>OU343224.1:238952018-239086094 GCA_910596185.1 Chrysanthemum makinoi | reverse complement strand
CATTTTGAACCCTTTACAATCACAGAACCCTTGTCAACCAACCTTCACTTGACCCTACCTTTTTACCGGTCAAATAAAGTCAAACAAGATTAAAAAAATACCCAAATCCCACCACGCGCCATTTTTACCCCCAATTCACCTTAGAACCCTAATTTACCCGTACACAAATTCACAGCAATTAAGGGCAAATTGGTACTTTCTCTGACAAATTGCTGACAAGGGGAATGCCACCTTGCAATCCGTGTGCCAAGGTGTGTTGTGATTGGTCAGAGAGATGTCATCAGGAGGATTCAAGGGATGAGATTGATTGATGAATGATGGGATTGTGATCAAGGGTTGATATTTGTCTAAAGAAGCACAAATCACACCTTCTTGAAGCTTCCTACAGCTTGAGCTCAACTATAAATAGGCCCTTGATTTTCACACAGTGTATGTAGAATTTAGTAGGTGAATTAGTGTGTATTTCCATTTCCTTTAATGTTTTTAAGTTTTCTAATTAGCTTTGTAATTTGTTTTCCATATTGTACTCAGTATTGTTTTAATAAAAGTTAGTTTGATTTTGCAACTTAATTCCAATTTCTCATTTATGTTTTAAAACATCTCTTATTGTTATCAATTTGCTACTTAATCTCAAATCAGCTTATTAGTCTCAATTTTAGCTTACTTTTGTTTTCTAAATCAAAAATCACAAAAAAAAAGTAGAAAAATACTTGAAAAATAAAAAAAAAATAACGTCAAATCAGTTTATAAGCTTCAATAAGCTTTGTTTTCTGTTAGCATAAGCTTAGATAAGCTCTTAATAGCTTATTGTAAGTGTTATTCAGTTTCAAAATCAGTTTGCACACTAAATTACCAAAATCAGTCAAAAATCACAAATACCTATGCTAAAGTGGAAAGCTAAGGAAGTTGCCTACAATAGAGGGGAAAGATGGACTTTATTCTAGCTTATTTATAAGCTAGAGAGCTTGTAGTTGCCATTTAGTTGGTGATCCTTGTTCAACTAGGATCCAAAGTGAGATTTCTTCATTTTTAGCTCATAATTGCAATTTATTGTTTCATTGTTGTAGATCTGATAAAATTAGCTTAATACTGTTTAATTAGCTTAGCTTAATCTGTTTTTAGCTTATTGTGCTTGTTTAGATCACTATTTAGCTTAATTGTCAAATCTGCATCATAATCTGTGTTAATCTGTCATATTCTAGAGCTAATGATTTAAGACTGTTTTAATCTGTCACACTTCATCACATAGGTCTAAAATAGTTGTGTGAATCTGAGTTTAGGATTGTTTAAGCTTGAATCAATTGTTAGTTTGTTAAAAGTTCAAAACAGTTTCAGAAATAGTGTTTGGATCAGAAGCTTAATTTGTATTAGAGGATGGTGTAATGTTAAATTGTAGTTGCATCAATCACACATAGGTATATTTAATCTAATTAGATCATAAAATAGCTCTTACATTTGTTCAATAGTCAAAATCCTTTGTTCAATTTGATTTCTGCTAATCAGTTAGATTTTAGGAAAGCATAAGCTTGCATTTAGGTGTAGGATTAGTTTAGATTGCTAAATTAGGTGTTAGTACTGCTTAAAACAACATTTAGAGTTAGTTAGAAAGAATCAAAGTTCACAAAAGTCAATTTGCATAGTTTTCCAAAAAGTCAAAATTTCCAAAATCAGTCTCAACTGCTTCCACTTTTGTATTTTTAATTCATTCATTTCAAGCTCAAATTAGTTGCAATTTTGGAATTTGGATCTCTGGTTGGTGGTGTTTAACAAGATAATTTTATTTTATTTTTGAGATTTTTCTAAATCAGTTAAAATAGTGCTCAAAGTTGGTCTGATTTCACAAATGTGTCTTGTGTCAAAATGCATCAGCATACACTGATGTGAATCAGCTTTTTCATTAGCTTCTCAAAAGCTCAATACAGCTTCTCTTAAGCTCTTTTTTGGTCTATAAGCACTTTGCCAGGTTGTCTTGAGATTCCAATTTGTGGTTTTCAATAAGCTCTTGTTTTCAAGCTTTTAGAGCAGCTTAAAGTAGGGTGCTCAGGGCTGTTGTAGCTGTTTGCTTTTAGGATTTGGAAAAGTGCTTATTGCCTTTTTACTAGTGCTTATTTGTTCTCAATTAGTTGCATAAGGTTGATTTTAGTTAGTTTAGGCTTAATTGATCTATTGGTAGCTTCTGGTAGCATTTTAGAGCTTTTTGCTTATTTCATTTTAGCTTATTCAATTCAGTTGCTTATTCAAGTGCTTAATCTGTCTTCTCTAGTTTCTTTCTATAATTTTCATAGATTCTCAGTTATATTTAGGACTTTTCTGCAAGTTTTCATAATTTTCTAAAACCATTTACTATTTTTCTAGAATAAAATTCAGTTTTTAGCACTTTTAATTAGTTTTTAATTCAAATAAATCAGAAAAGGATCACAAAAATATAAAGTTAATTTTATTAGGTTTAGAAAAATCAAAAAGTCATAAGAAGTATTTTTCCTAGTTAAATTAGTATTTTCTAAATATTTTATTAGATTTATTTAGTTTTAAATTCATAATAAATAGAGAAAAAGTCAGAAAAATATAATTTCAGTTTTAAAAATTATTTTTAGTTAATTTAGATTTTTGAAAAATATTTTGGTAATTTTCTTGTAAATTTTCATATTTTCTAGCTTTTTAAATCAATTTTAAAAATACAAAAATAGTTTTTAATTCTAATAAAATTAAGAAAAACCAAAAAAATTTGTTTTAAATTTTAGATAATTTTAAAATCACATTTTTAGATGTATAAAACTATTAGTTCACTTTTAGGAGTTAAAATAGTTTACTTTGCAATTTAGTATACGTTTTAGAATTATCGTACTTTGCGTTTTTAGTTAAGTTTGCATACTTAGTTGAATTTTCTTGTTTGCACCATAGATTTAGAAGATTTCAATGCCTTTCATTATCATTCCTTGCCCCGTAGTTTAGAAATCATCAAAAATTCCTTTTTAACCATTCAAATCCCGAATAACGCGACGTGAGTTTTTAACTCCATTCATCCTTCGCTAGGAACGGGGATTCAAACCTAATACGTTTGAGTTACCCAATACTATAATTAGTTTCCCTAAATCACGGCCCATTCGGAAAGATTAGCCAAATTTGAAGAAGAGGTTTATAGGCAAAGGGAAGAAATGCAGGCAAAAATGACGGAGATGATGAACTTGGTGAAAGAGTACACTAAAACGAAGGTTCCCGAGAAGGTGTTAGTGAGAAACGATGATAACCCTCCACCCACTTCGTTTTTTAACGCCATTTCCATTGTTTCCGATGAAGGTGGAGTAGTTGAGAAGAAGGAGACTGAGAGCAGCAAGGATAGTAAGGAAAAGGATGAGGCTGAGACCAATAATGAACCCGAGATCATTGAATACTACCTTAAGCATGAGATCAATAAGAAAACAATTGTTAACAGAGTGAAAAACTTTAGGTACAATGAAGTTCTTAGGAAAGCCCTCGTAGGTAAAATAAAAGAAGAAGAATATGACACCATGCCAATGGGACCTATGTACGAGTTGGTTCTACGAAAACCAGTAACTAAAAAACGAGAAACCTCAGGGTACTTCGTAATACCATGTAGCATAGGTGACTTCGAGAATATAAATGCCTTAGCCGATCAAGGATCCGATGTAAACATTATGCCGCTATCAGTCTATAGTAAGTTGACTAAGGAGGAGCCAACCAAGACCAATCTTAGACTTTCCTTAGCAAATCACACATATGTTTATCCCGTAGGAATAACGGAGGATGTCTTAATTGAGGTGGCCAATATTGTCTATCTGGTGGACTTCGTGATCATAGACATTGAGGAAGATAGAAACATGCCATTCATTCTTGGAACACCCTTTCTGGCCACCGCCAAGGCAACCATCAAATGCGGTGAGGGTATCATGATACTCAAAGTGGCAAAGGATATATTAGGATACCTATTTTTCCGAGATACCCGTTGAAAATTATGGAGAAGATCAATGATGAGAATCCAGGTCTCCAATATCTTGTTAAGAAGAAGATTAATGAATGGGAAATAGGGCTTAGAGAGTTCATGGATCAAGGGTTAAATGCGACATTGTGGAAACGTGATAAAAAAAATTAGGAAACATAAACATGACAAAGCCACAGCCTCAAAAGAACCCTAGAGAATTTTTGAATGGAGAAAAGGTGCTTTTGTAAAAATCAAGAATAAAAGCATTAAGAGGAAGGAATAAGCCAAGATGGTTTGGACCTTATACGGTGAAAGAAACTAATCTAAAAAACAAAACCGTTATCATAATAGACGACGTTGGAAGAGAATTCACGGTGAGCATACAACATCTATGATGAAGGCTTAGTGAAAGAAAAGAAGGACGGCAATGAAGAGTCACGTAGGACGGACTTGAGTCTAGCTACAAGACTCATAAATAAAAAGCGGCCGTGGGAGGCAACCCATGCTTAATTGTTTGCTTGTTCGTGTGTCATATATCTTTTCATTATTGTATGTTCTCATGTTTGAATTTGTGAAAATGCTTTATTTTGTCTTCAACCTCGTCTTAATTACATATAAAGGTATTTTACAAAAAGGATAAGTGTAGAGAGGATTACACACGTTTTAAAAGAATGTGAACATGAGAACTACGATTATTAAAAATGATATATATGTGTGTTTGCTAGAGTCAAATGCTTGTATCGAGTCATAATGGATGTTTTGCAGGAATTTTTCTAGATTTTGAAGGTGTAATTTTTCCGAGCCTTGTGGACCAGTTTCTGTCGAGGATAACCTGACGGCGTCGGGGATTTAACACGGCGGCGTCGGGGAGGAATTAAACATGACTTATCTAATTTCTTTTAGTTTTTCTGTGATAATTATAAATTTTGGAAATTCTCGAGGTCTTAATTTTCCAGAAAATCTGCAAACATCTATTCCACAAGCATTATATCCTAGTTTAGTAGAGTCATATATAGTTTTACCGCTGATTTTACGAAGGTTTCGTCTATTTTCTTAAAGTGTGTGATTTTATTTATCAAGAAGAAGAAACATAAGATTGGATGGAGCTTATCACGCATACATTCTTCTTGGAAAGAATTTAACCACTACTTCACACGGATCCTACCGAGCTAATCAGGGGAGTACTAGTTTCTTTCTCTTTTAATGACCTTCTGTTATCATAACTTTGATAATTTCGGGGAACACTAGGGACAATGTTCAGTTTAAGTGTAGGGAGGGAGGATAAAACGGGAACTTTGAAACTATGCTAATCCTTGATCATTTGTCTTGTCCTATTTCATTTGTATAATAAACCATGAGAAATATTTGTTAGGGCAATTTTAGCGCCAAATTAAAAAAATTTCATGACATATACGGGTGGGACTTTAGTCTTAATAAAGCGTCTCATGGATAGGAGTTATATGACTAGCACAAAAACCTTTTACCACTCAAATTCCACCCCAAAAATGTGAGGTTCGCCCCTAGATCTATAGGAATTAAAGCATTTATCTTTAATGCTTCGAGAGTGTACCGGTAGTATAATAGATTCTAGAACTTGTTTTGTGATGCATTCCGAGATCGCTAGTGAGACTACACTTGTGTAGTTAGGAATAATTAATTGATAAGAGGCATTAGGATAACCCTTGTTTGATACCCGTATTATAATTATTTCTTCCACATCGGTTGAGTAATTCCCCCACACCCTTGCGATGTACTCATCTTTAGTACACGATACCCCTAGTTAACCCCTCGAAGCCTATCCTTTTCGCGGTTCTCGTGATGTTTCGGTTTTTGAAATATCAATGAAGAGCATTGTTTACAATCCACCCTCAAATGTACACCCAAATCGCCTTAGCCTACCTTGTATGCACTCACTTTAGTGGATTATACGTTATCATACTAAACTATTAGTTCAATTATCTAGTTACTTGCATGGTTGCTAAGTCGAGTCATATCTTTTGTACAGTTTTGGGACGAATGGGACTCATGGGTAAAGTTAAATTTTATGGAGTGACGGGAAAGAACGTTAAATTCAAATTCCCTTTATTTACGTAATAAGGTACTCCAAGTGTTTTGATCTTTTCAATTCAGATTAAATTAGTGTTAGAGTAATAAAAACTCAAGTGTAGAGATGCTTCTATAAATCCCTTATATTTTGATGTTATCGTAGAGGATGGTAGAGTAAAAGTGTATGCAAAAAAAAAAATCGAAAAAAGAAAAAAAAAAGAGTGCCGAGAAAAAAAAAAGAAAAAAAAAAACATACGGGTTACCATCCTACGTATATCTTTATATTTATGTTTGTTTGTTTCAAGTTATCTAGATTTTAGAGAGTCGAGTCTTGGCTTAGCAACGCCATTCTTTTCATGCTTGTAACATAAGATTTTTGATTTGCCACCACTAAATCGCCTATCCAACAAACCCTTTGTTTCCCTAACCATAAGCCTAACGTTACAACCCTTTAAAGACCTTTTAGATAGTTGTTCCTAGGTGCTTACGCCAAAGCGGTGGAGGTTTGATCTAGTCTCAAGCCTATGGTAATCTATGTACTATGACCGGTAATGGTGTTTATCTTCCATTTTCATTTACTATATTTCATATACACCAGAGATGAGAGAGAATCCAAACACTCCTTGTGAGGTGCTGGTATATAATTTTCGTGCTTGTTATGACAATTGCGATGCTTTTACTTGTTGTGAATTATGTTAAACCAATGCTTTATGCCCCCTAGCTTATAAATTGATTGGCCAAAAACACATTTGCTTGAGGACAAGCAAATACCAAGTGTAGGGATATTTGATAAGGATTTAAAACGTACACTTTTAAGGGGTCATTTAAGCCCTTAATCGCCCACTTTTATATACCTTACTGCTTAATTTCGTTTCTTTTCACTTTTTAGGTCTCTTGGAAGCAAAATGCTGGAATGATGCATTTTGGGCGAAAATGAGTGAATATGTGACGAAAATGGCTAAGTCAAGATCAAGACACTCAAGCTGCTGGAATTACACGGCGGTCCCAAACGAAGGCGGCGCGTCTCTCTACGTAATTTAAATTTGCGGCGACTCGGTAGCCTTTTGCTAATTTACGGCAGCGAGGCTTTGAAGAAGTAAGGGCGTCACGAAGATTTTTTCTCAGGCGGCCTAGATGAGATTCAGACGACGTCACTGCGGAAGGCGGCGTCACAACCACAACGTGGACGCGTCCCAACGCTGACTTGGCCAAGACGAAACCCTAATGACGGCGATCTGACGGTGTCCCAACTATAAGGTGACACCGTCGCAGTTGTAAAATTATATATAGAAATCGAATTTTCAGAATTTTAAGAGGTAGACTGTAGGATCGTAATATTATTGTGTTATGATGATTCGGGTGGTCTTGGATGATCAAAATACATGTTAGACATTTCAGAGAGAGAAAGTAGAGAGAGAGAGTTTCTTGGTAGAGACTTGAGGAACAAAATGTGAAAGGTTAGATTAGAAAGCTCCACCCATTCCATGGATGGAAGGGGTATTTATAGTTACAAATACAACGTCTCATGGACTTTGTGGATCGGCATCAGATGGGGTGGACCAGTCCTTCCTCCTCGGTGTTACTCTAAACTAAACTACGCTACTGACTAACTAATTAACTACTAAATAACGTAAATAACTACAAGTCTACGAGCTAACTTATGCTAGACTATAATTGGGGTGACCGATACTTTAACATGAAATTTCCAATTCCTAACAATCTCCCCTAAGGGAGGTCACCCCATGAAATACATTTTGCTTCCTAGCATTCTATCTTTAACCGTTCTTGAGCTTTCGTAGACTTGGATTCTTCACTTCCGCAATCTTTGTGCATTAGTAGCGATTCTTCAAAGTCCGATTATTTTGTACTTTCAGTGGAGGTCTTTGAACTGATCCACATCTTTGATGATCTTGAGCTATCTTTGAGATCATCAGGCATTAAATCTACTTTTTGTTGTGTTGCCATCATGTGAAGTTGTGACTTTCGGACCGACATGCTCACACTTTCGGGATCATGACATCTTTCCATCCAGTAGCGGAAGCTTTTCTGGTTCATATATTGAAAGCAGCAAGCGAGAATCATAGTATAAAATATCGTGAGTTACGTAGATATGCACCGATCATGATTTCTTCAATTAAATGTGGATCTGTGAGCATGCGGCTTTGGATTGACTCCTCAATTGATCGGTTTACAGCTGTCCAAATATACCACAAACAACGGTTAGCAATAAAACATACGAAAGTGTCTTTGATCACTTTCGTTGAATTGAGGTACACGGCCCACGGTTCCCCATTGATCGATAAAAGTCGCACTTTGACGTGTATAATTAAGAATCTCCTTGGAGGTTTGTTCGCGTAGTTCTCAAGCCCAGGAGCGCCTCAAAGACAACAATTGAGTGAACGGCATTGAGATTCGCGATTGATGAAAGATTGATTTGAAAACAATGGCGTATTGCTTAGAAGAAAGAGTTTTGAAATCACGGCGAGGTTTTATGAAAGATCAATTTTCAATCAAAAATACTTTTTGTTTTTGAAAAGTACACATTAGATGTGCTAGATAAAGAAAGATTGCACATCGAGCGGTTTTCCAAAAGTATTTTTCAATTAGAGATACTTTTGTGTTTGAAAACATGAATACAAATTGACATGCTAGAGAAAAGAAGGTTTGCACATGAGCGGTTTTCAAAGTATTAGTCAATTCCATTCTGGACCAAGGTTGATTCAATTAAATCTCCCCATCGTTTCTATCCGTTATCACAAGCTTGATCTTTGGAGAAGATCTCACATGTCACCCATTAAGAGCTTGTTTGATGTTGGCTCTAGAAGGATTTCCATCTTCATCGTGAATATTTACATATCCTTTCGGATGTTACGGCAATACCACAAGGATAATGCGTAGGACTCTTAATATATTCTTACTTTTCACATTGTATGAAACAACAAGTCTTCAAGAATTTAGTGTCCTAATGAGATATTGTGGATGATCTCTTGGCTCTAGACTGGGTTGTGCACATTGGTTCCTATCCGGAGACTAGGGAGATGGTCTCCTTCTTCAATATCAATAATCTCTAAGAGAAAGTCGATAGATTATGTAGGTTCCCGTGAGAATGAAACAAGTCCTTTTAAGAGGAACTTGAGTAGCTTGGGAAGTTTAGTGCTTGATCGTCCATGGGTCCATGAAGTCTTGTCTCAATACCGGTGTTACCTTAGTAAACACCGGTAGCATATGTATTGAACGGGTTCTGCCCTAGGTTGAATTATTGGCGGGCTATTTCTTTTCACCCTTTTCACATTCCAATTCTTTTTCATTCTTCAACCCCTTGAGTTACTAGAGACTTCATTACTAGAACCTTGTTGAGTTTATTCCAGTACTAGCTCTGTCTCAGTCGGCACTCTTCCCATATCTCACTTTTCTCCTTTTTTTCATCATACCTAAGGACTTCTACACTAACTAGTGGATTGTCCCTGGGTAGATCCCTCCGGCTCTAGCGGGATCGTGGGAACGAATACCTAACCTAACCATCCTTATATCTTCATACATAAAGTAAAATTGGTCGGTCTTTTTTTGGTACAGTTCTTCTTCCATTGGAACCAATTGAAAACCATTTGAAAATCAATCCAAGTAATTGTGATGCATGATCAAAACATTTTGTACCTGAATTTTTTTTGATAATTTTAGAAAAAGCTCCCCCTCAACATATGCATCATATATTTGAAATGGTTTTAGCACATGGAGGCAAGAGGACTTGAAAATCTTAGATTTAAGAATGAAAGATTCGATTCTTTGATCAACAATTTCTAAAAGTTATCGACATCAACAAGATCAAAATTAGTATTTTTCATACTTTGTTGAAGATATTTTATGGGAAAGCATGTGGTTTTCAAAAAGTTGCTCCACCTCAACTTGTGCATGTGATTTTTGAAATTGTTTGCGAGAAAGTTCTTAAACACATTCCACGATCAATATAGCCATCACGAAACCATTAGAAAATCAATCAAGGTACTTTATTGAAACTTAGAAATTTTGTTTGTACCTTGAAGTTTGTTTTTCTTTGAAATGCTCCCCTCGATATATGTGAGATTGAAAGTGTTTAGCACATATGGGAGGGCAGTATGTAGTATGTACATTTGAACAAAAAAAATGATCATCTTTAATCAAGTTTCATTATTAAATCACAAATTCTCCCCCGATCAAAAATATCAAACCCTTTGAGATTTTGGATCCCAAGTGATTAATAAGGTTTAGAAAAAACATAGGAGAAAATGTGGCGGTTTAAATACTCATCTTGTTTTAGATAAATGCTCCTCAACATGTGCATTATGTATTAGAAATCGTTTGGCACATGGAGGCAAGAGTGCCTTTAGAGGACTAAAACCAATTCCATTTAAACAAATTTGAGATTTAAATCACGATCTCTACCCCAATCAAAAATTTCAAACCTTTTTGAGATTTTAAATCATTTAAAAGATTTTGGGAAAAGACGTGGCTTGATTTAATTTTGAAAAATGATTGATATGGATCAATTTTAGACATTAAAGATTGTTAGTGTCAGGTATGATAGTTTTAAAGAGATCTTTAAGTAAAATAAAACAATTTCACAATCAAACAAGAACAGAAAAAATTTCATTTTGAATGATCTTTGAGTTTTAAAGAAAATCATACCATGACATAACATTAAATCTTTAGATCACCACTTATTATTGTATAAACGGACTTTTATGAAGAAATATCGTTTGAAAATATTTTATTTTAAATCACTCTCCCCTGATCGATGACTGTAGTCCATGATTGAGTGACTTAAGTTTTGATAAAATGAAGTCCGGTGATTTTCAAAGTTAAGTCCAATTAATTTTCAAAACAATATTTTCCATTTTCAAAACAATTTAATCAAATTTTTTCAAAATGGTATCATCACAATAACTTTTGCACAAAGATACGTTAGGTGGTTGAGAAGCTTGTTGTTCTTTGTAGGGATTGGAAGAAAACCGATCTGGCGTCTTGTGAGACTTCTTCACGTTGCATTTTAATGCCAACTGAGGTCAAATTAAGCTCCGTTTCTTCATTTCGCGATGAAGAAAACCATCTGGCGATGCGATTGAGACCTCTTACGTTGCAATTTTTCATGCCAACTCTCCATAGAAGTCCAATTAAGCTCCGTTTCTTCATTTATCAACCCAAGATATAGTTACCCTTTCCTTTAGGCATCCAATCATCTTCAATTGTGGGATCCGGATCGGGAACATTCTTATAATCCATGATATCGCATCGCGGTAGTAAACCCAAGCAATATATGGTGGTCGACATCACCCAACAGACCATCGACTAATAAAAGTCAATCAAACATATCAATCGGTTCATATAAGCATGGGATTATGTGTTTATCAAACTCTAATCATCTAATCCTATGATCATATCCTAGGCACCTAGTCCTTCAGGTTAACATCATTTTTAATTAAGCATATTAGGATAATTAGAAAAGACCGATAGATGATATAAATTTGAAAACATTCTCCCCTCATCAATGACTCATTTTCTAAAAGTTTAAAAGCTGAAGTCATTGATTGAGTTTTTAATTTTACGAAAACTCACGTTTGATTGATTTGTAAGCAACTCATTTTCCACCATTTTGTAAAACACCAAATATTTTTTAGAAATTTTTTTGAGCGAAAAAACATTTGTGTAGGAGCAGCAGATCTTTTGACGACATGTTTTCCTTGTTTTGTTTTAGGATAAGTGCACGAAATATATGAAAAATTGGTTTTCGCTGACACTTTCCTTTCTTGAAGAAGTTCTATCTGAAATAATAGCAAACCATAGTTTTAAGCAGATTCTGATCTGAAATGCGCAAGCCATTGTTTGAAGCGGGTTCTGATCTGAAATAGCTGTAAGCCATAATTTGTGACATGTTTTAAAAAAAATATTTACACCTCCTGCTCGAACTTCATCTATGGCCCCGTGCCATTATTGAATGACATTTCTAAGACCACAGATGTTATCGATACCGAAGACATGTCTTAAAAAAAACAATATTTTTGGTATTTTAAGATTTTTCAAATTTTTATGGATTTTTGTTGATTTTATATTTTTCTATTTTGTTTTTGTTTGTTTTATATTTTTGTATTTGGTTTTAGATAAATATATACAAAGATAGAGTAGATGATATAGTTTAAGAAGATGATGATACGATGTAGAGATAAGGATATCGGCGACCACGTTGTAGAAGATAGAAGTCATCATCCTAAAACTTTCACCACCAAGCTTAGGAGCTCTTGCATTGAAGAAAGAAATTGAACCATCGAAGTGAGACTTTGGCGACTTCCCCAAACCGAAAATCTTTTAGGCGAGCTGATTCAAGGTTTCTTCCAATTCCATTAGCAGTGCTTGAAGCACACCATTATCATTGATCCTGCTGCTCCTTTTAAGAATAATCATCGTGATTCTTCGTTCTAGGTTATATCATCCCATAGAAGAACAACAACGTATCATCCCACATTTAAATAATTCTTCTCAAATTTCATTCCACTGAAGTCAGAAGTAATTCATTCCAAAAGGTGTCAAGAGACCACTTCCCTTAAGTAGATGAATTGATGCAGTCAGTCTCTTAGACTAGAGCTCACGAACCCGAATACACATGCAGAAGACAAAGAAACTTATACCATGAAGTAGCGATTAAGTCCAATAGCCAAGAATAACCAGATGTATACTTTTCTCCCCGAGAAGAGTGTATGAAGCTCAAGAACCCCAGAAATACCCGAATGCCCAAAGAGAATAACGGATAACATTGAAGAGCGGGCGAATCGCGATTATCTCTGCGGGTGATAATCTCGCGGATGTCAACAGGAATAAGTGATTATATCTCTGAATCAGCGATTAAGCCCTCAAGTAAACGGTGAGCATCCCCATGTACACAATCTCTCTCTCTCCCAATGATTGTGATAACATCAAAATCATCACACACTTTGTGTACCTCTTTCATCTTGAAACTAACTCTTCATCTCTTCCCCACATAGTTAGAATAAGAACACTAGCGCCATGAGATAAACATTGAGTTTCTCTGCGTGTGACATTATCTTCGGGATATCTTCAATCACTTAGAAGTATTAAGTTCATCAAGTTTACTCGCGTTTAGATCGGTGTCTCCCCCTTAGCACGGTTTTGACACTGAATCAACAACATATTATCAGCCCGAATTCTTGAAATCTTTTGAGAAGAACATCATAGCTCAAATGTATCGTGAAATCAACTTTCTGCTTGAAGAATAACGTGAGCAAATCTAATTGGGGATTAAATCAGCAATTTCACCATCCCCATTAGTGCTCTCTAATGACAATCTTTAATAAATGCCGAATTAAGAAGAAGTCTTTAGATCGATTATGCATACTCGTCTTTTAGTCTTCTAACATGTAGCAGAAAATGTAGAGCAGAATGTAGACTTCGACCTTCTTCAAGATTGTCGGTTGGGGAATAGATAGTTAACATCTTCACACAAAAAGCATTCGTTAACTTATATGTAGCAAATCCCTTAACTCAAATCCCTCCCAATCAAACAAAAAACGAAAGATGTTCATTAAGAAAATCAAGCCCCATAGCGGAAGCACTTTGTCATTAATCAAATCAGCCGGTGTGAAGATGTCAACCAGCGTCTTAGAAAGAAACTCCATGTGAAGAAGACCCGATAAGAAGAAGCTCGGTTCTTACATGAGTTTGGAGCCGTTTGATCATTTATTCTCTAATAACAATCAACCATGCAGAATTATCATGCTTCTTCTCCCCCTCAAGAATTGCATATGGAGATGCCATTCTTGATTGAATAAGTGAAATCATCCAAATGTAGTCTATTCACACTTCTCCCCCGCATAATTAGCACATGATGTCTCCATCTTCATTATAATCGAGCAAGTGGAATGAGAAAACAAACAATGGTAGCCTGGTTCACTTGATAATTAAAAGCGCATGGAAAAAGCATGAAGCATGTTGATGAGAATGGTCATAATAAGAAGATTTCTCTTCTTGAAATAACATAGCGGAAAGCGTACATTTCTTTTCTTTAAGGGAGCGAGGCATGGTACTTTGTGTTCATCGTCATAATCTCTCTCTTTTATTTCTAGCGGCAAGCGTGTAATTAACCCCATTATCAATGTAGCGGAAATAAGGCGTGACAAGCGATGGAGAAAACCCAATATGAATTTGACCACGAAGTAAACTACCACGAACTTCGTGACTTAAACTTGCACATATGTAACAAAAAGGCTGATTAATCGAATTTTCATAGCATCTCTAAGTACTCTCTATGTACTCTATACTCTTCAACCAACCATCATCAAGTATAAGGCGTACATTACCTCTTGAAAATTCCAATTGATGTGACAGGAGCACTAGCGTAACTCCTTAAAGTGATAGTTATTTTGTGGTATGAGCCCAATTCCCCCAAGTGGTAAAAGAAAGGTAAAAGACACCCAACAATAACTAGATTTCCAAGTCTTCATTTTTGATAATAAGCTCGAACAAGGATCTTGAAGAATCTTCATCCACCATCCCGATACCTTGAATACTAATACACTTCGCGTGATATTCCTTCACTCAAATGAATATCTTGAATTACTCCGTTGTCACATCTTACGATTAAAGCTCAAAACTAGCCTCCTTTGACGTTTTAAGTGATCTATGATAATGGTTTCATCGGACCATGGTTAGTAACACATAACCGGTAAAACCATGTAATAACAAACTATCATGAAGAAAATCCAAACACACATCAATTCATGAAGTACACCCTTATCCCTTCTTCCGGCGAAACCGTAGTACCGGCTTCAAGTAAGATCCAGAATTACACTTTCTCTTCTCGAAGATGGTTCCATCATTACGGGATTTTACAACTCTATGGTTTAAAGCAGAAATAGTTTCTTTGCGAATTTTACAAAACCAAGAATAAACGTAAGATAGATCGGGAAATGCACTTTACTATTAGGATGTTTCCATTGTCAGGGATTTTACAAGTCTATGATTTAAGCAGAAATAGTTTCTTTAAGCGATTTTACAAATCAAACAAACCGTAAACAATATCGATTTGAATGTTTATGACAACTTAGGTTTGGTGAATATCATTTTAGGGAACATCGTGAGGTTCTTCGCGGTTCATTATCAACATCAACATTATCATCAACCTTCCAATAAACACTTTGGTAAACACATCATTCCGCGCATGCATGCGGCTATTGCGGTGACAACATGGTGAAGTAAACCCGATATGCCAAACTTGATCATGAAGTGAACTTCCCAGATTTGTTACTTAAACTTGTACTAATTCTGGAAGTGAAAAAGCGGTGTACCCATGTACAAAACCTCTTGACGTATCTCAACTACGTTGAGACAGAAGTGATAGTTACGTTGTGGATTAAGCGAGAAGAATCACAAGGCGTAATTAAATAGCCAAGTCTTTATCACATTCTATAAATGCCCAAACAAGTCATCTTCGCGGAAGGGTAGAAAGAAAGAAGACGAAATAAGTAATCGCGCCCGGAAAATCTCACTTCAAATCCAAATAAGAAATACCGTACATAAACAACCCCGTAGTCAACCTTGTTTAATCATAAGTTCAAGCCGTGACATAATATTTTATGTGAAAATGTATATACCATAGTATCAACTCACATCATCACATCATCAAATCTTTTCAATTAAGCTAATCACATAAGATTCCAAGCTCATACAGGATACAATACTAAAATAATTAACCCGAAATCAACACATCTCCCGATCCGTATCATTCAAGCCAAGTATATCTCAAAACGCATGTCCATTGACCATTTAAGCATTAGGAATCCCATGTCTATCATTTAATGATAATCCAAGTCAAGTCCACTAAATGGATAAAGACCCAATTAACATAAAAGCCCATTAATCCATTCATTTGTAATTAGATCACAATTCAAGGCCCACGTACAAATCCGTATGACATACATCTTGATCAAACATGAAATCCCGTAGTCAATTTATGACTAATTCGTTCAAGCCGAACCAGTAACCCCGTGAAATTTTTATCATGACCAAAATACCAACTCAAAATACCAACTCATTTGCCAATATAAAATTTGTACCATCAAATTTGAAAAAAATTCGGATACCAACATATATTAGCCAAATGACAATTGAGTCCTAAGTGAGATTACACAATTGCAACGTCCAAAACAGAAGCCCAAGTTATCACAGTCCATACTCAAAAACGCATCCAAAGCCCATCAGCCCGCTCACTCTTTATGACAAAACCGATCCAATATTGATTGCCCTAATTACACGGGGTGTATAAAAGCTACTTAATCACATCTTCTAACCCTAATTTCTCACTTCTGGTCTGCCTCTCACTTATAAAGTTTCAACAAATATCAAAACCCTAATCCAAAACTGCATCGTTAATCAGTCCACCCCCAAATCAAAATATGTTACAAACCTAAGATGCGCCCCCTCTTACGCCCGCCCTTGATTTTACAAGTCATGATATCCTAGCAAACATGTTATGAGCATGCCACAAGGATGGTATGTTGCTTGTTTTCTCAGCCACAGGGATGGCGTTGAGGACAAAGGACTTAGCCGAGAATCAAACCAAGGTAGGTTACATATTAAGTTCACACGATTATGATTATAGAGTAGTAACACGAATAAATGAAACACGGGTTAACAATTTTGTTAATATCGTTTTCATATTTCGTATAATTAAATGAAGTGAAGATTTCAAAAATTGGATCAGTGAAGATAACAACTTCTTTTTCGTAAAAGAACCTTGAGTCTTTTAAACGAAAAGAGTTAACTGAGATCCTGTTAACATCAATGAAGCAGTCGTGTTTTGATCTATGAAGCAATTGTTGTATTGTGTATAGATCTTTTAAGATCTTTGAGTTCAATGGACCACAAACAATCGACACAAGGCTGAGATCTAGTTGTTATTTGTCACACCCCCAAATTACGTGTTTTGCAGCGGAATGGAATACCTTGGGGAGGACTGTCATAGCATCAAAGTTACAGTTATATCGAACGACCTAAAGTGTCGTTTAGAAAACACATCGTTTAATTTATTAAAACAATCAGAGTTTACAAAATGTAGGTCCCAAATGAAAATCAATGTATGCGGTAATAGGTTTGATACAAGCCAAACGATGTTTTTAAAGTGTATAAATCCATGTGAGGCAGCGTCGTCACCACGACTCTATGATATGTCCACATGCATGCCATGAAGTGAATGCCTTAGATACCCGAGATAAAACATGCTAAAAGTGTCAACACAAAGGTTGGTGAGTTCATAGAGTTTGGTTAACAAGTAAAGCCTTAAAAGAGTGTTCATGTAACAAAGGCAAAGTTTTTGGTCATATAGAATAGTTCAGCAAAGCAAAGGCATAAATAAATCCCTCGGTTCAAGTCCAGCCCGTACAAAACTTGCAACACGTGTGTTTACAACCCTTGCTAAAAATAGTATGACAGTCATGTATATGTACATTAAGATAGTTAAAAGTATAAATGTCACCACAAGGGTCTTCCAACAACTCGTGTTGGGATGTTCCTCAACGCTCGCGTTGGGGGACGTATCATATAAATGGCCTTCCAACATATAAATGATGGGATGTTCCTCAACGACGCCGCGTTGGGTGTATCCAAATTAATGGCCTTCCACATATAAATCTTGGGATGTTCCTCCAACGACGCGTTGAAACGTATCAAATTAATGGCCTTCCAACATATAAATCTTTGGGATGTTTGTTTAACTCTAGTCAATACACACACCAAGTCTAGAGTATAAGTAATGTTGTTTGGCAAAAGAGTTTAAATGTTTGGATAAATAAGCATATATCTAGCCCCAAATAGTTTATAGGAATTTAAATGAGTAAAGCGGGTATGAACTCACAAGGAAAGTAATAGCATTGGTTCTACTTCATCTCGAAACCCAATCGTGTGTTATCAAGGAGACTTTCAAGTTTAGCGTAACACAATCAAGTATAATGCAATCAAGTGTACATGTTATTAATTATAAATGTTATCAAGTATTATGCAATCATGTATAAAAGTATAGCGTAGCATAAAAGTGTAAATATTTTGAGTATTTGTATTTATAAAAACAAGTAGTTGAGCATGTATCTCCCCCAAAAGTTTGTAAACAATTAAATAATAGAAAGTGGGGCTATGAAAACTCACAGTAATATGTAAGAGTTAAAAGTACTTGTGAAAGTAAATGAAAATAGTTTGAGCATATCTCCCGAAGAGTTTGTAAGACAAATAAGTAATAGAAAGTGGGGCTATGAACTCACCTGGTGTGATTGATATGCTAACAAAATGAAGTCAAGAAAATGAGGCTGGAAACTATCGCGACCTAAAATGAATGATGTGATACTTAATGAATTATGATGTAATGTTATGCATGCATTTTATTGTGTTATTTATACCATTTGCGAGTTTTGAAAAATATCTTATCATTCGAAAAATACTCTTTTGGCGTCTTGACCATTCAAAATCACTTTAAAGTATTTTCGTCAAAATGTCATCCTACAATGGTTTATAAATGATTTATAGTGAAATTATCACTTTTAAATAAGTAAAATAAAGTTAGTCGGAAATTTCATGAAATTGACAAAAATGGCCGAAAAACTAGTTAAGTAAAATGGTGTCGTCGATCGTTAGGAAAGCGAACTTCGACAGTTTTGGAAAGTATGTATCAAAATATAGAAGTTTGAGTTTAGGAGTTTTAGTCATAAGGTCTCGAACATAAAGATAATAAAGGTTAAAGATGGTGATTTTGTCGAATTGTGGTTCAAAAGTGAGTTTTGGTCAAGTTTAAGCATTCGTAAATAATTTATTACAACTCCAGCTATTCAAGCGGTTGAGTCGTTTTGAAAAATATGCCTGGCGATCTCGATTTTATTAGAAGACATTTCGTTCCAAAAAGTTCCACATCATAGTTAAAACAGTCTCCAACATGGTCGTTTTAGTTACCGTAACACTTTGTCTCGTAAAAATAATATAGTTTTTACGAAATAATAGTTCGGACAATTTATGAAAAGTATATATCTTAGTCGTTTCAAATCGTTTTCTCATTATTATATGTCCTTAGCCGTTATCAAAGTATACTAATATATTTTTGATAAGTCGAAATAATTTGTAAAGCTTAGGACTCGTTTTGATTCGAATAAAGTAATAATAGTATCTTTGAAATTTGAGAAAGTATATATTTTAGGTCGTCAAACTTGTAAAATCCATAACTTCTTCGTTATAACTCCGTTTTAATCCGTTCAAGCGACCCGCGGATTAGTTTTAAAGTATATTTTCTAAATATCAAGGCCAAAAATTCGTGCCTACTGTCGGATTTTCCAGAAAAACAAAACAAGGACAGAACACATTTTATACTAGTCGAAAATAGTTTTTCTCGTACTAAACCTATTCCAATCCCTTCAAATCAACTCCAAAATTAATCTAATCCTACCATACACCTTCTTAGGGTGTCATGGGTTCCTAATCATCATCAAGACCAATATATAACAAGGGAATAATTATAGGATGACTTTATATGTATAAAACTCTAAAATCAATGAATAAATGGTATAAATACACATAAGTCTTGCATGTTTGCACCAAAAATGAAGAGATAAATATGAAATGAAAAGGAAACATGAAATATGTAAATGATATGCTTACAAGTTAATATGATGAGGTGCAAAGAACCAAGGTTAGCCTAAACACCCTAGGTTTTTATTTCAAAACCTAAACAAGAGTGTGATCTAGATTGTATATAACTTGAACTTGGAAAAATTTTGATCCCTTCTAACACCCCTATGAAGGCCGGTTCTAGTAAGAGAGAAAAGAGAAAGAAAACCTTGAATGAAGTGAATTATTGTTGTGAAAGAACATGTGTGAAAAATCAAGTGAAGTGTAGATATATACATGTATTAAAGAAAGTCACCAACTAATAAATGAGGCAACCCTCCCCCATGACCGGTTTTTGGGGATTTTTGTCAACAAAAATATCTTTTTTTTTTTTTTTTTTTTTTCATATATTGTATATAAATGTGTAATTGTTTGTAAGAAGAAAATGTAGTTAAGTAAGATATATTGTAACTTGTTTATAGTTGTGAAGTTAAAGTAGTATGGACTAAAAATAAGTTTTAATGGATCAAAATACAATATAATGAGATCATAAAAATTGTAAAAATACATTCTTTGTAAAATTTGAATGATAAAATAATTATCGTATAGTTTTTAAGAAAAATGTCGTAATAATATAACTTTAACGATTTATGTACAAAATAAATTTAGAACACTAGGTAAACTAAAAATATAGTTTTTATAAACTAAATGTAAGTATAAAAATATGTCGGGATCATTTTGAAAGTAACGGATTAAATGCTCAAAATAATATCTCAGCGATACTTGATTATTTAATATAAAAATTTACGCGTTTAAGGTGAAATGCAATGTCATGAATGAACTAACATGATGAAAATGATGCTAATGAAATGTAGACTAAACTTAGTCCATATGAAATGTCCGTGATGATATGATCATGAATTCGCCGCTAAACCATTAAAATAGCGAATTTGGAACACTGTGAAACCTAGTTTACGATAAATGATGAAATTGTGAAGCATGAATTGCTTTTGAAATGACCAAAAATGAGAATTGTGACATTCTTCCCGTATCGGAGGAATCACGTCCTCGTGATTCATCGATGATCTATGGTTAGAACCTCGACAAGGGTTCTAAAAGTTTATGCTTTAGTATATGGTCTAAATGATTATGTTTATGCTCATGCATATGAGTTACTCGTCCCACAAATACATTCTGTGCTATCGGTAGCAATTCCCACCCCTAAATACATGCTTTCTTATGATTAGGCTCGATGAGACAAGCTTTCCCATTCTCGAGCAAAATTTTTAAAAGACTTTTTGGTAACCGATTTTTGCTTAATCCCCCAACTCATCAAACAAGAACTGTCATACGATTAGGCTAAATCGGTTTAGGTAGCGACTTGTTTCTAGCTCGATCTTTGCAACTCATCAAACAAGCTGTCACTTTCGGATCAAGCTGGAAACAAGTGGTTTGAAGAAAATCTTTTTGAAATTTGGCTTGATTACTGAATTGCTTACACATATGGAGACTACTACTCCCTTCATTGCATGATTTTTCTGAATTAGACATAGGTGATCGGCTATGTATAATTTAGAGTAACTATGCAATGCTTGAATAATCGACTTCGTATGATGTTTGGTGTTGAGTCATAAGTCCGCATGTATAAAGAATGTGTACTTATAATGATGTGATGAGATGCTATGATGATGTGGTTATAGTCTAGGGTCAATGATGCAACCTAGTTCTCTATAGCCGATGCTCTGATACCAATCTGTCACACCCCAATTCGTGTTTTCGCGTGGAATGGAATACCTTGGGGAGAGGCTGTCATAGCATCAAAGTTCAGGGATTATCGAACGACCTAAAGTGTCGTTTAGAAAACCATCGTTTAATTTATTAAACAATCGAGTTTACAAAATGTAGGTCCCAAATGAAAATCAAGGTATGCGGAAATAGGTTTGATACAAGCCAAACGATGTTTTTAAAGTGTATAAATCCCATGTGAGGCAGCGTCGTCACGCGACTCATGATGTGTCCATATCGTACCATGAAGTGAATGCCTTAGATACCTGAGATAAAACATGCTAAAAGTGTCAACACAAAGGTTGGTGAGTTCATAGAGTTTGGTTAACAAGTAAAGCCTTAAAAGAGTGTTCATGTAACAAAGGCAAAGTTTTTGGTCATATAGAATAGTTCACAAAGCAAAGGCATGTAAATAAATCCACTCAGTTCCAAGTCCGCCCATACAAAACTTGCAACTTTGTGTTTACAACCCCACGCTAAAAATAGTATGACAATTATGTATATGTACATTAAGATAGTTAAAAGTATAAATGTCACCACAAGGGTCTTCCAACAACTCGTGTTGGGATGTTCCTCAAGCACGCTGCGTTGGGCGTATCCATATAAATGGCCTTCAACATATAAATGATGGGATGTTCCTCAACGACGCGCGTTGGTACGTATCAAATTAATGGCCTTCCAACATATAAATGCTTTGGGATGTTCCTCGGCGGCGTTGAAACGTATCAAAATTAATGGCCTTACATATAAATCTTGGGATGTTTGTTTAAAGTCTAGTCATACATACAAGTCTAGAGTATAAGTTATGTTGTTTGGCAAAAGAGTTTAAATGTTTGGATAAATAAGCATATATCTGCATACGAATAGTTTATAGGAATTTAAATGAGTAAAGCGGGGTATGAACTCACAAGGAAAGTAGCATTGGTTCTACTTCATCTCCAGAAACCCAAATCGTGTGTTATCCAAGAAGACTTTCAAGTTTAGCGTAACACAATCAAGTATAATGCAATCAAGTGTACATGTTATTAATTATAAATGTTATCAAGTATTATGCAATCATGTATAAAAGTATAGCGTAGCATAAAGTGTAAATATTTTGAGTATTTGTATTTATAAAAACAAGTAGTTGAGCATGTATCTCAAAGTTTGTAAACAATTAAATAATAGAAAGTGGGGCTATGAAAACTCTGATGTATGTAAGAGTTAAAAGTACTTGTGAAAGTAAATGAAAATAGTTTGAGCATGTATCTCCCCTAAAGAGTTTGTAAGACAAATAAGTAATAGAAAGTGGGGCTCTGAACTCACTGGTGTGATTGATATGCTAACAAAATGAAGTGCAAGAAAATGAGGCTGAAACTATCATGACCTAAAATGAATGATATGATACTTAATGAATTATGATGTAATGTTATGCATGCATTTCGTATGTTATTTATACCATTTGCGAGTTTGAAAATAATACTTATCGTCGAAAAATACTCTTTTGACGTCTTGACCATTCAAAAAATCACTTTACAAGTATTTTAAATCAATGTCATCCTACAATGGTTTATAAATGATTTATAGTGAAATTATCACTTTTCATTAAGTAAAATAAAGTCGTCGGAAATTTCATGAAATTGACAAAAATGGCTTGAAAAACTAGTTAAATATTAAAATGGTTGGTCGATCGTTAGGAAACGAACTTCGGCAGTTTTGGAAAGTATGTATCAAAATATAGAAGTTTCAGTTTAGGAGTTTTCGTCATAAAGGTCTCGAACATAAAGATAATAAAGGTTAAAGATGGTGATTTTGTGAGATTGTGGTTCAAAAAGTGAGTTTCGGTCGAGTTTAAGCATTAGTAAATAATTTATTACAACTCCGCTATTCAAGCGGTTAGCGTTTTGAAAAATATGCTTGGCGATCTCGATTTTATTAGAAGACATTTGTTCCAAAAGTTCCACATCATAGTTAAAGCAGATCCCAGCATAATTAGTTTGAGTTCTGTAACGACTTGTCTCGTAAAAATAATATAGTTTTACGAAAATAATGATTCTGCGGCAATTTATGAAAGTATATATCTTAGTAGTTTTCAAATCCGTTTCTACGTATTATACGTCCTTAGCTTAGTATCAAAGTATACTAATATATTTTTGATAAGTCGAAATAATTTGTAAAGCTTAGGACTCGTTTTTGATTCGAATAAAGTAATAATAGTATCTGAAATTTAGGAAAAGTATATATTAGATCGTCAAACTTGTAAAAATCCATAACTTCTTCGTTATAACTCCGTTTTAATCCGTTCAATGACCGGATTCGTTTTAAAGTATATTTTCTAAATATCAAGGCCAAAAATTCGTTCCTACTGTCGGATTTTCCAGAAAAACAAAACAAGGACAGAACACATTTTATACTAGTCGAAAATAGTTTTTCTCGTCTAAACCTATTCAATCCTTCAAATCAACTCAGAAACTAATCTAATCCTACCATACACCTTCTTAGGGTGTCATGGGTTCCTAATCATCATCAAGACCAATATATATAACAGGGAATAATTATAGGATGACTTTATATGTATAAAACTCTAAAATCAATGAATAAATGGTATAAATACACATAAGTCTTGCATGTTTTGCACCAAAATGAAGAGATAAATATGAAGCATGAAATATGTAAATGATATGCTTACAAGTTAATATGATGAGGTGCAAAGAACCAAGGTTAGCCTAAAACACCTAGGTTTTATTTCAAAACCAAACAAAAGAGTGTGATCTAGATTGTATATAACTTGAACTTGGAAAAATTTTGATCCCTTCTAACACCCCTATGAAGGCGGTTCTAGTAAGAAAAGAAAAGAAAAGCGTGAATGAAGTGAATTATTGTTGTGAAAGAACATGTGTGAAAAATCAAGTGAAGTGTAGATATATACATGTATTAAAGAAAGTCACCAACTAATAAATGAGGCAACCCTCCCCCATGACCGGTTTTTGGGGATTTTTGTCAACAAAAATATCTTTTTTTTTTTTTTTTTTTTTTCATATATTGTATATAAATGTGTAATTGTTTGTAAGAAGAAAATGTAGTTAAGTAAGATATATTGTAACTTGTTTATAGTTGTGAAGTTAAAGTAGTATGGACTAAAAATAAGTTTTAATGGATCAAAATACAATATAATGAGATCATAAAAATTGTAAAAATACATTCTTTGTAAAATTTGAATGATAAAATAATTATCGTATAGTTTTAAGAAAAGTAATATGTAATAATATAACTTTAAGCGATTTATGTACAAAATAAATTTAGAACAACAGGTAAACTAAAATATAGTTTTTATAAACTAAATGTAAGTATAAAAATATGTCGGGATCATTTTTGGAAGTAACGGATTAAATGCTCAAAATAATATCTCACGCGATAACGATTATTTAATATAAAAATTTACGCGTTTAAGGTGAAATGCAATGTCATGAATGAACTAACATGATGAAAATGATGCTAATGAAATGTAGACTAAACTTAGTCCATAGAAATGTCAGTGATGATATGATCATGAATTAGCTAAACCATTAAGGTTACACGAATTTGGAACACGCAAACCTAGTTTACGATAAATGATGAAATTGTGAAGCATGAATTGCTTTGAGAAATGACCAAAAATTGAGAATTGTGACATTATTATCAGATTTGATAGATGTTTGTTTTATAAGAGAGGCTAGGCTTTACATTTGATCTTGCTTAAATTTAATTAGAGTCTTGGCCAAGGTTTGTGTTTGAGTTTGATATTTCAAGTCTTTTTAGTTTCGATCAAATGACCTTCGTGGACAGATGATGGCATGAAATCTGAGGTCGTTTGATGTTATTGGTTTGAGGTCTTGTTGGTTTTGTTAGAGGTCAACAAGTTGCTAAATCTTAATCTGTCAAGTCATTTACCGACTTTTGCTTTGCTAATTTCTGGTCAACAAGTCGCTACTCTTTTTCTTTACAACTCGCTAAGTAAATCACAACAAGTCGCTACATCTTTCAAAACACTCAAGTCGCTACATCTTTAAATCAGCAAATTAAGCTACTTAACTTTGAAAGCATGACTCATTAACTTATAAATATAAATTAAACTACATTTTAGAGTCAGAGTCGCTACTTGAGGTTTAGAAACAAGTCATTACTTCTTTGTGAGTCAAATTAAGCTATATGAATCTTTATTTTGAGATACGGTACTTTTTGAGGACAAATTCGCTAACATGATATTCGTGAGTTTAGACCATTCAGACCATATTGAAACCGAAACATCATATGAAGACTGTATGAAATATTTCATTTTGACCCATGTTAGACTTCTTGAGTTTGACTAAAGATATTGACCAAGGCAGATGTTAACTTGATTATACCAATGACTTCTTTGTTTTTGACAAAAGAGACTTGAAACTTGTTAAAAGCGGCATAGTACCAAACATTTATAACAGAATAGGAACGAAATGTTTCGACCATAGAAAGTGATACAAAGTTTTAAACACGAGATTGAACCACTGATAAATCAATAAACCTGAACAACCATGGTACGAACCACCTGAATCAAAAGAAACACAATAACCTTGGCTCTGGTACTTAAATTGTAGAATGTAATATTATTGTGTTATGATGATTGGTGGTCTTGGATGATCAAAATCGTGTTAGACATTTTAGAGAGAGAAAGTAGAGAGGGAGTTTCTTTGGTAGAGACTTGATGAACAAAATGTGAGGTTAGATTAAGCTCACCCTTCCGTGGATGGAAGGGGTATTTATAGTTACAAATACAATGTCCTCATGTCGGTTGTGGATCAGGGCATATGATGGGTAAAGGCCGTCCTTTGCCAGCGGTGTTACTAAACTACGCTCTTACGACTAACTAATTAACCACTAAATAACGTAAATAACTACAAGTCTACGAGCTAACTTATGCTAGACTATAATTGGGGTGTGAATCTTTAACATGGAATTTCCAATTCTAACATGACAATGGAGTAAAAACCTAAAGCGATTTTAGTGCGGTTTGGACAATATCGATGGTTACCATACCTATTTTACATCAAGATAAGTAATTTACCATTGATTTCATTATGTCTTGATTGTATGTGTGTATGCTTGCATGTTTAACATGTCGGCTTTAAATTTCTTGTGTTTCTTAGATCTATGAAACCTATTTATTAATTATTGATTGGTTGTATCTTATCTTAATTAATTGGCTTAGGTTGCACTAGGCTATCAATTTGTGTTTTAATGCTTGAGTAATCTTTGTGAACCTAGCAGTTTATAGTCACTTAGTGGGATTGTAGGCTAAACATCCAAAGATAACCCAGTGTTAGTTTATGAATCCTAGAGATTTACGTGACAATAACCTTAGGTATTCCGAAGAGTTATGGATAAGCATCCCATACGACCATAGAAAACCAAGCTGATTAAGAATAAGGGCGTGACAATCAATACCGATAAAAGATAACTAGGGAGTAATAGTATTTTAGGTAGACACATTTTAATCATCATCACGAGCACACATCAATAGTATAGACTACCGCTTAGTTTAGATAATTAGATAGTAAGTAATGTCGATGAAATTACAACTCCTAAATCGAACCGAGATTTTGCCCTTAGCTTTATAAAAATATAAAGATAAAAAATATTTTCTCAACGCAACGCTGGCGTAGTACATCTACCATTAGCATTTTTATTCCCTAGAGCGATATCAATTCAGAACTGCCCATTCTACACTTCTGGCGATTAAGTTCACTGCTGCAGGGTGTTGAAAAGCTTAACGGCGAAAGGGAAGTTCGGCTAGCCCAGCATTATAGGTGCATCAATGATCATCATCTGTAGTATCGGCCTAATAGCATAATGAAGCTATGGCCATGACACCTCGTTTCTTATAAATATTAATTCTTTTTTGTTTAGGCGAAAAATCATTATCTTTACACGTGTTACACGCGGTACGAATGAATTTCTTTTGGCAAAAAAACATAACAAAAAGGTTTGTTACTAATATAGTTTGATGAAAAAGAAAGTACAAAGTAGAAACTTAGCATAAACAGCAACATATGACCTTGGATATTTTTACCCTAAACAAGTATCTCATCTCATAGATAGATGATACAAGACAAAAACAATCAAACCAACATTCAAACACGGCGGCATAACCTCAGCCTCAAATATCATCACCACTTTATTGTGTTTGGTTGTTTGGTACTTTGGTTTTGTTTCAAACAAAACAAACCACCTCAAAATCAACGGCCAATAACCCTCCACATCATCACCGGAAAATTCATTCCATCCTTCTCAAAATCAAGTTTTTATAAAAAAAGATTGATACCCAAATTCATATTTTTACAATTATTGAAAAACCCTTTAATGGATCAATTGTCTACAATCAATTCTCCAATAAAGATTCGATTTTTACCTTGTCTTATTCAAGATTATTGTTCTTTGATTAATTCTTTATATTTTTTTGTTCATCGTATTCCTTGTAACTATTTTTAATTAATTACTTTAGAGTTCTTGTCATCATGGGCAAACAACGTAAGTTGATCTTCTTCTTTTTAATTGTTTAATTTAAGTAATTTTTGGGTGTTGGTTAAATTGGTTAGTGATTTAATTGAAACCCCTTTTATGAATTTGTAATTTTATGCTTACAGTTGGGTTGTAGATCTACATCTGTTTATAGTCTTGAATTTTAGTTTTACATATTAAAGACAAAGCTTTTCCAAGATAGATAGATATACTTATTGTATAATTACTATTGTTAAATTTGTTTTATGTTTATAGTCTCATAATTATAGTAGTAAACTTAAGTAACTAATTGTAATAACTACCAATCAATATTATTGTTTAATGTAGTTTGTTACTTGTCCCGATTTAGTCATTGTACTGTTTTCTTTGTATACCCGAGTTGGTTTAATATCGTTTTCTGTCTCGTTTGGGGCCATTCTATAACGTTGTATATGGAATTATCATTTTTGAAAGTCGGTTTTTAAGGTATTTTTGCTTGAAAAGTTACCCAAATGGGACACCAAGCCATCTCCTAATGACTGAAGTACAAAAGCAAGTAGAATGGCTAAAATGTGACAATTAATATTACGTTGGCAGTTTATACCAAAACCCCCAATATGAATATTGATATTATTTTAGTTTAGTTGAATTTGAGATGCTTCATATTTGGTTTTGGAATCTATGGTATATATAGGTCGTAATCAACGTAAGAATGCGGCAATGCTGGATAGTGATGATACGGATAGTTTGAGTTCTTCATCAACTGTTCCGTCAGATCAAATGTTGGCGAATGGTGTGGAGGAACTGCAGATTGATACAGAGAGTGAGCTTGATCAAAATTTGGATGCTTTATTTGAAAAGAGGTATTACGTTTTCCTTGAACTTAAGAATATGTAAATTAATTTCCTTGTAGCAGTGTTATTGTAATCAATTGATCATGCTTGCTAAACTGCAAAAAGAATTAATCTAATATAAAAAAATAGAAATAGTTGAATATTCCAGGTTTTTTAGTTGTGTTGCAAACTATTCTCTATTATGTTTCACTACAAGATAGCCATATTGCATGAAATTGCTTGAATTGAAATTATGCTAATGTTAATATTGCATTTTATAAAGCACCAAGGTTTGTTTGCATTTCAGATTCTCTCTAGAAAAACCGATTACTATTTTTTTTATCTGTTTAAAGGGGATCGACAAGGGAGAAGGCTTTGGAAGCAATCATAGAAGCTTTTAATAGCAACTTGCCTCATGAATTTGTTGAAAAGAAGTAAGAACTTTTGTGCACTCTTTGGACGTTTTTCACAAGAATGAATATATGATTTTTTTATCTATTTAAGTAACAAATTGGTTATCTAATTTTTTTTTCTACTTAGGTTTGCAACAATGTCGCATCAGTGTCTGAATTCTATCAAGAAGGGTTCTGCAAAAGAGGTTGCCTTAGCATCTCATGCCATAGGTACGTATTAATACTTCTTTTTTTTTACTATCTGTTTATTCTGTTTAACCGTGGCTATATACATTCTTTATCTATTCTGATAGGATTACTGGCATTAACCACTGGTTCTGGTAAGAACGCACAAGAAATATTAGATGATGCAGTTACTCCCATTTCCGAGGCTCTCAAATCTCGTTCCGATTCATCAAAGATAGCATCGGTAAATATGCCTATAAATCACCCTTTTATATGCTTGGTGTCTCTTTGATAACATCAATCTAATGATTTGTTTATTTTTATCTTTTTTTGGTGGAAATTACCTTAGCTGCTAGATTGCTTGGCTGTGATTACTTTTGTTGGTGGAAATGAGCCGGAAGAAACCGATAAGTGCATGCAAATAATGTGGCAAGTCGTTCATCCTAAATTGGGCCCCAATGTATGCTTCTCTTATTAGATCTACCTGCTATTTTATTTTTCATCTGCAATTAATTTTTCTAGCTCTCTATCTACTCAGTTTGTAAAATCAATTTTTATTTTATTTTGTTCATTTTGCCAACATTACATCCTTGAGCTTTTTTCACTTGTTAATTATGCTGTATGCATTAGGCACACTGCAATAAATACCACTTTCCCTTTATTTCTAAACGGTTACCAAAACCATTCCCTTGTCGGAAACCGTTACCCTTTTCTTGAAGTTGTCATTTTTCTAATTGGAATCACAAAAAAGTAGTCTGTTGGAATCACTCCTAAACCATTTCTCAAGTGTTAGTAATCAATATGTAATAGTTAGCTTAATTAAGGCTTTTATGTTAGTAATTAAGGCTAGGCTCATGTAGAAAGCCCATGAGCCTATGCTAAGCAATAAGGAAAGGAAAGGACTAGATGTGTTGCCCTAGCTCCCTTCCCCTATAAATAGTCTTGTAACTCTCATTTGAGAGTTGGTTGTTCATTTACTTTCATTATCTACGCCTAAAGGTTTTCACATTCATACGTGTGTGTTTGTATTTGTTCAACCGATCACTTTCTATCTTATTTCTTCATATTGATGCTTGTGTTACAAACATGGTGACCTAACATAGTCAATTTCTAGAAGCACAGTGAGCAAATTAGTAGTAAAGCGGAATTACATTGCTATTGATTATTTGATTGCGTAGTTTTTATTCTGCATGTTTATAGTTCATATAGTTTTTAACCATCACCAAAGTGGCCTAGTGGTTAGGCACCCTGATTACCTCACAAAGAGGTCTTGGGGGTGGCCAGGAAAAGGGTCGGAAACGGGCCCGGGGATGCCCCGGTTAGGGTGCGTACATCTGAGTCAAAGACTCGCCCTCCTTGGGTAACCTGAACAGGGAAAGCTTCGTTTGTTTACCCGTTTATAGTTCATAGAGTTTATGAAGAGGTCCTAACACTATGCAACTTTCAGGTTGTTGCCACCAAACCATCACCTCCAGTAATAACAGCAATGGTATCTGCTTGGTCATTTCTTCTCACAACAACGGATGGGTGGACACTTGATCCCAAAACCTGGCAAGGGTAAGCTGAAATCTCCATTTTTCCCATATTTTTTTCCCTCCAGTAATAACAGCAATGGTTCTTGAAATGTCCATTTTGATCATTTTATTATATTTTTTTTGGAATACTCGAATATCTTGTTATCTATTACAACTTCAAGTAGCAACAGGACATCCAAAATCGGTGTTGCATGGCCCGTGTTATTACATTTGATTATTTGAATCTGATTATTCAGCATCACATAATCACTTGGAAAACATACATCCAAAGACCCCCTTTGTGAGCTAACCTTTATTTAATTATGCAGGTCGATTTCTTATCTTTCAACCCTTCTAGAAAAGGATGACAGATCGGTTCGTATTGCTGCCGGCGAAGCACTGGCTCTTATCTTTGAAATAGGAAACCTTGAAAAGTTCTCTCTTGGTGGTTCTAAAGGTTCAAGTGAAGAAGGAAACACTACTCGGGATTTTACACATATACAAGGGCTGAGAGCCAAAATCTTGAATCAAGTTAGGGACCTTGCTGCCGAGGCAGGTGGAAAGGGTTCTGCCAAGAAAGATCTTAACAACCAGCGTAACACATTCAGAGACATTCTAGAATTTCTTGAGGTATTTCTGTATATATATTATGTAAAATATACCTAATGCTATAGAATGGGATAATTAACGATGTCAATGCGATCATTAGGATGGTTATAGTCCAGAAACCACTGTAAAGATCGGTGGAGACTCGCTTACCACCACAACATGGCGCCAGTTAATACAACTAAACTTTTTAAAGCATTTTCTTCGTGGAGGATTCATCAAACACATGCAGGTTCGTTTCTCCAAGTCTAGAAGCATGTACTTTATCTCCAAATGAAGAGTTGCACTTGATGGCAGTCATTATTGACCACATTTGAAACTTCCTAATCATAATTCAGAGATTATTTTTGTGGGTTTGCTGTTTGTTTATATCAATTAATTAACATTTTATAATGAAACAGGAAAATGAATTTCTTCATGAGGTGTTTGACTTTACGCCAAAGAAAAAGCTTGTCTCTGGAGGGGATCGTGTAGATAAGGTTGGTTAATATGAGTTATCCCTTACATCAACCATGTTGGGAAATTGAGACGTAAATTGTAAATTTCTTTTTCCATTCTTTAATTGAACCATACATTTCTTCTTTCTTTGTGGAACAGAGGATGTTCAAGTCTCCAAACTCTGCTCTTAATAAAGCGAGGACGCAATACCTGAACAAGCAGCGAATGTTGTCACAGGTGAGCCTTTTCCTGTTTATGTCATATACTCATATTCAAATTTATGGTTCATTCTCCAGTTTTTCTGTATACTGTTTTTTGTTCATTTATATATTAGTTAAATTTAATAAGACAATCTGCACACTAAAATTCAAACTCGTGTGACACTTGAACTGCGGACATAGATTCTTTTATGAGACGATTTTGTAATTTATATTATGATTCTAGTTTACCTAAGTTCTTAATGCTTTGTGGTTTTATTTTTCCAACCAGGATAAAAACGCGGGCCATTTTGCTTCAGGATTCGATGAGTAGTGAAAAGCTGCAGCATGCTGCTATGTAACTTTATTATACAAGATGATTTATAAAACAAAGCTTAGAGATTTATCGGTGGATCCATTAATATTTGGTGATGAAGGATTGCTTAAAATTTTATTTTTCATTAATCTGTTAAACTTCCGGGCTTCACTTGTATTCAAAAAGTTGAGGGCAACTAGTGCTATGTATGAGACCAATAAGCAATATTGATATTTTATAGGGGTGTAGATGGATTGGATCATTGGATATTCTATATTTTGGCATTTGAATTATAATTCATTTTTGTTCTGATTATTATGAATATCTACATGTATTATTCATATTCGGTACAAAAAACGTGTACTCGCAATGGTGAGCATGGTTTGGTTTGGTTTTGGCTAAAACCAAAAGCGAACAGAAATATTTGGACGAAAGTCCTTAGCCTCTTAGGACGAAAGTGCCTAGAGGTCTTGGGTTCGAACCCTGGGAGAAACTAATCCCCATTGGCGGAGGTTACACTGCGCTAACTCCGGGCTATCCAAAGGGGTAGTCGCACTGCTGATTAGTCGGTACCTTGATAATGGTCGAGCTAGGTATACAAAACGGTTATTTCTTTTTAGAAACGGTTCGATTTCAGTTTATTCTCAGTTTGGTTTTTCGGTTTTTATTTGTTTATCGCAGTTTGATCTTTCAATGGTCGAATTTCTAGTGCATCATAGTATAACTTTTTCAAGTTTTAAGAACAAAGAAACACAAAATAATAACGATAAAAAACTATTCGTCATAAAAAAAATTATATAAGAGAATTGTTTATGCATCGTAAAGTGACTCAATATTAATAATAAAAAACTAACGACCACAAAAATTCTAGATGGTAACTGTTTATGTGTTATAAATGACACATTAAAAGCAATCGAAACATAGTTTTTAAGATTATTTGTATTTTTTCCGTTCGGTTTTTTCGGTTTGGTGTTTTTGTGAAAAACCAAATTGAACCATAATCTTCTGTTTTTATAAATTAAAAAACTAAACCATCGGTTTTTCAATCGGTTTGGGTTTTTTGGTTTCGGTTTCTCGGTTTTTTTGTTTAGGTTCGTTTTTTTGGTTTTCTGCACACCCCTAACGCCCCTAACTCGCACATGCAGTCTTTTGTGTGCATAACAGTTTGGAACTGATTATTACATGGACGGCTCAATTCTTTAGTTAATCGACCTTTTTGAAACTACATATTACTATTAAGAGTTGGTTGCTGGACCCATGAACTAACATTCTGCTTCAGGATCAAGTATATATGAAGAATAATGTCAAAAAAATCCAACATACAATTACTATATTGATTAACTGAGTTTTGACAAGTGTTACCATTGACGCTTTGATTAAAAATACATTAGCGTCGTTTAAAAAGCTATTAAAACTTACAAAGTATAAAAAGTCATTCAGAATTTCACATGTGTCCGCCAATCTTTCCTCCTTCCTCCCTTTTTAAAAATTCGGTTAGAGGGTATTTTGACCCGTTTTTAGTTTTCACGCTCAAACTTAAAATTGTCATAATTTCAAACGATAAAATTTTACGAAAAACCGATTTTACCATAATTTCTATCACGACAACGTAAAAAGTGTTAGGATTACGAAAATCCATATGAAAGACTCGGTCACCCCATGTTATGTCTAGCATAAGTTAGCTCGTAGGCTTATCATTATTAGACTAGTTAGAGTAACTCAGGTGGGTGGTGAGAGCTTTCCCACTGTCGGCTAAACTCACATCCCAAGTAAGGCGTTATTATATCATGTATATAAGCCCTCTCCCACCAAAGGAGAGAGTTGGATGTTATTTGATCTTAATCATACAATATTTCTCTCTATATTTCTCTCTTTAAATTCGGCCAAACATCAATTCCTTGTGCGAACTTGTAATACCTCATTATAAAATACTGCTCCCAAAGTCCAACATTCTCGTTTAATAACATTACAATTTTTTTATTACCAACTTTTTCTTTCTTTAACAAGTAACCCGGAGATCCGTCCGGCCAGATAGCAACCCGGCATACCCGATTTCATAGGGTGGGGTTGAGTTATCTATTTTCAAAAACCCGATAGACCTGACCCGACAAGCCCCAAACCCGACCCGATAACGCGATTGACACCCCTAGAAACGGGTAGCAAGTAATTTGGGTGAGAGGTTGAGTGAGTGTGTGAGTTTGTGATGTGAGGCTATTCCTACTAACAACCCTGACAAACCCTCATTTTCCCTTGTCATCACGGTTTTCTGCTCTGGCCTACAAACAATCTTTAGGCACAGTAGCCAAGTACTATTATTAAACATCACGCCAATACATTTTAATTATTAAAACACACATGACCTAGATTGTCTGAACGGCCCTCATACCCAAAATCATGACCGACAATTTTCGAAGACCCTCATACCCAAAACCATGATCGACGATTTTCGATGAGATTCAAGCCACAACAAGAACGACCTTCAGCAAAAGCAACATTGACATCAACGGTGGAGATTACTTTGTAAACTTTTTAGAATTCTCGTACTTTTTATGGAATTTGCTACCCGTTAAGAGGTGGCTGATTGTTTGTACCAAATGATTAATGTATCCCTTTTTAGTGATTAATTAATCATACACTTTGATGTCTGAATTATCTCTTAACCATATCATTAACCCCAATCAATATCCATCTATGTGACTACAAAAAGGTCCAACAATGAATAGTTGCATAAATAGTTTATAAAACCTACATATATGGGTTTAGTCCAAAAATGATAGATCTCAATATACTCCTCAAAACATCAGCTTAACCAACATAAGCTTTTAACCTTTTCTATAATTCCAAAAACAAGACACATATATCACTTCTGTAATTCAACTCAGACAAGTATCAAAAAGACCATATTTCCGCTTCTTACCTCAAAATAAAGAAAAGTACAGAGCAACAACAGCAAAAACCAATTCATACAAACTGTATAATGTATGGGGTAAGGATTAACAACCCCATTGTAACCAAAATGAAACCCCCACCTGTGTACCATGATAACTCCCTGATTAACCGAAGAACATCATCACAGCTCTATACAAGAACATGTGCAAGTATGAAAAACCATTAATAGTACTTTCACGAATGTGATCACATCCCACCAAGCCCAGAAAAGTGCTTTTTCATAGCTTGGTCCTTCCTGTAGTTATTACTCCTTCCCCCTCCTCTCCTCCCTCCTCTTCCTCTACCACCTCTTCCATGTTCACTAACCGACTCATTGCTATCATCCCCACCATTTGATTCTTCCGGGTTTTGTTGACTTTGTTCATTTCCATTATTACCCCTACCCCATCCTCTCCCTCGTCCTCTACCTCCTCTTCCACGTTCGCTAACAAACTCATTCCTGTCCTCACCTCCATTTGATTCTCTTACGTTTTGCTGACTTTGTTCATTTACAAAATTACCCCTACCAAATCCTCTTCCTCTCCCACGTCCAGCCATTTTACGTTGCTCGTCATGCTGCCCTTCGCTTGATTTCATGGGGGCGTTATGGTCTTTTCTGTTAGTATTCCTCCTCCCTGAAATTTCCGGAACGTCATGTTCACCACTATATCTTCCTTCATTTGCTTGCATAACCTTTTGTGCTGCATCTAAAGGAAAATTACCTCCATGCCCAAGCCCATGAATTTGATCTTTTTGTGCTTTATTAACTATAGACGCTTCCTTGTAATTTGCAGCTGCAACAGAACCCGATACTTTATAACTGTAATTCTTACCATCTTTCACATAAAATTGGGGTTTCTGTCGCGAACCCCATCTAGAAGCATCTGTTACATTTTCACTAATATCATCAGGTCCCACATCACCAACACTTAAGCCAAGATCATCAAAAGAATCATCATACTCATCTTCATACTCGAGCAGTGATTTAAGAGAATAATTCTTAGCAGTTTGATCTTTAGTATCGAGAATGTCAGAGTCGGGCGCAATCGCTGCAGATTTCCTGATGAATCTTCCAACTGAAGATGATGTTGAAGATGGACCCTCGAGTTGCGGTTTCTGTACGGATGTTGGTGCAGGTGCAGGTGCTGGTATTGCATCCTCAATCAACTTCCCTTTTCCTTTATCTTTGTGGCTTGCGGGAGGAGCTGAGTTGGTGGGTGGGATCACCGCTAGGGAGGTATCTAGAGAAAGCAGATCGGAATGAAGGTTCCCTTCTAGAATCCTCTGAATCACTTCCTCAGGGTCGTGGTTATATACTTCAAGACAAGCAGAAATGAAACCGTTACCATAATCAGGGAAGAGGTCTTTCACTTGACTGATCTTTGATTCAATTATTGCGCTGTCTTCATCCATTTCAACTTTCGCATTTGTTGTAGGTGAAAAATGTGATACCTCCATGCTCGTAGGAGCTAACATAATTCCAGAAAGAAACCACAATTGTTCTTTATACATTGAGATCCACCCTTTATCCACCAACAACTCGAGCCTGCCCATCAATTGGTATTTCCTATCAACACTCTGAAGCAATGAATGGATGTTCCTTCCATCTTGAACAATGGAGCATTCTTCACTAATTTCACGAAATGTCTGAACCAAAATATCAGCCCTGATGAATGGTTCTTCCACTTGGGCTGGAAATATTTTCGACGCAGATGGAAGTGGAATGTTCTCTTTGAACAAATCTTCACTTAAGTAACACAAACTCAGTAATTTCCAACAAAAATCGGCTATTCTAGATGATAACATCTTCACACTAATGACAACGTTTGGAGACATGTCAGAAAATTTCTTTTTTGAAAACATTATTTGAAATCCTTGCTGTAAAGTTGGTAACAAGGAATCATGCAGTCTTGCTAGGGTTTTAAGCAATTCATCACTTCCATAACTGTAACAAGAGAAACATTCAATAATCAGTGTCATAAGAATCTGGAAGCATACATGCCTGGGACATACAAAGACGTGCAGAAAAATTAACCATACCTCGTTAAAACAGGGCAGGAGAAGTAGACAGCTGCAGGTTTATAAGCACTAACCAAAGCATCCATGGATACGATAGCATCATTAATAAAATCCATGACCTAAAAGAAAAATAAAATGTACAATAAGAGAGAACAATTTCCAACCAAGATCATTAGGACAATGATAAACAATGGCAGAAAACGCACAAGTTAATCACATTTCAGTAAGAGATAGTTAAGTCACCTCTAGGTAGTCTGTCTGAAGTTGAGCGGTACCATCGTCTTTGGTATCATGCGATGAGATTAGAACCTATACTTCAACCCAACAGATGAAACCATTCAATATGGATACACAGAAGATGGATGCAAACAATAGCTAGATGAAGAATGCAGATATTATGAGATATGAAAATTAATACTCAAGCAACAGAGACACACAAAATATATTGATGATGTTGCTCTGCTAATTTTCTAGCATGGTCATTCTTTTGTCTAGATCATTACAAGTGTGATGTTGTTTTCAGCACATTAAAAGTAGAGATTTTTAACCAAAGAGTTACGAGTGAGATTTACATAATAGCCGAGGCAACAACATTTATATGTTACGAAAATATAACTGCCTCACAAATTGTTTCAACGAAAAATAGCTAAAGGTTTTCTCTTCAAAGAGTAGCTTCCTATGGTGCACCAGAGCCCAAAGACCAGCCAAGGTACACATAACACTTAGCATCAATGCAGTTCTACTTTTTGAACTCTAAACTTCTATAGTACCACAGCTTTATACTAATAGGCAACGCTTGGATATAACTAATTAACTATATAAGTAGCATCAAAACAAGTTCATCAGAAAACATACCTCTGAAGATGTAATGCAGCGCTCATACATGGTATGCACTATGTTAAGGAAATGAGAAATAGCCGCAGAGAAACTATCGTGAATCGAAGGCTGGGCATTTATTGCGTTAGTGACCTGAGAGAGATTAAAAAGTAAATTCGAGCATTAGTTGAAGACACCGTAGAAATGATCAAACTAGAATTTCAGTTGTTTGTGTGCAAAATGAGTAGCCCATCACTCGCAGTAAGGTAAAAGGCATCAAGAAACATATATAAATCAATTGACAAACCAAACCGACAGAATGCAGGCTGCAGGTGCAGACAGATACTGCTTAGGCTTTAAAGTTAAATATAATTTGTAAAATGAAAGACAATAAGTGCTTTTATTCCATATAAGCCAGATAGGCGTCTTGGGAATATGAAGTTTAGGCGATAACCAAGATAACATTTCACTAAGGAAGACTCCAAAAGATAATGTTTTAGAATAGCTTAGATTAATTCATAATGGTCTAGATCATTTGACACAATAATAAATACATATAGCTTTCAAAATTCCAACGCTGCTAGTTTGATTTATTATACATCTGTACTGCTCGCTCTGGTTTGTTAAGAGACAATTGTCTTACATTTGGATAGTACTGGTAGTGGTAGGTTGTTTATGTTTAGTAATAACTTACGATTATTTGTGTCAGCTCTTCATTTTCATGACCATAAATGGCACATATATCTAGCAACTTAGGCAAATCGAGCAACTTCTTCTCCTGCAAAATGACTACATGCATATCTAGTAAACAAGCATGCTATAAAACATTTCATTGCAATAAATTTATAGCTTTCATAATCAAATATGGCACAATTTTAATAAGTTAGTTAATAATTTGGTTGCAGAGTAAATTATTAGGCCGTCGTGTTAGATAATATAACGTAACTGATTTATAACCTTAAAGCATATAGCAAACTTGACACTAGTTTATAGTGTTTCAAATGAGTGAACATTAAATTATAGATTACTTGATTTTTTAAAGATGACTTTTTGAGACATTAGTAATTTGTTCCAAATAACAAATTAGTTCCAATTTTGAGTGTGCAACAAACTATTATGAAAAACAAAGTCAGCATGTATACATACCTGCATGATCTTTTGCACTTAGACTATCAGATGCCTTGGCACCAGGATCCCTATTTGAAGACCTTCACAATAGAAGTTATTCAGCCATTAAGTAACTGAATATATAGAAGGTGTGGTTAAAATAAAAGAGGGGTCTAAATATACATGCGATAGAGAATCATAAACACACGCCGATTTAGCTCATGCTCGCCAACAATCACCCCTGCAACTATTGCCTTGGCTCCACGATACGGAAAGTCATACCATCTACTTCTAAACTTTAGAAAACTTTCCAGAAAAGTGTGAAGAGAAGCATCACTAGCCACTGAGAAGAAAACAGAAAAGTGAGACCCGATAAAAGTAAGGATTTAAAAAAAATAAAAATAATAAAATAAAAAATTGTACAACGAGGATGGGTACAGCAATATGGTTAGGGCTAAATAAGTACTTGATGATTGACCAACAAAAATAACTGCTTCAACGTGTCTATCATAAACAACTTTAAAAGTTTTACCTAAAACACTGAGAGTTCAAAAAAGGTATTCAAAACGACATAACCTATTTAAATGAAAATTATTAAATTGCTAAATCGGTCAAGATCAAGTTTATAACTAAGCAACATGCATGGCTACCATTTTTAACCTTATATTTAAAAAGTGATCGAGCAAATCACACCTACCAATTATGTACTTTATCATTAACAGCGCGCAAGCTGTGCCTATCCTATCCATGGAAACCTTTTCAGTAATCTATATAAATGAGAGCGACTATTAATCCAAGAATCACACTTGACATATAGCTCAAAAGAGTATTTATATCCTTCAGAGTTCAAAAAGCGTGTGTATGTGCAAAATAAAAGTTTATCAAATGGAACCGTGATCGTTTGGCTAGCATGATCAAACGATTAAATATAAAATGTGCCCACTGGTCCCACCCTATGAAACTCAAGATTCTGACATCAATAATTGTTTGTAACGCTGACAGACTCATTTAAAATCCTTCCATCCGACAATTATACGATTCTACGAATCCTATCAAATGCAAAATCACATGATGTCTACATTCTGACTGCTTAAGGCTCACACATATCCTCAACTCGGCAAAAACTAGAACATGGGCTGATTCTGAAAATCAATAACTACTATTTCTGTATAGTTATTATTGCGCCTTGATCCACTTAATGGCCAACATACTTCGCAAAAGAACACACAAAGTACATTCCATTGTCATTTAATCTCTTATGCCAAAAACTAGCCAATAAACACTCATTTAATCTTAGTAATCAGTATGCGAGATTCAGAGGGTTTTCGGGATTGCTTGTCCAAAACAAGCACGTAACTACGTTTTCTTGTCTTGTACTATTATCTTCGTTTCGCAAACACAATAATCAGATATTTTCCCCTAGAGCACAATCCCTAACACACTCTAAATTCTAGTCCCCCATAAACAAATCATGCAATCAACACAATGATACTAATCGACAACAGCACAACACGTATCACTTTTGTCTATTCATCATTGAACGTCAATAAACTTAAACAGTCAGCATATTCCACTTAAAAACACCCTATAAACATTCTCATTGACAAGTAACTGTAATAATCTAGCAATCAGTATACTAGATTCAGGGGAATTTTGTGATTGCGTGTGCAAAGCAAAATCACACGTTTTCAAAAAGCACGTCCTCAACTGCTTTTGAGATTATGTGATTTCGGCTTGTATTATGTGATTTCGGCTTGTATTTCATAAGCTCGAATTTTCAAGCTTAATTTGGGAACTATCGGCTTATATTTCACAAAACACATCTTCAAAAAGCACGTCCCTACAACCCTACCTACGCGTTTTCTAAATTCTAGTCCCTCATAAAAAATTCACGCAATTCAACACACAATTACTAACAAACAACAACATAAACAATCCAATCACATTATATAAAATCGGACAATTACAAAAAAACAACCTTCTCTCCAAAACTCCCTAGAATTCAACTTAAGCAAGCACGAACACTCGCGATTCAACAAATCGACAACGCGCTGCGACTCAACCGCATCCAAACCACCTTCTTCAAACCCTAACCCCGCCGCAACAGCCTCATCTTGCGGCAAATAACTCACAAACTTTCCACTATCACTAATACTACTACCAGATGATGCTGATTGTTTTTTTCGAAGGGAATCAGATAGTGTATTATGTTTAGAATTGATCGGTGCTGAATTGGCGGGTGATGATTTAGGTACGAATCGTTTTTGAGTTTTGTTGACGTGTCGTTGATGATTTGACATTGTGTGTGTGTGTGTGTTTTGAGTGTGTGTTTTGGTGTTAGGGTTTATGGTGAAGAAGATGATGTTAAAATTGGGGATGGTGATTTGGGAAACGGTGTCGTGTTGGAAGTGTTTTGAGAAGTGAGTGAGAAGGTGGTTGTTGTATTACTTTGGGCTCAAGGTCAAATCAAGTCAACTAAACCCATGGGTGGTAGGTTGGCAGAAACACTCAAATCTCGGGTGTTTATTTGGCACCAGCAATTGTCCACTCTATGGGTGGCAATTGACAATATTGCGTTATACGACTACTCAAAACTGATACGAAAATAAATAGATTAGGGTTTGGTAAAGATGTGTTCGGGTTCAAGCACTTAAACACTTAAGGATTGTTTCTTTTTTGCTTAATGACTGTTTGGTAATAAATCCATATCCAAACAAGTTCAAAACTATGTTTCTTTTTTGCTTAACATAAAAGGATTTCCTAAATGCAGATGGGTGCAAAAAAGCCACCCATTCCCACTCAGAAACATCAATTTAATTTTAAAGATTATTTTACCCAATCTTCTTTCTTCTCTCCCTGTCTCCACCAAACCTTTTTTTTTTCTTTTCTATATTTTCACCTAACCAACTTTACATATGTGCATCACTACCACACACAACTACCGAAAGCGTTGCCTCCTTCGAGGTATGTCATCATCTCACATCAAATTAGACCACTTCTCCACCACTCAGTTCTTTGTCTTCTAAAAACCTATAGATCCAAACACGAAATGAGATGGGGCTTTGATCCAATTTGATGTATTGTGGTGTAATTTGATGCAAGTAAGAATTGGAGGTTTTTAGTTTAGGGATTGTGATTGATAAACTGAGTCTAAAAGAGGATTTAAAAGGTTTATTAGATAAATTGTGATTCATAAATTGGGGTTTATCTCATGTTCAGAGGTTGTAATCCGAATCTTGATGTATTGTTATGTAAATACTAAATAGAAATGTTGTTCATTTCTTTTGGAATCAAAGGTTTAACATAGTAATCTTCTCTGTTCTCATTTTACAGTATATGTTAATACAAATAAACCGTAAAAACGTTTATTAATATTTTGTGATCTCTTTGTGTTTTGTTGATAACAAATATAATGTTATAATAAGTAAAATTATAAGGATATATGTTATTTTTGTAAAGCATTTACATATAGCCATTTAAATACAAATTGTTGTAATAAATCATTTGTTGTAATAATTTATTAGGATGGGTAAAAATCACAACCCATGGATCATATCCATAACCCATGGTATTGACCCATACCCACAAGACTAGATACATTGTACTCATTAGATACATTGTATCTAAAAGAATACCCATGGACCAACCCATAACCCATGACCCATGACCCATAACCAAAAAACCCATGGGCAAAGAGGAGCGTCCCACGGATCCCTTAAGGGTGGGATCCGGGGAACAATGGCAAGTTTTGCCTATAAATAGAGAGTCATTTCTTCATTCTAACTCACCCCTCTTCTTACTAATTCTCTCATATACTCATTCTCTTAACAAAGAGCACTTGATCTAGAGTTCTTCTTTTTTCTTTCTTTAGTGATTCTCATATAGGTCCTTACTCAAGCGAGATCACGAGCATTCTACAAGTCATTCAAGCAAGGGGTCCTTGATTGATTTGTTCCTCCACAATTTATGGCAAAGATCTTGTATTTGATATTTTACATATTTGTTGTGTAATAGTCGTGTTGGTTTGGTCCACCGTGTTATGGACTCGGTATTTAGCTTTGTATCGGAAAAAGGTGTAAGCAATGTTGTGAAGGCTTCTCCGCCAAGTTGAAGGAGTTTGTTGACATAGTGCTTGAACTCTCGAGTAGGTGACTCGGGGAGTGGAGTAGGGCAAGGAAGGTGTCCTTGTAGCCGAACCACTATAAATCGGTTGTGTCATTTCTATCCTTTACTTTACTTTATTTACTTGCATTATCATTAGATCTATATTTTCTCATCATCCATACGATTTCACATAATATCGAATCTAAATTTTTTGAAACTAACTTAAAATCGGCAAAACTATTCAACCCCCCTTCTAGTTTTCCACAATATATTTGATTTATATCATATACATGGGTAAAATAGTCATTTACTAATAGTATGGTGTTTCATTAAGTATAAAAAGAAACAAAATTTGTTCACACACCTATTGTTACCAACTAACACCTATTGTTACCAACTAGTAGCATTTATTCAATAAGACAACATATCCAAAAAGAAGAAAAAAAGAAACAACCCCTTAATCAGTTTAGTAAATGAGGCCGCGTTCAATTTAAGGTAAGTTAAACTTATACGGGTTATACAGGTTAAGTAGATAAATGGGTCATATTAGATGTAAACGTGTTAGGGTTGAGAAACCTGACCTCATTACTTAACTAGATTGTGTTCCAATTAGAGGTTTCAGACCACCTACTCGAACCCGACACGAATTTACACCCCTCACTAAACCTAATGACTATAAATTATAAAGTTTTTTTTGTCTCTACGTGTTACATTGCAATGTTATTGATATTCATGCAAAGCAACAATAGTAAAAGTTATATAGTGTTTTTCACATTTTCTAGCCGAACCTAATAGTGGCCATCGATTGGTTACAATGATGGTGCAAGAAGGGCGGAGAAGGTTTGAAGTTAATTTTGGATGAATATTAAGGTCAAATTTGATCAAGGGTATTTCTAATATGTTATGGATTATACTCAGTACAAGTTAGCGTAAAAACTTATTGATCCACAAGTATTTGCATAATTAATTTTACTTACAAATATCTTGATATAGGATCAAATCTTTTGTTCGCATAATCCGTTCATTCTAGGGTCAATGGGTTTCTTCGAGCGTTTCATGTAAAACACAAAGTATAATGACTTATGAAATATTTTTGACGATTTTTGAAACTTGATAAGTAGTTTATATGTAAAAATGGTAAAGAACACAAGATCTTTCACTCGGCCAACCACCCTTTGGTGACTTTATTAATATAAACTTCAAAATGTCCTTAAACGAGTGCGTTTTATGATATGTGTCTAAATACACATATATTTTATATTATTTAAACCCACACTTAAAAACACCAAAAAAAACACACAAATGATGTCAGTCATATCAGTGTGGAAAATTATCTTTTATGGTCCTTGTACTAATGAAACTTGGCAAGATTGACCTTTGGAATAACTTTCAAATATTTGTGAGTTGACCCTTCATTTTTCGAGAAAATTACAAAATGGTCCTTGTGATTTATAAGCTACAAAACAAACGGACCCTTTGTATTATTTACCCCTGACAAAACAAAACCCGATTACTAAACCCAGCCAATCAACGGTCAGCCAACTCCGCATACCTCCTTCCCGTTCTTCCTTCACTCCACCTTGAAAACCCGAGAAACCACCCTCCTCCATGGTTTCACGCCCACTTGCATCCTTTCAACCCGGTAATCTGCCTACTCACTACCTCCACAAACATCCAAAATCTTTAATTGCAAAACACGCTTTTGATATTTTGGCGCAAAAGTCCAAATGGACGCTTATGAATGATGAATCCAATGGCCAAGATCAAGTGGGATATGCTTTCGGAAGGAGAGAGAACCCAATCTTCACCTATAAAGAAAAAGAAGAATGAAGAGAGTTAGTTAGCTTAGTATAGTTTTATTTCGTAGGTAGTGTAGTTTTAGTTTAGGTTATAATTTTCATTCAAATTTGTACTTTCGGTTTCCTTAGTGTATTTTGAACCTTATTTACCTTTAATTACAAGTAATTTTCACAGAATTTATATTTAGCATTTATCTAGTGAAATTGACAACTTCACTGATAAGTGTTAAATGTTGTAGTTTATGGTTCATTTCATCTCAATTCAGTTCACTTATGAGTTTTTAAGGCTTTTGGATCATTAAAATCAGTTTAATTCAAGTTTAAAATAAAATCACAAAAATCTCAATAAATAGGTCATAAAATATAAAAATCATTTCATGTTGAAGTTTGGCAAGAAGCTTGGTGGATTACGGATTTATATGGTACTAGTGCCTGAGGCTATAGGAATTGTTCTTGGTGCTTGGTTCTCAGTTTGGCTTGCATTCACTTTGTAAGCATTAAATTCCATTTTTTGCTTATCATGGAGATGTTAGTTACACGCTATTGTGTTCTTTTATGCTTATTTGATCTAGTTGTGAAAGTATATTGCTTAAAGTTACATTCTTGTTCATTGGATTTCTTTGTTGCTCACCTTTGATTTCAACTACTATTTTATCCTTTTCATGAATTTGTAGTTGTTAGTGTTGTAATTGTTATTTTTATGTTCCTATCAGCTTATTATGTCATTGTGATTGCTTATGTTCAAGTCTCATGGTCAGAATCATTTACATGTTGTGAAAATCATATTTGACATCACTTAAAGGAGTGTTTGGATCTATGAGGTTTTCTGTGGTTAAGGATGTTTTTGATGTTGTTCTTGTTTGATGTGGATCACTAAATGTCTATATAACTTCGGTTCTATCATAAAAACCAGTCACTTTCTTGGAAAGAGTCAAATTCTCTTTTGAATCTTCATTGCTTATTCACTGTTGGATTTTCTAAGTCATGGATCATGCTCACATGTTAGTAAGTTGTTAGAATTGCTTAGTATAGTCTTTCGATAGCTTAATACATCATATTCAGTCACTAGATTAGGATTAAACCTCAACTTAGTCAACTTTTCATGTTTATATAAAGTCAAATTTCTACTTAAGTCATTTTGAATAAACTTTTGAATTTCATGTAGGACTTAATATTAGGAGTGAAGACTTGTGCTTTTGGATATTTGTCATTCTGTTGCTTGTCTTCATCATAGTATTTTTATAATTTTTAGTTAGCGTTGCTTTAACTTATTTGCTAGCTTCTTTTAAGCTCTTTTCCAAACCTCCGTTTTGCTTATTCCTTATTTATGCTTATTCAGGTGTGTTTTCAGGTTGTTGTTGCTTATTTTAAGTTCCCAGAACTTGTTTCTAGCTTATTCAACCTTTGGTTCCAGCTTGTTAGCTTATTGTGAGCTTATAACCTCACTTTTAAGCCAAAAGCTCCACTGTTGAGCTTATTGCCTTGCATTCGGCTTATCTTTGAGTTCCCCAAAATGTGTCTTCACAAAAGTTGCTTATTTTCAGTAGTAAAATAGTTTTGTAAAAGAAAATTCAAGAAAAGCCAAAAATAAAAATAGTGATAGCTTCTATTTAAGCCATTTGGCTTATTTTTTACCTTTTTCAAAAGCACTTTTCATTTTTATATTTTTCCTAGTTTTCTGCACTTGTTTAGTATTTATATAATAAGTTTTAGATTTTTCTTAGGTCATTTAGTATTTATTAGAATTTTTATTAGTTTTAAATAATTAATAAATAGTAATTAATTAATAATAAATAGATAAAAGTGTAATAAATATATTTTCAGTTTTAAAATAAGTTTTATAATATTTTAGATTTTTCTAAGTCATAATTTCACTTTTTTAGCTTTATTTCATATTTTCTTATATTTTAGGGTATTATTAAATAGTTAAAAATAGTTTTTAATTATTAATAATTAAATAAATAGTCATAAAAATAATTTTATTTTTCCAATAATTTTCTTTTATTATTAGGATTGTAAAAATATTATTTTCATATCCATAGGTGTTTTATTCTTTTAAATTTACGTTTTATTATTTTACGTTCGTAAAATTCGAGTAAATGCAGCGTTTTAGGTTTTAATCGTTAAGCGATTTTAAATATAGACTTAAAATGACTTCAAAGTCTTTATTAGATTTAATTTCCTTAGTGTAATCAATCATAACCCTTTTCTACATTCGATATTCACCCGATCACAAATTGCGTTGTATTACAGTTTACACCCTCGTTGGGACTTAACGACCGGGGAAACACTTATCTCCTCTGGACTTTATTGTATTACGTTATGGTCATTTTGACTTTTATGGTTAACCATTCACAAGTGGTTGACTAATAAAAGATAGACCGTTCGGAGCGAATCATTTTACAATACAAAAGAAAGTGATAGTCCCCAAGATGCTATCCCCACCGCACTACATGTAACATATTGGATTTCATAAACACATCACATTCATTTCAAAAGAAAACATGGAAGGTTAGATTAGAATGAAAGGTCCAACCCTCTACCTTGGGAGGTAGAGGGTATTTATAGTTTTACATAATACTTCCTAGCGGTTGTGGATGGTCTGGTGGGTAAAGACCCGTTCGTCCTCCACGGTGTTACACTAAACTATTCTACGCTACTAACTAACTAATAAACTAATAAGTAACGTAAATAACTACAAGTCTACGAGCTAACTTATGCTAGATAATATTTGGGGTGACCGCCTCTTCACCATGGAATTTTCTAATTCCTAACAATCTCCCCCTAAGGGAGGTCACCCCATGATTTACATTTTGAATCCTAGCATTCTATTCTTGACTTTGTTCTTGAGCTCGTAGACTTCAATTCTTCAATTCCGCAATCTTTGTGCTTTAGTAGCGATTCATCAAAGTCCGCATGGATTTGTACTTTTAGTGGAGGCCTTTAACTGATCCACATCTTTGATGATCTTTGAGCTTTCTTTAAGATCATCAGCCACAATAAATCTCTGGATCACCATTTATTGTGTTGCCATCATGTGTTGTTGTGACTTTTGGACCAACATGCTCACACTTTCTGGATCATGACATCTTTTCATCAGAGTAGCGGAAGCTTTACTAGCTCATGATATTTGCAGTGGCGTAGCGGAAACATAGTATGAGAATATCAGAGCCAGGTTATGTAGATATGCACAAGTCATGATTTCTTCAATTAAGTGTGGATTCTGTGAGCATGCGGCTTTGGATTGACTCCTCAATACGATCATTTTATGTCGTCGGTACGCATACGACGGTTAGCAATAAAGCGCCGCGAAAGTGTCTTTGATCACTTTCGTTGAATTGAGTACACGACCCATGGTTCCTGTTGATCAGGTACAAATCTTTGTGATCGGGTATAATTCGAAGAATATCCTTGACGAGGGTTTCGCGGTTGTTCTAGCCGTTCTCAAACGTGAGCGTCTGAAGACAACGGTGAGTGAACCGATGAATTGAGATTCCGATTGATGAAAAATTTATTTGAAAACAATCGCGTATTGCTTGAAGAAAGAGTTTTGAAATACGACGAAGGTTTTATGAGAAAGATCAATTTTCAATCAAAAATACCTTTGTATTTGAAAAGAGTACACATTCGATGTGCTAGAGAAAAGAAGAGATTCGCACATCGCGGTTTCCAAAAGTATTTTTCAATCGAGATACTTTTGTGTTTGAAATATGAATACACATTCGACGTGCTAGAGAAAAGAAGGTTTGCACATCGAACGGTTTTTCAAAAAGTATTCGATCAATTCAATCTGGACCAAGGTTGATTCCGAGGTGAATCGCCCCATCGTTCTATCCGGTTGTCACAAGCTTGGTCTATATAAAAGATCTCACATGTCACCCACCAAGAGCTTGTTTGATGTTGGCTCTAGAAGTATTTCCATCTTCATCGTGAATATTTTCATATCACTCGGATGTTCTGGCAATACCACAAGGATAATGCATAGGACTCTTAATATATACTCTCTTTCCACATTGTGTGAAACAGCAAGTCTTCATTAATTTAGTGTCCTAATGAGATATTGTGGATGATCTCTTGGCTCTAGACTCAATTGTGCACATTTGGTTCCTATGCCGGAGACTAGGGAGAGGGTCTCCTTCTTCAATATCAACGGTCTCTAAGAGAAAGTCGATAGATTATGTAGGTTCCCCGTGAGAATAAAACAAGTCCTTTTAAGAGGAACTTGAGTGGCTTGGGAAGTTTAGTGCAGTGCATCACTGGGTCCATGATGTCTTGTCTTCAATACAAGTGTTACCTTAGTAAACACCAGTAGCATATGTATTGAACCCGGTTTCTGCCCTAAGGTTGAATTATTGGAGGGCTATTTCTTTTCACCCTTTTTCACATTCATTTCTTTTTCATTCTTCAACCCCTTCAGTGCTTACCGTGACTTCATAACTAGAACCTTGTTGGGTTATTCCAGTTCTAGCTCTATCTCAGTCCGCACTCTTCCCATTTCTCACTATTCTCCTTTTTTCATCATACCTAAGGACTCTACACTATCTAGTGGATTGTCCCTGGGTAGATCCCTCCGGCTCTGGCGGGATCATGGGAACAAATACCTATCCTAACCATCCTTATAACACCACAAAAAGTAAAATGGTCGGTCTTTTGGTACAGTTCATTCTTCCTTGAAACCAATTAAAAAATCATTTGGAAAAATCAATCAAGGTACTTGTGATATAAAATCAAAGCATTGTGTACCTTAATTGTTTTGATCATTTAGAAATGCTCCCCCTCAACATGTGCATATGATTTTATAAATTGTTTAGCACATGGAGGCAAGAGTTCTTTTGAAATAAATTCTTGATCACAATTTCCATGGAAAAAGCCATTTGATTTTCTTTGGTAAATTCTCCCCCTCAATATGTGCATAGGATATTTGAAACGATTTTATCACATAGAGGAGAGAGTTCTTTTGAAGCACATCCACGATCACAAAAGCCATTAAGAAACCATTTGAAAACTCAATCAAGGTACTTTATGTTAAAACATAAAGCTTTTGTACCTCGATAGTTTATTTTCTTTTGAAATGCTCCCCTCAATATGTGCCGAGATTAGAAAGCGTTTAGCACATATGAGAAAGCGACTACAATTGAATAAAGCGATCACCTTTTATCAAATTTCATTATTAAATCACAAATTCTCCCCGATCAAAAATATCAAACCCTTTGAGATTTTGGATCCCAAGTGATTTAATAAGGTTTAGAAAACATGGGAGAATATGTGCCGATTTAAAAGCTCTTACGGTTTATGGTTAAATGCTCCTCCACAATCATGTGCATTATGTATATCAAAATCGTTTGGCACATAAAGGAAGGAGTGCTTTAGAAACAATCACCTTTTTTAAAACCGATTTGAGATTTAAATCACGATCTCTCCCCGATCAAAAATTTCAAACCAATTGAGATTTTGGATCCCGATTGATTTAAATCATTTGGAAAAATTTCAGGAAGAGCGTGGCAAGATTTAACTTTTGAAATTGGTAGGATGGATAATGGAACATTAAAGATTGTTGAGTGTATAGTGTGATAGTTTTAAGAGATCTTTAAATAAAATAAAACAATTTCACAATCAAACAAGAACAGAAAAAAATTTCATTTTGTAAGATCTTTGGGTTTTAAAGAAAATCATACCATGACATAACATTAAATCTTTAGATCACCACATATTTTTGTACAAACCGGACTTTATAGATGAAATATCGCTTGAACATATTTTTATTTTAAATCACTCTCCCCCTCAATCGATGACCGTAGTCGAAGATTGAGTGACTTAAGTTTTGATAAAATGAAGTCCGGTGATTTTCAAAATTTAGTTCAATTTATTTTCAAAACAATATTTTTCCATTTTCAAAACAATGTTTTCAAAATTGTTTAAAAATGGTATCCCCTAAAGATACGTTAGGTGGTTGAAAACTTCGTTGTTGTTGTTGTAGGGTTTGGAAGAAAAACATCTGCGATGCAAATGAGACTTCTTTTCGTTGCATTTTAATGCCAACCGAGGTCAAATTAAGCTCAGTTTCTTCATTTGTGATGAAAACCGTCTGGCGATGCGGTGAGACCTCTTACGTTGCATTTTTCCATGCCAACTCTCCATAGAAGTCCAATTAAGCTCCGTTTCTTCATTTGTCAACCCAGATATAGTTTTCCTTCGGCATCCAATCATCTTCAATTGTGGATCCGAATCGAACATTCTTATATCCATGATATCTCGCATACGTTAGTGAACACATCTGGTATATGGTGGTGGACATCACCCAAACGACAATCGACTAATCAAATTCAATACAACATATCAATCAGATCATAAAAGGTATGGGAATAATGTGTTCCTCAAACTCTAATCATCTAATCCTAGCAATCTTATCCTAGGCACCTAGTTCTTCATTAGGTTTAACATCATTTTAATTAAGCATATTAGGATAATTAAGAAAGCCCGTTAGATGATGTAAATTTGAAAACATTCTCCCTCACAATCAATGACTCATTTTTTTGAAAAGTTCAAAAGCGGTCTGAAGTGATTGGGTTTGCAAATAAAAAATTGATCCAGATTGATTTTCAAACAACTCCGATTTCCACCATTTTGAAATATAACAAATATTTTTTGAAGAATTTTAGGCGGAAAAATATTTGTGTAGAACCGAAGTCCTTGACATACTTTCCTAATTTTGTTTTAGGATAAGTGCACGAAATATTTGAAAATTGGTTTAAGCGTAGCACTTTCCTTTCTTGAAGAGCGGTTCTCCGAAGTAGCAAGCCATGGTTTAAGCAGTTACAGGTCACGAAGTAGCGTAAGCCATATTTTTAGACATGTTTTGAAAAATAATATTTACACCTCCTACTCGAACTTCATCTATGATCCCGTGCCATTATTGAATGACATTTCTAAGACCGTAGATGTTATCGATACCAGAAGACATGTCATGAGAAAACAATATTTTTGGTATTTTTTGGTTTTTCAAATTTTTATTGATTTTTGTAGATTTTATATTTTTCTATTTTCTTTTTGCTGATTTTATATTTTTGTATTTGGTTTTTCTGATAAATATATACAAGGATAGAGTAGATGATATAGTTTAAGAAGATGATATCTGCAGTACAGAGATAAGGATGTCGGCGACCAGTTGTAGAAGATAGAAGTCATCATCTCTTAATCATTCACCACCAAAGCTTAGAGGCTCGGAATAGAAGATAGAACATGAGCCTTTGAAAGCAGAGACTTTGGCGACTTCCCCAAATCGAAAATCCTTTAGGCGGCGGATTTAAAGCTTTCTTTCAATCTTCCATTAGCCAGGTGTACAAAGAAGCACACCATTATCATCGATCCTGCTGCTCCTTTTAAGAATAATCACCGTGATTCTTCGTTGGAGGTTATATCATCAAATAGAACAACAACAACGTATCATCCCACATTTAAATAATCTTCTCAAATTCCTTTTCCCTTGAAGTAGCAATCCATTCCAAAGGTGTCAAGAGAACAATTCCACCAAGTAGTTGAATTGATCGCGGTCGGTCTCTTTGTATAATGATCACGAACTCTCCCGAATACACATCATGAGGGGAATGAAAACACCTCACCATGTTCACATTTTTCTTCCCGATGATGCGTGTATGAAACTCAAGAACCCGAAGTACACCAATACCCAAGAGCTCTCCCGAATACACATCATGAGGGAATGAAAACACCTACCCAATGTTCACATTTTTATTCACGATGATCGTGTATGAAGCTCAAGACCGAAAGTACACATTCCCAAAGAAAGAATAGCCGATAACATTGAAGAAGAAAGCCGAATCACGATTATCTCTGCGGATGACAGTCTCGGATGTCAATTCGAATAAGTGATTATATCTCTGAATCACTTGATTAAGCACTCAAGTGAGACAACAGAGCATCCCCAATGTACACAATCTCTCTCCCTCATGTTATACATTTATCTCCCCTGAATATGTCATACTTGTGTACCTCTTTATCTTGAAACTTTCTCTTACATCTCTTTCCCCACGTAGTTGGAATAAGAACACTAAACGCCATGAGTTAAACATTGAGTTTCTATGCGGTTATGACATTCGTCTTCCCGGGATATCTTCAATCACTTAGAAGAATTAAGTTCATCAAGTTTACTCGCGTTTAGATGCTTGTCTCCTTCCCCCTACGGTTTTGATACTTCAGAATCAGCAACATAGTATAAGCCCAAATATTTGAAATCTTTATGAGAAGAACACTTGAAATCTTGTGAGAATCAACTTGCTGAAGACTCTCTCTAACTATTTTTATCAACCCTTATGTTGACAATTTGAAGTGACCACTGATGAAGAAAACCCGATATACCATACTTGGCGAAGTCAAATTCCCACATTTGTATCTTAAGCTTACACCTAATGATGGAAGAACGGTGTCGAGAATTTATGCTTTAAGCAAATCTCTAAGTACTCACAACCCAAACAAAGTATGAGACATTAACACCTCTTGCGATTATCCACACCATCTTATGCGTGTGACACTGATTAAAAAAAGTAACTTCTAATAGTGATAGTTAACCAGGTCTTCAACCATCCACCTTAGCTGGCGGTAACTAGATAAACCAAGTATTCAACTCAAATTCTTAAGCCGAGCAAGTTATCAAATAAGAACACACCTTTGTGAAAGTCAACTTCAATCTCAAATAAGTGATAAATGATTAACTCGGAAGTAATCAACTTGTGTCAAATGTCCAACACGTGAATAAATGTACAACCGGATGTACATTGACCCATAATGAACAGGAACAAATGATTCCTCAACATCAATTCCATCTTCCTAAAGATATACATATAGAAGACCGATCACGGAAGATTCACCAATAATCAAGCGGATGAGGTAGTCATTTTCCTTAATGTTCATGTGGTTGATTTATAGAGTGCACAATAATCCGTGAAGATTTGGTAAAGGAATAACAAAGAGCGGATCATTTTTCATGAACAATAATCCGTGAAGATTTGGCAAAGGAATACCAAAGAACGGATTATTATTCAATAGTGCAACTGCAATATTACAATAGTCAATATCAGCGCTCGAGGAATAAGCGGAGATTGGGTTTCTCGAGGAATCACGCTAAAAATATGAGCAAGTCTAATTGGGGATTAAATCGACTTATCACTATCCCCGATTAGTGCTCTCCCATAAACCGGCAATATTTTTGATAAATGCCCAGATTAAGAAGAAGTCTTTAGATAAACAAATGCAACTTGTCTTTAGTCTTCTAACATGCATCGAGAAAATGTAGAAAACAGTTATGACTCGACCTTCTTCAAGATTGTCAGGTTGGGGAATAGATAACATCTTCATCACACCCAAAAAACATCCCAATTAACTTACCTTGCAAGTTCCTTTAACTAAAATCCTCCCACTCAAACAAGAGAAGATATTTATCAAGGAAATCATTAATCACCCCTTACGAACACACTAAATGGTAACACCAAACTACCAATCACATCAAACAAGACGTAGAGATTGTTGGAATCATCATGTTGATGTGCGTGAAGCATTAACGGGCACTTTGTCATTAATCATATCGAGTGTGAAGATGTCAACCCTCTTAGAAGAAGCGCATGTGAAGATGATCCAATAAGAAGAGTCTCGGTTCTTACATGAGTTAGGAGCCGTTTGACCATATATTCTCAAACATTAATCAACAATGCAAAAAATTCACACTTCTTTTCCCCCTCAAGAATTGCATACGGAGATGCCATTCTTGATTTAACAAGTAATTATCATCCAAATGTATTATATTCACACTTCTCCCCCATAAAATTAGCACATGATGTCGCCATCTTCATTATATTGAGCAAGTGGAATAAGAGTAATTATCAGTAGTCCGGTTCACTTGATGACTGAAGCGCATGGAAAAAGCATGAAGTATGTTGATGAGAATGGTCATAATTGAGAAGATTTCTCTTCTTCAGAAGATAAAGCGCACTGAAACGTACACTTTTCTTTTCTTTTCTTTCGAGAATGAGGCATGAACTGTTGTGTTCATACGTCATAGCCGAATGAATATCAAGATTGAGTTACTTGAACCCGTGAGTTATGAGATATCAATCCATTTGTAATCCATACTTTAAGCGAGTCCATGTATTGAAGGATCGAAGTATTCGCAGCGGAGTAGGACTACTGCACTAATATTACAAACTTGATTGCATATATTTTGGTTAGTGACATCGGCATCAAACCCTTTGGGGTTTCACGGTCAACTTTGAGATTGCCATTGGTAAACATCTTTCTTGTAGGTATCCACCTAAGTCCGCATCCTTAAAATTCTAGCAGGTTGTATCCACTTATGGCAAGGTATAGGATTGTTAGGCTTCTTATGCATAGTGGAATACTTATCCTTATTCTTAGTTTCCAAAGATTTAGCAGTTGGTAACCATCTAGGCGAAGCTTTTGGTTTCATTTGCTTCATATGCATTGTGGATGACTTAGTGTAAATCCTAGACTTAACAGGTTGTACCATTGCATAAGCATTTACTTTCTTCAGGGATTTTGTGAAACATTTATCATGATTAGCATTAAAGATACATTTCAGACACTTTGAGCAAACAACTTGTTTGGATTCAGAAATAGATCTAGATTTCTTAGAGTGATCGCTATGGGAATAACTTTAATCGATCACGACTACTCTTAGATGTAAGCCAATCCCTAGGCTTTATATTAGTGTTCCTAGGTAATGGTTTAGAACTACTAGCGGTTGCCTTGAAATCTCGAAGAATTCATCATCCTAGGTCTTGCACCTAAAATTCCGTCTTTGCGATTCTCTGCCTTCTTTCTAGCCATTTCTAGATAAGAGTTCTTATACAAGTCATTCATATCAATTTTCCAAGGCAAGTGAGGTGAAGTGACTGGTTTTGTCAAAATTTGTTTCGCATCAACTTGGGAGGCAAACCGTGTTTTTGAAAATTTTGGTCGTTCGAGATCTAAGCATTCGGTTGTCTAATGCTGGTTTCCCAAGTTTGATGGTTTTGAAAACTTAGTGTTCACACTATTCCCTGTTGTTTTCTGAGCTCATTTTTTAAAGCAACAATAGCGAAACACTTTTCCTGAAGTTGAGCTTTGAGATCATCAATTTTTGCTATCAAAGAGTTTGTTTCCATTGACTTAGTTCTAGCTTCTTTGACAGAGTCACTTAGTTCGATGTGATTCTTTCTCAAAGACTCATTTTCCTTTAGTAATTTGGCCACACAAACCGCTAGTTCATCATTTCTCATTTGAATATCATCAATAGCATTAACATCAGAATTACTTGTAACCAAATTACTTTTCACATGCATACCAGAAATAAGTTTCTTCAAATTGTTGATGGTTGAGTCTTTGTCTTGAAGCTGAGCTTTCAAAGTGTTCATTTCAAAAATTCATGGAATTCGTGAAGTTCGGGATGTTTACATGGTTTGTTAATTTGGAAACTTTCTTCTTTACTTTGTATCGCAATTTCAAGTGAAATGCAATGTTTTTCAAGATTTGAGAATTTGTTTGAAAGTTCATCAAAAGCCTTTTTATCAACCATATTGTTTGTTTTGAAACACTTAATCTCGGACTTCGACCTCGATTCTGGGACATTTATCGAGTCATGTTGACATTATGATTTGTTTGTTTCAATTTGCTTTAGATGCACTATATTGAACAATAAAGGGTACCTCATTGCATGACACTTTGTTCAATTTAAGTGCGATATCGCATCCACATCATGTGTAACAAGAGTCACGAACGCTGCTGTTTCAAGCGCCGCGTCTCCGAGCCTGTATTAGAGTGTCAAGCGATCCATCATCCGATGCCTTCTTGGTCTCCAACACTACAATCTATTGATTGTACCCGACATTCATTCACCTTCGATCACATCCACTTCGTGTGTGCGGGGAGTTCTTGAAGCGTACGGTTACATCATTCTTTGTTGTTTCGATATTTTGCATTCGCAACACGACCTTTCGATACATTACCCGACTTAATATCTCTGCTGTGCAGAAATCTCATCTACTTTTCTCTCACTTCGAGTAACTTCCTCAATATACTTCTCCACATTATCCATGAGATGGATAAGTGTCTGTAAACACGCTAATTTCCATTCCGTTGTGTCTCTTGAAGGACATTTCAGTCATGTCTTGATCATAATCAGATGTGAATTCCCTTCTAATGAATGGCTGAAAGTGTTTGTAGATCACTTGAAGTGCAAATGGAACTATCCTTATGAACCTTCTCGTTGTCAAGTTGTAGCTCCAATTGCTCTAGGTTTAATAGCAAAGTTCCTGTTAATGTGGATAAGTCCTGACGGAAGAGGGCAATACATGTTCATTCCATTGATTTGGGTAGAAGTAACATGAGGTGAGAGTGAAGTTGTTGATAAGGTTCAATCTTTGCTTTCCTTTTGCATGGCATTCGTAGGTGACGAGCAGTGCAAATCTTTCTCAATGGACTCGGAGCATGAAGAACTCAAATCATCATTGATTGATTCCATCATCTGTAACGTTAGTATAGCTAATATTCTCATGGTTGTCTCTGACATCATACGGTTTGAGTACTTAAATCATAGAATCGAGTGTAAGACATGATGTTGATGAATCCACGGGATTTTACAAGTCTATGATTTAAACCGAAATAGAATCTTTAGGTAGGTTTTACTAAAATCAAGACCAAACCGTTAAGCAATGACCAATGTGTTAAGATGACTGATGGATTGTCACAATGATAGACAATTGTGTGTTAGGACTTAGGATTGTTTGTAGGATTAGCAGAGATGTTGTTTGGTTGAGATTTGGATTGGTTTATGCTCGTTTTACTTGAGAAATTTAGGTCTAAAAACATAAAACCTCAATAACTTGTTGGGCTGGATTTAGGCCTCGAAGGTTGACCGAATGAACATTTCATTCGTTGTGCCATTCTCTCGTTCTCGCGTCGTTTTGATGGGTAGAACAAAAGCGAGAGTTACGGATAAAAAGTTATAGCCGTTTGAAGTTTTGTCGGGAAAAGTCAACAAAACGCACTGATGAAATGGTCAAACCGCTTCTAACAATCCTCAATGAAGACAACTCGCTAGTTACAAGTCGCTAGAGACAACTCGCTATGAACCAAGTCGCTAGAACTGCAGTTAAGTTGCTAAAAAACAACTCGCTAAGATCCAAGTCGCTAGTATCAAGTCGCTAACAATTTACCCTACAACTCGCTAACAATTTCTGAAGCAAGTCGCTAACCTCACCAAATTAAGCTAGCAGTAGTGGAGAATCCACTAACTTGTACTATTTTTGACTTGTCTCAATAGACATGTCGCTAGGCTCAAGTCGCTAACAACTAACACTGTAACTCGCTAACTTTTACTGAAGCAAGTCGCTACGATGAAAAACACTACGAGAGCCAAGTCGCTAGCAAGAAAAACTTCAAAAACACACTTTTCAATCTAAAACAAGCTCAACCACAGTGATTCAAGCTTACCAAATCAAAACCCAAGCGGTTACAATGATTCTAAACACAAAAGTTGACCCAAAATTCAAACTTTAACACAAGAAATGATCCAAATTATGCAAAAACCACTAAACTTTTTCAAACTCAAAAACCATATAAAACCACTAGAAATCCAAGAACATGTAAGAGAGATGATCAAACCATGGCTCTTGATACCAATTGTAACATATTGGATTTCATAAACACATCATATCATAACATATATAGGCGTATAGTTTAGAGGTTTTAGAGAGAGAAAGTAGGATGGGAGCCTTTCTAGAGAGAGAAAGTGAAAGAAAACATGGAAGGTTAGATTAGAATGGAAGGTCCAACCCTCTACCTTGGGAGGTAGAGGGTATTTATAGTTTTACATAATACGTCCTCCTAACGGACTGTGGATCAGGCATACAGTGGGTAAAGACCCGTCCTTCCTCCACAGTGTTACACTAAACTATTCTACGCTACTAACTAACTAATAAACTAATAACTAACGTAAATAACTACAAGTCTACGAGCTAACTTATGCTAGATAATATTTGGGGTGACCGACTCTTCACCATGGAATTTTCTAATTCCTAACACTACAATACTCTCAAACTTACAACTACACTTGATCAAGTAAAGTGATTGATCAAATATTACAATATGAAGACAGACATAAGATATTAAAGACTGATATCTAGAAAAAGAAGACTAAAATATTTGAGAGATAAAACAATAAGATGAGTGTAAAAGCTAATGAAACCCTAATAGGTATAAGTTGCTTAAATAGAAGCAAGTTACATTTAAGCCCTCCATCTTTCCACTTCTTATAAACTCTAACATAAACTTGAAATATCACAAACCATCTTTGAGATATGACAAGAATGGCCCTTTAACTTTTTTGTTTACCACAGTTTGACCATATGCTTCAACATCCTCCCTCAAGATGATGTGTCACCCTACACATCATCCTGCACTTTCGTTTCCAGTGTGTCTGCAACTTTTCCAGCAAACATGTCAAACAAACCCAATTTCCTGCAAAACATATAATGTTGCACAACACCAAGACACTTTGTGAAAATATCAACATGTTAGGATCGTTCTTATGATCGATATGGTGAATCGGAAGGTCTAGAAAGATGCAAGAATATCATCTTCAAGTTAGAGAGAGAAAGTATAGAGAGAAGAGAAAAACTATGTGTTTATTAGTAAGGAAAATGAAAGGTTACACAAAGAGTCTCACCCCTCCATGGAAGTATGGAGGGGTATTTATAGCCTAGCACATAGATCTATTACAATATGACATATCTAGTCCATGTGTTTTGGCTAACTAAGATAGATAATGTAATCCCATCAATGTCGTTCTATTTACGTGTTAGGAGCGATTCCAACAATCTTCCCCCAATGGGATGACATAAGGGATTACTTACAACATTTCCTACAAGTACTAAAAAACAAATAAAGAAAGATCTTCATAAGCTCTTCAAATGCTGAGGATGATGACAGTTTACGCTCTTTGTCTTCTTCTTGTACCTCGTCTTGAGAATCGTTTTCTTCACTTGTAGGCAAATGATGTAATATGCATAAATTGGATTAACTTCCCCCCAATTCATGCTGCATGTCTTTAGCAGCTTCTCCGTGCATTTCTTTTTAGCGAAGTTTAGATCGGCTTCCCCAAACTAACAGCGTCTTTAGCAGATTTGAAACTTTGATGTAGTAGACATTTCATCTAACTTTTGAAGTTTTACCGATGCAGCAAGAATTTGTAGATGAGCAGTAAACCACACAAAGTAAATCTGTCTTATTGCGAAAAATCCATTCGGGGGTAACATGCAAGAAATCAACAATATTTTCTCACGTATGTAGATGCTTCACACCAAACAAACCATGAAAGACGAAATGAAGCAAATTCCCCTTGATTGTTGCGGTCTATCGGAATAATAGTTACTTGTGAATATGTAATTACTCGATAAAATGACCGTGTGTGAGGCATCATAACATCATATTTTGGTAACTTCACACAAGATAACTCGTGAAAGTTTAGACGATAATACTGAATAAAGACGTTTGAACCACAAATCGTCTCATTTCTTCCCCATAATTGAAGAAATTCATGAAGGGAAGCGGGTTTTCGAAAAACAAGTCGAAGAAGCAGAGACCCCGTACACTCTCTTCCCCCTGATGTTTTCAATGAATCAGAATCATACACCACGTATGTTGATGATGAATTGGAGACAGCGAAACCATGTATGTCCATTTAATCGAACAAGTGTAAGTACCATAAATATCTTGTGAGGATCAATTCTTTGATAAAACTTCTCTACTCGTGTATACTCTTCTCAGCTAACTCTTCTGAGACCCCATTATCATTGCGGCTTTTTTGTAGTGACTCTTGATGGAGAAACCCAATATGACGAACTTGAGAGAAGTAAAATAACTTCGAACTTGTGACTTAAAATTGCACTATTGTCAGACAAAGAACCCTTTTCCTTACCGGGTTGATTAACCGGATCGAAAAGGGGTAAACTAATGTTTCTCGAATTATCCACGACTTTTGTGACACTTGAGCACAACAACGTAACTCCTTAAAGTGATAGCTATACGCTGTGAGCACAACAACGTAACTCCTTACATCAGGTATAACTAGACAACTCAAGTCTTTGTCATTCATTAATGGTTAAATCTCGAACAAGGATCTCGAAGAATCATGCATCCAACCAACCCCGATATCTTCAGATACTAAGTACAAGCACCCGTGATATCCCACTTCAACCTCAAATAGATAATAGTGAATTCACGTCGTAGTCACATCTTGCGGTTACATGCTCAAAACTAGCCTACGTCAAAGGTTTAAATGAATTTGATAATGGTTTCCCGATCTTGTCAAAAATTTGTATCCCCGTGAAAATTTATCATACCAAAATACCACTTATGATAAACAAAATAAAATTTGTATCCTAAATTTTTGTAAAAAACATTTGGATAACATGCATTATTTGTCCAATTGTTCATTGAAGTCCATCATCCAAACCCAATTTCCATACGTATTGATGAGTGTCTAAATACTCATCATTTTTATACTATTTAGAATGCCAAAAACATCTGAAAACACTCAGAAATGCATCAAAATGATAAAAATATCACAAATAAGTGTTTTATATGTTTTAAATGCAAAAACACCAAAATCTGGTGAAAAACGTATCAAGTTTGCATAATTGGCGGTTTAGTCCCTAAGTTTCAAAAGTTGTCAAAACAAATTCCCTGGATATTCAAAACTTGTAAAATATCATTTTAAGTCCTTAGGGATTCATAAAGTTGTCAAAACAAACCCTTGAAATGTAAAATTGCAAAATTACAACTTTAGTCCCTCAAGTTTTGAAAATGTCAAAAATAGTCCTTGGATTTATTAAAAATGGAATTTTATGCATAATAGTCCTTGTACTATTCACATTTGGCAGTTTTGGTCCTTGTGATAACTTTGGAGAAATTACAGGTTTGGTCCCTCAAGTTTGGCAGAATTACATCTTTAGTCCTTATATTAAAACAAGCCAATTGGACCCCTTTTGTGTATTTAGAACCCAGCCAACCAAAAAGACCCCTGCCATTTATCCCTTGACCCCCCCCCCCATTTTGGACCCCCGCTTATAATATCCCAAAGTCAAATCCGGTCAATACGCGCTGAACCACCAACATCAGTTCACCTTCCTCTTCCCCACCGAAATCCAAAACCGAGGTGGTTTTTCCACCTTTTCACCTTTCCACCTCACTTATACACCTGTTACCAACTCCTTAACACATCCACAAAGTCCAAATTGCATTAATTTAGAAAAACCTGCTCAAAAGAAAAATGGCGCCAAAATTGCCATTTGGCAATTGTGATGAGTTGGATGATTTCAATGGTCAAGATAAGGTGGGATTTGCTCAGAGATGTCGACAAGAGTGGAAAAGATCATTATAAAGGAGAGAGGAAGCAATGTGATATGTATCTAATATAATTTTATCTAGTTTATGTCGTTTAACTTAATTTTGAATTTCCAGTGTATTTCTTAGCTTTCAAGTACTGTTTTTCTCATGTTCAGTGTATTATACAACTTTTGCAATAAGTAATTTCAGTGTTTAAGTTCCAAATTCAGTTTATGCATTTTCAAAGTTCAAATTTTCAAATATGATCAAAGGATGTTATTAATGGTTGTCTTGGATTGAATAGGCCCACATAAGATCCTAGATAGCTTATTAAAGCTATTAGAAACCTTTAAAAGTAGTTTAGAAGCAAAAAGAGAAAAATATCAAAAATACAAAATAAAATAGCTTGAAATTCAAAAATCAATGGTAATGAAGATTAAAGACTGAAGCGGGGGTGATCTTTGGATTGCATTTGGTTTAGAGGCTTAGTGGTAAGCCTATAGGAGTGTTCTTGGTTCCTAGTTCTTGGTTTTGGCGGAAAGCAATTGTAAGCTTTTATAAGCATTTTTAGCTTTTCCTTTGTTTAAGTAACTTATAAGCTTTAATCTGTGTTTGTTCATGTTTCTTAGGTGTAGTTAAGCAAAAGTAAGCATTAAAACAGTAACCTTGTTCTTTAGAATTGGTAATTATTAAAAACCTTAGTTTAACATTGATAATAGTATAAGTGTCAATTCATAGATTTATGTTGTTATTATTCTTATTTAATGCTTATTGGTCTCATGTTATGATAATAAAAGGCTTTGGATGTTTCATGGTTTTAATCGTGTTTAGCTTTGATAATCACAAAGTAGTTTTTAAAAGAATGTTTGGATTTGCTGATTAAGTGACATTCCAGTGTATGCTTGTTATTGTTTATGGTTGCTTTAAGTCATGTTATCATCTAGTAGCTCATTACAATAATAAAATGCAGTCCTTGTTTTAGTAAAAAGTCAAAATTAACTTAATCTCACCCATAATAGTTAACTGTTAAGGTTTTAGATTGCAAAACTCATCAAGGTAGCTTGTAATTTAGAACTTTAGCTTAAACTCACCTTAGTATAGCTTATTTTAACATATTCATTCATTTGAATCAATTAAAAGTTCATATAAGTCAAAGTTTTAGTGTAATAAGAAAGTCAAATTTCTCATATTACAGTTTTTGAATAAACTTCATAATTTTAGTGAGTGTTTAATATTAATATTTAGTCTATATGCTTTTAGGATATTAAAGTTTAGTTGCTTAACTAAATTAGAAAAATATAAGTTTACTTCTAACTAGCTTATTAAGTGCTTATTCATTAGCTTCTTTTGACCCCTTTCAGTAAACATGCCACGTGCAGGTTTTATAAGTTTTTTCTCTAGCTTATTCAGAGCTTATTAGTGAACTTTATTTTATGTACTTTAGCTTTTTGAGAAGCTCACCTAGCTGACTCAAGGTTACAAGTGCTTATTTTCCATTTATAGCTTATTTAATAGCTCTACTAGTAGCGTTTTATCTTGTCCATTTCGCTTAGTATACCCATAAAACAGATTTACCGGTTTCTTCATAAGCTTCTCACAAGCTTAATAATGGAAGCTAAACTTTGTAAATTAGCTTTTAGAGATTTCGATTGGTTAGCTAGTTAGTTCCAGTGGTTGTTTTCATTTCCTAGCTTATTTAGGTGCTTAAAAATAAGTTAGAAATTACCTAGTAAACTAATTAATGTCCTGTGCAAACAGTTAAATTAATGTTTATTTGGAGTTGTTAAGTGCTTATTTCCAATTCATTGTGCTTATTCAGTTGTCTATATTAGCTTATTACCATTTGTTTAGTTTATTTTCAGTTACCATTTGCTTATTTTCTAGCTTATAAGTCACTTGGCTTATCCTAGTGCTTATTCCAATTCTTTTTGTTCACTTTATTAGAATCTTGACTTATTCTGCTTATTAGTCATTTTTATAAAAAGTTTCAGTTGTGAAAATTGCTTATTACATAGTGTTTAATTAGTTTGTAAAAGAAAAATCCAAAAATAAAATAAAAAGCAAAAAGGGAGTTGCTGGGATTCGAACCCTGGCCACCCAGCTCACCACAAACACACCATACCAACTGCCCTTGAGTCTTTGACTGGTATAGGTTTGCACACGTTTAATACTTAACCCTTCCTTGTCCATTTAAGCTTATACGAGCTTATTAGCTTATTTTCAGCTTATTTAATCTAGCTTTTTCAAATTTTGTATTTTTCTTAACTTTGTATTAGTATAAAGTAATTTATAAAAAAGTTTCAGATTTTTCTAAATAGTTTTAGTATTTTTAATCATTTATTTAGTCTAAATTAGTATTTAATTCATAATAAAAAATATAAAAGTCAAAAAATATAAATCTTTTTTCTAAAATTTTCTTTTGTCATATAGTAAGTAAGAAAATTGTTTTACACTTGTAAGACTTTTATTTCAAAAATTTTACGTTTTACTTGCGCTCAGCGTAATTTTTATACATAACGTACGTTTTCATTTAAGTCACATTTTTAGATAATTTAAGTTTACGTTTTAATTAAAATAGTTTATTTAAGTTATTTTATTTTATAAATCAGAAAAACATCATTGTAAAAATAGTGATAGCGTTTATTTAATATAATTTAGCTTTTTAATTTTCTTTAATTTGCATTTAAGCCCCTGTAATTTACAAAACTTTCTCTTTAGGTATAATTATTCCAAAATCCTTACTGATCACTATCCTTAGTGATTATTCGACATCTGTCTGTGTTAAACACCATTCATCCTCCGTGGGACTTAACGACCCAGGAATCCACTATATTCCTCCGATCTTAATTGCATTTGTTTCAATGGTTTTAAGTTTATTACGGTTGACCATTCACAAGTGGTCAGCTTATGTGATTAAACTTGACCGTTTGGAATCAATCAAATTTTGCGCCTTGGGGAGGTGTAAGCGTGTTCTAAGCATTTCAGATCCATTCTTGCACATATACCACCGTTTGTAAACTTGTTTTTGTAAAGTTATCATAAATCAAAAAGTTCATTAACACTTTTCCTAAAGTGTTAACAACACCAAAAATATATAAAACAACAAAACAATCGTAACGTTTTCTAGCTTGTGTTTCCTTTAAGGTGATTCTTAAAGAGATACGATTTGGTTAAACGAGACGATACCAAAAATATTGTCCCAAAAGTTTTTTTTTAACCCTTTGCACAAATCTATACCTACGTCTTTTCAGTGGTACTTAAATACATAAAAATCAACCACCGCAAATCAAGGCAAGACACCTACCAACCGGGGTGTGACCATAAAAAGTTCCCGAACATCAGATTTAAAACTTGCCTTTGTGTCCTTGTGATTTGGTGTACCTTTTTCAAAGAAGCCATTTCATTTGTGATTATTGGTTTAAGTTCACTTGTCGTTTTGCCTCGCATTTGTTTTGAAAATTGATTTTAAACTTATTGCATGCGCGACTCGTTCTTCCGGCTCCACAAGTCCACTTTCGAGCTTGCAAATATTCCTCGTAGGCGTAGAGGACGTTCTACTCTTCGCGTGATGAGGAACGCTAGTACCACCACCACCACTGTCGAAATGGCGGAAGACAAGCCGATGAATGAGCTTCTCCAAGCACCCATCGAGGGTTACGGAGATGCCATTGTTGTCCCACCATCGTGGTGATACCTTTGAGCTCAAAACCGGTTGCTTAATCTTGTAACCCAAAGCCAATTCTATGGTTTTGAGCGGGATGATCCTCATGCACACATTCGATGGTTTAACAAGATTGCATCTACCATCAAATACAAGAATGTCCCACATGAAGCAATTAAGCTTCTTCCCTTCTCTCTAGAGGGACAAGCCCGGAATTGGCTTGAGAAACAACCCCTCGTTCTATTGAGACATGGGAAGATCTAGTCACCAAGTTTGTTAACGAATTCTATCCTCCATCCCAAACTACAAGTCTTAAGAATGAGATAATGAAATTTTCTCAGAGATTTGATGAATCATTCGGGAAGGCATGGGATCGTTACAAAGAGTGCTCTCAAGTGTCCGATCATGGTTTTACCGAAGTTAATGCAAATGGATACTTTCTATAATGGTCGAACTGACTAATCAAGACTCTTTAAATGCCTCCGCGGGAGGTAATTTCTGAGCAAGACCACAAAAGAAGCCTTGCAAATAATTGAAAACAAGTCCCAGTCCGCCCTTTCCGCACAAAGACATATCAATCTCGGTCTAATCTGGACCTTCTACTTCATCTCCCGTGAGTACATCTAGCACCGATGCTAAGATTGACAAACTCACGGATATTGTTCAAGCTTTGGTTCTTGCTAACCAAAAGAAAGTCACTTTCACACAAACACCATCACATGGTGAAGTGAAGAAAGTTGAAGTTTGTGTTACTTGTGGTGGCCCTCATGCATACTACAATCCGTATCGCCACCGATGGTAGTCCGTTTGAAGCTAATGCTATAGCGGTACTTCAAATCGGGGAGGTAATCAATACCGTCCTCAAAATGAGCCAAACTACCGTGCTAATACTTATCAAGGACCACCGGTTTTAACCGAATCCTAACATACAAAATCGGAATCAAAACCAACCTAGAATGAACCAAGGTTATCAAAACCAAGGTAATTTCTATCCGGGACCCAATCAAGGTTTCCAACATCAAGGAAACCTTAATCAAAACAATTTCAATCGAGGGAATCAATTTCAGGGGAATGTGAATCCTAACCAAGGGAATTTTCAACAACAAGGTCATAATCAAAACATCCGACCTCAAAATTTCCCTCCATTACCTCCAGTACCATCATCTGATGAGTTATTGAAGCAATTCATGAAATCCCAAGATGAAATGAACATGTTGTTGGTCATCCGATCACGTGATCTTAAGAAGTCTTTAAATGATCAACCCTCGGCTCGGAAAACTTCCGAGCAACACGATCGCTAACCCGAGGGCGATGCAAAGGCGATCACAACCAGAAGTGGTGTTTCATACAATGGACCCGCTATTCCTACTACCTCTTCTTCTTCTTCTCCCCCGAAGGTAGTGGAAAGTGAACCGAGGCTACAAAGGACAAGGAACTTCCTACTAATAACGGAGGTACCAATGATGTCCATCCTCAAGTTGTCCGAAACCCAAATCTAATCCAGGAGTTGTTTTGAACCTCCTGTAGCTCCCGTTGAAAATACCAAATCCAAATCTTCTATTCCTTACCCATCACGTTTGAATGAGCAAAAGCTCCGCGAAAAAGCCGGTCATCAAATGGACAAATTTTTTCAAATTTTCCAAGAACTACATTTTGACATAAGCTTTGCGGATGCTATCATGCCGATGCCCAAGTTTGCATCAACTCTCAAACACATGTTAAGCAACAAGGAAAAGTTGTTTGAAATGGCAAAACTCCTCCGAACGAGCGCTCTGCTATTATCGAAGAAGCTTCCGAAAAGCTTGGAGATCCCGGAAAATTTCTCTTACCTTGTGTATTTCGTGAATGGTTGAATGCTTTGCCTTAGCCGATCTTGGTGCAAGCATCAACCCGATGCCTAATTCAAGTATGGAAGAAACTTTCTCTTTCGGACCTTATTCCTACATGCATGACTCTCGAGATTGCAGATCGTACAATATCCCACCCCACTTGGCATTGCCGAGGACGTATTTGTGAAAGTAGGAAAGTTTCCATTTTCCAGTGACTTTGTAGTTGTTGATTTCGATCGCGATCCACGGGTTTCTCTCATTGTTGGACGAGGATTCCTAAGAACGGGCCGTGCTCTCATTGATGTATTTGAGCAAGAAATCACACTACGTGTGGGTAATGAAGCTGTCACCTTTAACCTTGATCAAACTTCGAGGTACTCCGCAAACTATGATTCTGAGTCGGTTAACCGAATAGATATCATTGATGTTGCTTCTGAAGAGTACTCTCAAGAAGTTCTTGGTTATGATCATAATTCTTCGAGTGATAATATCACTCATTCATATCAACCCATCATTGCCAATTCTACTCCTTCTCTCACTCCTTTTGAGGAAAGTGACTTCATCTTGGAAGAGATTGAAGCATACTTGTCCAGTGATTCAGTTCCATGGGAAATTGATCACGCTCCCATCGACATCGAGGGGGACATACTTCTCATTGAGAAGTTTCTTAATGATGATCCATCATCTCCACTCCCTCCCGTCGAGCTTCATAACAAGGAAGTCAAGACAGTTGAGAAAACTGAAGAATTTCCTGAAGTCGAACTTAAGGACTTACCACCTCATCTCGAGTATGCATTTCTTGAAGGTGATGATAAATTACCCGTCATTATTGCTAGAGATTTGAGTAAAGATGAAAAGATTGCTCTCATAAAGGTCTTGAAGTCACACAAGCAAGCAATTGCTTGGAAACTCTCCGACATTAAAGGTATAAACCACGAGTTTTGTACTCATAAAATCTTAATGGAGGATGACTTCAAACCAGCAGTTCAACATCAGAGAAGGGTGAATCCTAAAATCCATGATGTTATCAAACAGGAGGTTATCAAACTTCTTGATGCAAGATTGATTTACCCAATCTCGGATAGTCCTTGGGTTAGCCCAATTCACTGTGTTCCTAAAAGGGTGGCATTACTGTTGTCACAAATGAAGATAACGAGTTAATTCCAACTCGGCTGGTTACGGGATGGCGTGTTTGCATTGACTATCGTAAGTTGAATGACGCCACCCGTAAAGACCATTTTCCTCTACCCTTCATGGACCAAATGCTTGAGAGATTAGCGAGGGAATGAGTACTATTGTGTCCTTGATGGTTTCTCGGGTTATTTTCAGATCCCCATTGATCCACAGGATCAAGAGAAGACCACATTCACCGGCCCATACGGAACTTTTGCCTACAGACGTATGCCTTTTGGCTTATGTAATGCTCTGCACGCTTCCAACGATGTATGATGGCAATTTTCCACGACATGATCGGAGAAACAATGGAGGTGTTTATGGATGACTTCTCGGTCATTGGGGACTCGTTTCAAACATGTCTCTCCCATTTAGAAAAATGCTCAAACGGTGTGAAGACACCAATCTTTGTCTAAATTGGGAGAAGAGTCACTTTATGGTCAAAGAAGGCATAGTCCTTGGCCATAAGATTTCCAAAAATGGGATTGAGGTTGATAGAGCAAAAGTTGATGTTATTGCTAAACTACCTCATCCTACTACCGTCAAAGGTATTAGGAGTTTTCTAGGTCATGCCGGTTTCTATCGCAGATTCATACAAGATTTTTCTAAAATCGCCCGGCCTATGACCCATCTTCTTGAAAAAGAGGCTCCTTTTATCTTCTCACCTGAGTGCATCGAATCTTTTGAAACATTAAAGAAAAAGCTTACGGAAGCACCCATTCTCGTTGCTCCGGTACCGATTTACCCTTTGAGTTCATGTGCGATGCAAGTGATTTTGCTATCGGTGCAGTCCTAGGGCAACGTAGATCCAAGCATTTTCAACCTATCCACTACGCAAGTAAGACTATGACTGAAGCTCAAACTCATTACACCACCACGGAAAAAGAGCTATTAGCCGTGGTGTATGCATTTGAGAGTTTCGCCATACTTAATCTTGACCAAATGCGTGGTATATACGGATCACTCGGCTCTCAAATATCTCTTTGCAAAACAAGATGCAAAGCCGAGATTGCTCTGTTGGGTTCTCCTCCTCCAGGAATTTGATATCATCATACGTGATAAAAGGAGCCGAGAACTACGTTGATCATCTGTCCCGTCTAGAAAACCCTCACCAAGATGTTTTCGAGAAAAGGAAATAAATGAAACATTTCCTCTCGAGACACTCAATGCGGTTTCTTTTGTGGAAACTCTACCAACCCATGGTTTGCTGACTTCGCAAATTACCATGCGGGTAACTTCATAGTGAAAGGGATGTCGACCCAACGAAGAACAAGTTCTTCAAGGATGTTAAACATTACTCGGGACGATCCCTACTTATTCAAAATCGTGCGGATCAAGTCATCCGACGGTGTTTATGGACGGAAGCTATTGACATTCTCAAAGCTTTCCATGCTGGACCTACATGGGGCCATCATAGTCCAAACTACACCGCCAAAAAGGTGTTTGATTCCGGGTTTTATTGGCCCACAATTTAAAAGGATGCCCACGATTTTGTCAAAACATGTGACGCTTGTCAACGTCACGGAAATATCTCTCAAAGAAATGAAATGCCACAAAATGCCATTCAAGTTTGTGAGATCTTTGACATATGGGGTATTGATTTTATGGGGCCATTTCCATCTTCTCGAGGTAACAAATACATACTCGTGGCTGTTGACTATTTGTCAAAATGGGTTGAAGCGAAAGCTTTACCTACAAATGATGCCCGAGTTGTTGTGAAATTTTTAAAATCTCTTTTTGCTAGGTTTGGAACTCCACGTGCTATAATCAGTGATCGTGTGCATTTCGTAATGACCAATTTGATCGTATCATGCAAAAGTATGGTGTAACCCACCGTCTTTCTACTGCATACCACCCTCAAACAAGTGGGCAAGTGGAAGTCTCCAACCGTGGTATTAAAAGAATTTTAGAAAGGACAGTAGGCGAAAATCGTGCATCCCGGTCGGATAAACTGGATGACGACTCGGGCCTTCCGTGCAGCTTACAAAACACCCATCGGGTGTACTCCATACAAGCTAGTGTACGGAAAGGCATGTCATCTTCCGATTGAGCTTGAGCACAAGGCTTACGGGGCCTTAAAACATGCAAATTTCGATATTCAGACGGTGGTGATCACAGAAAAAGTTCAAATGAATGAACTAAATGAACTCCGTGATCAAGCATACGAGAACTCTTTGATCTACAAACAAAAGACAAAGAAGATTCATGACTCCAAAATCAAGAACCGCGTTTTCAACGTCGTTGATCGAGTCCTTCTTTTCAATTCAAGATTGAAGATTTTCTCGGGAAAGCTCAAATCCCGGTCGGTCCATTTACCATTACTAAGGTTTATCCTTATGGTACCATTGAGTTATCTCAGCCTGATGGTCCAAATTTTAAAGTGAATGCTCATCGATTAAAGCATTATTTTGGAGAGGACATTCCACCCGTGGTTGTCCCAGATCTACAAACTTTCCCCATGAACCAATGAATGCGGGATCGAGTCAAGCTAGTGACTCGAATAAAAACATAGCACACACAATATGGGTTTTCACCCATATTTCTGACTTCTTTCTACTTTGTACCACCCTAGTGTGGGGGAGTTGCCCCCCGCTGTTGTATATAAGCTCTCTAAAAAAAAAAAAATGTGTATATATAAAAAAATAAAATAATGGCCGTAATATTTCCCTTTTACGTTCTATGTTTCGGCATAACCGCCGGTACTTTGAATATTGAGGGCAATATTCATTTCTAAGTGTGGGGGGGATTCTCACGAATTTTATCATGTATTTATTCCACCCAATTCCCCCGTTTTTGGCCAAATTTTTTTTTGGAGTAAGTGTTTTCACTTACTCAAAGAAATGGTAATCATCCGCCATGTCTAACCCACATAAGGATTGGCTAATCCAAGAGCAAACGGCTCTTGGTAAAGATTTCTCAAATCCGTTTATGGCTTGCAATTTGCCTAAAATTGTATGGTGTTCACCACCATATCTTTAATTAAGTGAAAAGTTGGCTAGCCCGCAAGTTTATGGCTTGTGGTAAAGGCAATTGGAAAACCATAATTGGTAATCGACTCACCAAAGATAATATTGATAATTTATCTAAGAGTTGGCTAGTCCGAAGCAAACGGCTTCTTGTAAAGACAAATCAAAACCGTTGAAAGCTTATGATTTGCTCAAAATCATTTGGTTATCATTGTACCAAGGTTCTTACTTGAACTAAAACAATTGGCTACTCGAGAAGTAATGGCTTTTGGTAAAGAGATGAAATCCATTAATTTTTCTCAAATCATTGCTAGGGACTAGCAATATCTTAGTATGGGGATTGATGAGTGTCTAAATACTCATCATTTTTATACTGTTTAGAATGCCAAAACATCGAAAACACTCGAAATGCATCAAAATGATAAAAAAAATATCACAAATAAGTGTTTTATGTGTTTTAAATGCAAAAACACCAAAATCGGTGAAAACGTATCAAGTTTGCATAATTGGCGCTTTTAGTCCCCAGTTTCAAAAGTTGTCAAAACCAGGTCCACTGGATATTCATAACTTGTAAAATATCATTTTAAGTCCTTAGGGATTCATAAAGTTGTCAAAAAAAACCCTTGAAATGTAAAATTGCAAAATTACAACTTTAGTCCCTCAAGTTTTGAAAATGTCAAAAATAGTCCTTGGATTTATTAAAAATGGAATTTTATGCATAATAGTCCTTGTACTATTCACATTTGGCAGTTTTGGTCCTTGTGATAACTTTGGAGAAATTACAGGTTTGGTCCCTCAAGTTTGGCAGAATTACATCTTTAGTCCTTATATTAAAACAAGCCAATTGGACCCCTTTTGTGTATTTAGAACCCAGCCAACCAAAAAGACCCCTGCCATTTATCCCTTGACCCCCCATTTTGGACCCCCGCTTATAATATCCCAAAGTCAAATCCGGTCAATACGCGCCCAAACCACCAACACTGTTCACCTTCCTCTTCCCCACCTGAAATCCAAAACCAGAGGTGGTTTTTTCCACCTTTCTACCTCACTTATACACCTGTTACCAACTCCTTAACACATCCACAAAGTCCAAATTGCATTAATTTAGAAAAACCTGCTCAAAAGAAAAATGGCGCCAAAATTGCCATTTGGCAATTGTGATGAGTTGGATGATTTCAATGGTCAAGATAAGGTGGGATTTGCTCAGAGATGTCGACAAGAGTGGAAAAGATCATTATAAAGGAGAGAGGAAGCAATGTGATATGTATCTAATATAATTTTATCTAGTTTATGTCGTTTAACTTAATTTTGAATTTCCAGTGTATTTCTTAGCTTTCAAGTACTGTTTTTCTCATGTTCAGTGTATTATACAACTTTTGCAATAAGTAATTTCAGTGTTTAAGTTCCAAATTCAGTTTATGCATTTTCAAAGTTCAAATTTTCAAATATGATCAAAGGATGTTATTAATGGTTGTCTTGGATTGAATAGGCCCACATAAGATCCTAGATAGCTTATTAAAGCTATTAGAAACCTTTAAAAGTAGTTTAGAAGCAAAAGAGAAAATATCAAAAATACAAAATAAAATAGCTTGAAATTCAAAAATCAATGGTAATGAAGATTAAAGACTGAAGCAGGGTGATCTTTGGATTGCATTTGGTTTAGAGGCTTAGTGGTAAGCCTATAGGAGTGTTCTTGGTTCCTAGTTCTTGGTTTTTGGGTTGGAAAGCAATTGTAAGCTTTTTATAAGCATTTTAGCTTTTCCTGTTTAAGTAACTTATAAGCTTTAATCTGTGTTTGTTCATGTTTCTTAGGTGTAGTTAAGCAAAAGTAAGCATTAAAACAGTAACCTTGTTCTTTAGAATTGGTAATTATTAAAAACCTTAGTTTAACACTAATAATAGTATAAGTGTCAATTCATAGATTTATGTTGTTATTATTCTTATTTAATGCTTATTCAGTCTCATGTTATGATAATAAAAGGCTTTGGATCAGTTTCATGGTTTTAATCTGTGTTTAGCTTTGATAATCACAAAAGTAGTTTTTTAAAAGAATGTTTGGATTTGCTGATTAAGTGACATTCCAGTGTATGCTTGTTATTGTTTATGGTTGCTTTAAGTCATGTTATCATCTAGTAGCTCATTACAATAATAAAATGCAATCCTTGTTTTAGTAAAAAGTCAAAATTAACTTAATCTCACCCATAATAGTTAACTGTTAAGGTTTTAGATTGCAAAACTCATCAAGGTAGCTTGTAATTTAGAACTTTAGCTTAAACTCACCTTAGTATAGCTTATTTTAACATATTCAGTCATTTGAATCAATTAAAAGTTCATATAAGTCAAAGTTTTAGTGTAATAAGAAAGTCAAATTTCTCATATTACAGTTTTTGAATAAACTTCATAATTTTAGTGAGTGCTTAATATTAATATTTAGTCTATATGCTTTTAGGATATTAAAGTTTAGTTGCTTAACTAAATTAGAAAAATATAAGTTTACTTCTAACTAGCTTATTAAGTGCTTATTCATTAGCTTCTTTTGACCCTTTCGTAAACATGCCTTGCAGTTTTATAAGTTTTTTTCTCAAGCTTATTCAGAGCTTATTAGTGAACTTTATTTTATGTACTTTAGCTTTTTGAGAAGCTCACCTAGCTGACTCAAGGTTACAAGTGCTTATTTTCCATTTATAGCTTATTTAATAGCTCTACTAGTAGCTTTTTATCTTGTCCATTTTGCTTAGTATACCCATAAAACAGTATTTACCAGTTTCTTCATAAGCTTCTCACAAGCTTAATAGTGGAAGCTAAACTTTGTAAATTAGCTTTTTAGAGATTTCAGTTGGTTAGCTAGTTAGTTCTAGTGGTTGTTTCCATTTCCTAGCTTATTTAGGTGCTTAAAAATAAGTTAGAAATTACCTAGTAAACTAATTAATGTCCTGTTCAAACAGTTAAATTAATGTTTATTTGGAGTTGTTAAGTGCTTATTTCCAATTCATTGTGCTTATTCAGTTGTCTATATTAGCTTATTACCATTTGTTTAGTTTATTTTCAGTTACCATTTGCTTATTTTCTAGCTTATAAGTCACTTGGCTTATCCTAGTGCTTATTCCAATTCTTTTTGTTCACTGTTAAGAATCTTAACTTATTCGTGCTTATTAGTCATTTTTATAAAAAGTTTCAGTTGTGAAAATTGCTTATTACATAGTGTTTAATTAGTTTGTAAAAGAAAAATCCAAAAATAAAATAAAAAGCAAAAAGGGAGTTGTTGGGATTCGAACCCTGGCCACCCAGCTCACCACAAACACACCATACCAACTGCCCTTGGGTCTTTGACTGGTATAGGTTTGCACACGTTTAATACTTAACCCTTCCTTGTCCATTTAAGCTTATACGAGCTTATTAGCTTATTTTCAGCTTATTTAATCTAGCTTTTTCAACTTTTGTATTTTTCTTAACTTTGTATTAGTATAAAGTAATTTATAAAAAAGTTTCAGATTTTTCTAAATAGTTTTAGTATTTTTAATCATTTATTTAGTCTAAATTAGTATTTAATTCATAATAAAAAATATAAAAGTCAAAAAAATATAAATCTTTTTTCTAAAATTTTCTTTTGTCATATAGTAGGTAAGAAAATTGTTTTTACACTTGTAAGACTTTTATTTCAAAAATTTTACGTTTTTACTTGCGCACTCGCGTAATTTTTATACATAACGAACGTTTTCATTTTAAGTCACGTTTTTAGATAATTTAAGTTTACGGTTTAATTAAAATAGTTTATTTAAGTTATTTTATTTTATAAATCAGAAAAACATCATTGTAAAAATAGTGATAGCGTTTATTTAATATAATTTAGCTTTTTAATTTTCTTTAATTTGCATTTAAGCCCTGTAATTTACAAAACTTTCTCTTTAGGTATAATTATTCCAAAATCCTTACTGATCACTATCCTTAGTGATTATTCGACATCTGTCTGTGTTAAACACCATTCATCCTCCGGTGGGACTTAACGACCCAGAATCCACTATATTCCTCGATCTTAATTGCATTTGTTTCGAGCGCTTTAAGTTTATTACGGTTAGCCATTCACAAGTGGTCAGCTTGTGTGATTAAACTTGACCGTTTGGAATCAATCACGTATCAATTGCTTGTTTGACATATATACGGCCCAATCCAATTACGTTTGAATGTAAAAATCCGATCCAACACCAAAAATTAATACTCTGATCCATACAAAAAGTATAGGCCCGGTTTAAGGAGGAGAAGCTCGATCCAATACCCATTAGCAAACCTAAGCGTACGGGTATTAAATGCACACAAACCCTCCTTTGTAACCCTGATTACTTTTTTAACCCTAATACACACACCTCAAAACATAACGCAACCCCCATCTCATCCAACAAAAAAACGCAGACATACTACCAATCCTCATATCTAAAAAACTTGTTTCATTTACATCACATCTCTGTCTCAATCCTCTCATCTCAGTCATCATCAACACGCGAAAAAAACAATCGTTACCTTTATGATTATTCAAGACAATTTCAGCGTAAGGATCCTTTAACAAAGGGTCTCGGGTAAGAGATATTTCATGTTGTATTTTGTTTTGTGTCATTGATTATTAACCGAACCAAAAAGGAGAATAAAACCGAATGGTTTTGTTCTAACTTTTAAAGGGAGTTCGAATATTTATTGAAGTGAAGCTTCAAAAATGGACTTGTGATGAAATATCCTTCGTGTGTATGATCTCTCAAAGGTCTTGAATTTGATATTAGTCACAAAGGATAGAACTGAGGTCCTTTTGTATTGTTTAATTTCGTATTGAGTCTTGATGAGTGTAAATCTGAGATGAAATTTGTAATATTTGTTTGAGTCAAGATGTGTTGGATCTGAGATGTACATGGTTTGTGGTTGTAAGTTGTAATACTAGGACAGTGAATGGGATACAAACATTGGATTTGGATGTTGTGATTGTCTGGTCTCTGGTCCAATCTTAATTTCTTCCATTTCTAATTAGTTTTTGTTTTTAACTGTTGAGGACCAGGGAAGAATTAATAAATCTGAGGTCATGAGAGTTTGTGGTATAGTGTTTGAGTCTTGGTCAGTTTACGCATAACTTTGTCTAACTTCTTAAGCGTAAAGTCTTGTCCGAACCATCTTATGCGTAATCCAGTCTTAAGCGTAAACTTTTCTTAGTCGAAAAACTTTCTTATGCGTAACATTTTCTTAGGCGTAAACCTGGTCTTGTTCTCACTCGTAACTTTTTATGCGAAAAGCTTTGAGTCCCTGATGCGCTTATAACGCATTCGGGGTCAAAGGAACTTCCTTTTCGTCGAGCAAGTTTTTCAACACCCTAGGCAGTGAACCTAATCCTTGTGGTGTAGTATTGGGTAAGCCTCGGGTATGGATATCGTTCTCTAGGGGAATAGGAATGCTAGTGAGAGATGTATTCCGCTACGGTTTGAGGTTGAGGAAGATTTTTTTTTATCTTTTTATATTTTTTTTAGAAAGCTAAGGGTAAAATCTCGGGGTTTGGATTTGGGGGTTGGTACTTCTACCGACTACTCTACTTATATAATTATCTAAACTAAGGGGTAGTCTATGTCTATTTGATGTGTGCTCGTATGATCATTAAAAATGTGTCTACCTAGATACTATTACTCCCTAGTTATCTTTTATTGGTGGTTGAATTGTCACGTCCTTATTCTTAACGCGTTATGTCTTCTAAGGTCATAGGGTATGATTTTATCCCTAACTCTTTGAGAATACCTTAAGGTTATTGCCTACGAGATCTCTAGGATTCATAAACTAACACTAAGGTTATCTTTGGATATTTAGCCTACAATTATGCTAGGTGGTTATAAACTAAGGATCACAAAGATTACTCAAGCATTAAAAACACAACGATGACCTATTGCAATCCTAAGCCAATTACAATTAAGATAAGAGACAACCAATCAATAATTAATAACTAGGTTTCATAGATCTAAGCAAACACACAAGAAATTTAGCCGGACATGTTAAACGTGCAAGCATACACATATACAATTGAAGACATAATGAAATCAATGAAGTAAATTACTTATCTTCATGTAAAATAGGGTATGAGAACCCTAAAATACTGTCCAAACCAAACCAAAATCGTTTTAGATTTTTACTCCACAAGTCTACCTCCTAAAAGTATGAAAAATCGATTTCTATATATAATTTTACATATGCGACGGCGTCACCTTATAGTTGGGACGCCATCAGATCGCCGCCATTAGGGTTTCGTCTTGGCCAAGTCATCATTGGGACGGCGTCACATTGTGGTTGTGACGCCGTCAGTCTTCAGCTATGACGTCGTCTGAATCTGGATCTAGGCCGTCTGAGAAGAAAAGTCTTCGTGGCGCCCTTACTCTTCAAAGCTGACGCCGTCAGTGTAAAATAACAAATTCGGCTCCCGAAGTCGTCAAAAATAGGGACGGCGTCGCCCTCTGTTTGGGACGCCGTCAGGTGTTATTCCAGCAGCTTGAGTGTCTTGATCTTGACTTAGCCATTTTCTTCATATATTCACTCCTTTTCGTCAAAAAATGCACCATTTCAGCATTTTGCTTCCAAGAGACCTAAACAATGAAAAGGAACGAAATTAAGCAGTAATGGATATAAAATTGGGCGATTAAGGGCTTAAATGACCACTTAAAAGTGTACGTTTTAAATCCTTATCAAATATCCCTACACTTGGTATTTGCTTGTCCTCAAGCAAATGTACTTTTGGCCAATCAATTTATAAGTTAGGGGGCATAAAGGATTGGTTTAACATAATTCACAACAAGTAAAAGCACCGCAATAGTCATAACATTGGTCAAAGGAACTTCCTCTTCGTCGAGCAAATTTTTCAACACCCTAGGCAGTGAACCTAATCGTTGTAGTGTAGTATTGGGTAAGCCTCGGGTATTGATATCGTTCTTTAGGGGAATAGGAATGCTAGCGAGAGATGTATTACGCTACGGTTTGAGGTTGAGGAAGATTATTTTTTTATCTTTTTATATTTTTTTTGAAAGCTAAGGGTAAAATCTCGGGGTTTGGATTTGGGGGTTGGTACTTCTACCGATTACTCTACTTATCTAATTATCTAAACTAATGGGTAGTCTATGTCTATTTGATGTGTGCTCGTATGATGATTAAAAATGTGTCTACCTAGATACTATTACTCCCTAGTTATCTTTTATTGGTGGTTGAATTGTCACGTCCTTATTCTTAACGCGCTGTGTCTTCTAAGGTCGTAGGGTATGCTTTTATCCCTAACTCTTTGAGAATACCTTAAGGTTATTGCCTACGAGATCTTTAGGATTCATAAACTAACACTAAGGTTATCTTTGGATATTTAGCCTACAATTACGCTAGGTGGTTATAAACTAAGGATCACAAAGATTACTCAAGCATTAAAACACAACGATGACCTATTGCAATCCTAAGCCAATTACAATTAAGATAAGAGACAACCAATCAATAATTAATAACTAGGTTTCATAGATCTAAGCAAACACACAAGAAATTTAGCCGGACATGTTAAACATGCAAGCATACACACATACAATTGAAGACATAATGAAATCAATGAAGTAAATTACTTATCTTGATGTAAAATAGGGTATGAGAACCCTAAAATATTGTCCAAACTGGACTACAATCGTTTTAGATTTTTACTCCACAAGTCTACCCTTTAAAAGTCTAAAAATTCGATTTCTATATATAATTTTACAACTGCGATGGCGTCACCTTATAGTTGGGACGCCGTCAGATCGCCACCATTAGGGTTTCGTCTTGGCCAAGTCATCATTGGGGTCTTCAGCTATGACGTCGTCTGAATCTGGATCTAGGCCGTCTAAGAAGAAAAGTCTTAGTGACGCCCTTACTCTTCAAAGCTGGCGGTCAGTGTAAAATAGCAAATTACGCTCTGAGTCATCACAAAATAGGGACGGTAGCCGCCTCGCTTTGGGGCCGTCAGGTGTTATTCAGCGACTTGAGTGTCTTGATCTTGACATAGCCATTTTCTTCATATATTCACTCCTTTTCGTCCAAAAATGCACCATTCCAGCATTTTGCTTCTAAGAGACCTAAAAAGTGAAAAGGAACGAAATTAAGGAGTAACGGATATAAAATTGGGCGATTAAGGGATTAAATAACCACTTAAAAGTGTACGTTTTAAATCCTTATCAAATATCCCTACACTTGGTATTTGCTTGTCCTCAAGCAAATGTACTTTTGGCCAATCAATTTATAAGTTAGGGGGCATAAAGCATTGGTATAACATAATTCACAACAAGTAAAAGCACCGCAATAGTCATAACATTGGTCAAAGGAACTTCCTTTTCGTCGAGCAAGTTTTTCAACACCCTAAGCAGTGAACCTAATCGTTGTAGTGTAGTATTGGGTAAGCCTCGGGTATTGATATCGTTCTCTAGGGGAACATGATTGCTAGTGAGAGATGTATTACGCTACGGTTTGAGGTTGAGGAAGAATGTTTTTTTATCTTTTTATATTTTTTTAGAAAGCTAAGGGTAAAATCTCGGGGTTTGGATTTGGGGGTTGGTACTTCTACCGATTACTCTACTTATCTAATTATCTAAACTAAGGGATAGTCTATGTTTATTTGATGTGTGCTCGTATGAGCATTAAAAATGTGTCTACCTAGATACTATTACTCCCTAGTTATCTTTTATTGGTGGTTGAATTGTCACGTCCTTATTCTTAACGCGTTGTGTCTTCTAAGGTCGTAGGGTATGCTTTTATCCCTAACTCTTTGAGAATACCTTAAGGTTATTGCCTACGAGATCTCTAGGATTCATAAACTAACACTAAGGTTATCTTTGGATATTTAGCCTACAATTACGCTAGGTGGTTATAAACTAAGGATCAAAAAGATTACTCAAGCATTAAAAACACAACGATGACCTATTGCAATCCTAAGCCAATTATAATTAAGATAAGAGACAACCAATCAATAATTAATAACTAGGTTTCATAGATCTAAGTAAACACACAAGAAATTTAGCCGGACATGTTAAACATGCAAGCATACACACATACAATTGAAGACATAATGAAATCAATGAAGTAAATTACTTATCTTCATGTAAAATAGGGTATGAGAACCCTAAAATACTGTCCAAACCGGACCAAAATCGTTTTAGATTTTTACTCCACAAGTCTAACTCCTAAAAGTCTGAAAATTCGATTTCTATATATAATTTAACATATGCGACGGCGTCATCTTATAGTTGGGTCGCCGTTAGATCGCCGCCATTAGGGTTTCGTCTTGGCCAAGTCATCATTGGGACGGCGTCACGTTGTGGTTGTGACGCCGTCAGTCTTCAGCTATGACGTCCGTCAAATCGGATCTAGGCCGCCGAGAAGAAAAGTCTTCGTGAAGCCCTTACTCTTCAAAGCCCGACGACGCCGTGTAAAATAGCAAATTTGCTCTTGAGTCGTCACAAAATAGGGACGGCCCTCTGCTTGGGGCGGCTGTGTGTTATTCTAGTAGCTTGAGTGTCTTGATCTTGACTTAGCCATTTTCTTCATATATTCACTCATTTTCGTCCAAAAATGCACCATTCCAGCATTTTGCTTCCAAGAGACCTAAAAAGTGAAAAGGAACGAAATTAAGCAGTAACGGATATAAAATTGGGCGATTAAGGGCTTAAATGACCACTTAAAAGTGTACGTTTTAAATCCTTATCAAATATCCCTACACTTGGTATTTGCTTGTCCTCAAGCAAATGTACTTTTGGCCAATCAATTTATAAGTTAGGGGGCATAAAGCATTGGTTTAACATAATTCACAACAAGTAAAAGCACCGCAATAGTCATAACATTGGTCAAAGGAACTTCCTCTTCGTCGAGCAAGTTTTTCAACACCCTAGGCAGTGAACCTAATCGTTGTAGTGTAGTATTGGGTAAGCCTCGGGTATTGATATCGTTCTTTAGGGGAATAGGAATGCTAGCGAGAGATGTATTACGCTACGGTTTGAGGTTGAGGAAGATTATTTTTTTATCTTTTTATATTTTTTTAGAAAGCTAAGGGTAAAATCTCGGGGTTTGGATTTGGGGGTTGGTACTTCTACCGATTACTCTACTTATCTAATTATCTAAACTAAGGGGTAGTCTATGTCTATTTGATGTGTGCTCGTATGATCATTAAAAATGTGTCTACCTAGATACTATTACTCCCTAGTTATCTTTATTGGTGGTTGAATTGTCACGTCCTTATTCTTAACGCGTTATGTCTTCTAAGGTCGTAGGGTATGCTTTTATCCCTAACTCTTTGAGAATACCTTAAGGTTATTGCCTACGAGATCTCTAGGATTCCTAAACTAACACTAAGGTTATCTTTGGATATTTAGCCTACAATTACGCTAGGTGGTTATAAACTAAGGATCACAAAGATTACTCAAGCATTAAAAACACAACGATGACCTATTGCAATCCTAAGCCAATTACAATTAAGATAAGAGACAACCAATCAATAATTAATAACTAGGTTTCATAGATCTAAGCAAACACACAAGAAATTTAGCCGGACATGTTAAACGTGCAAGCATACACACATACAATTGAAGACATAATGAAATCAATGAAGTAAATTACTTATCTTCATGTAAAATAGGGTATAAGAACCCTAAAATACTGTCCAAACCAAACCAAAATCGTTTTAGATTTTTACTCCACAAGTCTACCTCCTAAAAGTATGAAAATTCGATTTCTATATATAATTTTACATATGCGACGGCGTCACCTTATAGTTGGGACGCCATCAGATCGCCGCCATTAGGGTTTCATCTTGGCCAAGTCATCATTGGGACGGCGTCACATTAGGGTTTCGTCTTAGCAAATTCGCTCCTGAGTCGTCACAAAATAGGGACGGCGTCGCCCTCTGTTTGGGACGCCGTCAGGTGCACCACTCCAGCATTTTGCTTCCAAGAGACCTAAAAAGTGAAAAAGAACGAAATTAAGCAGTAACGGATATAAAATTGGGCGATTAAGGGCTTAAATGACCACTTAAAAGTGTACGTTTTAAATCCTTATCAAATATCCCTACACTTGGTATTTGCTTGTCCTCAAGCAAATGTGCTTTTGGCCAATCAATTTATAAGTTAGGGGGCACAAAGCATTGGCTTGAGACTAGATCAAGCCTCCACCGCTTTGGCGTAAGCACCGCAATAGTCATAACAAGCACATAAATTATATACAAGCACCTCACAAGGGGTGTTTGGATTCTCTCATCTCTCTGGTGTATATGAAATATATCAAATGGAAATGGAAGATAAACACTCATTAACCGGTCATAGTACATAGATTACCATAGGCTTGAGACTAGGTCAAACCTCCACCGCTTTGGCGTAAGCACCTAGGAACAACTATCTAAGAGGTCTTTTAAAGGGTTGTAACATTAGGCTTACGGTTAGGGAAACAAAGGGTTTGGTTGGATAGGCGATTTAGTGGTGGCAAGTCAAAAATCTTTATGTTATAAGCGTGAAAAGAATGGCGTTGCTAAGCCAAGACTCGACTCTCTAAACTCTAGATAACTTTGAAACAAACATACATAAATATAAAGATAGACATGTGTCACCTTTGCCACATCATCATGCCACATCTCCATACTCTCCCCCCCCACCCACTCGCCCTCGAAAAAAAAAATTTTTTGGGGAATTTTTTTTCCCGCTAAATTTTTTCTTGCATCACAATTATAAAGTTACTGCATCACAATCATGATTTTAGTTAATTAAGGTTATAAATTACTGCACCACAGTTATAAAGTTACTGCATCACAATCATGATTTTAGTGCATTAATGTTATAACATTGATTTTAGTGCATCATAGTTGATGCAGTTAACTATTAACTATGATGCAGTAACTTATAATAAAGATGCACCAAAACTTATTAGTGCATTAAGGTTATAAGTTACCGCATCACAATTATGATTTTAGTGCATTGGTTATAAATAAGCGCATCACGCTTATATAAGTTATTGCATCATAATCATGATTTTAGTGCATTTAAGGTTATAACCTTGATTTTAGTGCATCATAGTTGATGCACAACTATAACTATGATGCAAGAACTTATAATAAAGATGCACCAAAACTTATTAGTGCATTAAGGTTATAAGTTATGCATCACTGATATAAATTCTTGCATAATAATCATGATTTAGTACATTAAGGTTATAAATTACTGCACCACAAATATGATTGTGATGCAAGAATAATTTTAAGGGAAAAAAAAATTTTGGCGGAAATTTTTTTTTTAGCGGGAGGGGGGTGGGGTGACACATGTCACATGACATGACATGTGATGTGTGGCAAAGGTGACACATGTCACCTCCACATGCCTTCTCATTCTTTTCATTATAAGAAACTTTTCATTTTAACCCTACCCTATATATATATATATATATATATATATATATATATATATATATATATATATATATATATATATATATATATATATATATATGATAAAGATCAAATAAAAAGACAAATATCCGTAAAAAGATAAAAAGATTTTTTTTTTCAAAAAAAGTTCTGGAAAAATTCACAAAAAATTCCACAAGATCGGGTATGATAGTGCATGAAAAAGTTGATATTTTTTCCGAAAACAAATTATGAAAAAATACGTTTGCGCATTAAATCGTTTTTTTGTGTATCAAAAATTGGTTTTTGCACCCAACTTCTTTTGACTTTTTTCATCAAAACAACATTGCGCATCTAACTAAAATAAGTTGAAAATTTTGTGCATCAAAATTTTTTTGCGCATCAAAATTCGTTTTTTGCGCATTAAAAAAAACCTATCAAAACTCAAAATTATAAAAAATGTTTTCACAAAAGTTTTATGCACCAACATACCCGATCTTGTGGAATTTTTGGAGAATTTAAAAAAAATAAATCTTTTTATTCTTTTTACGGACATTTGTCTTTTTATTTTAACTTTACCATATATATATATATATATATATATATATATATATATATATACATTATATATAAGAGGAGGCATGCCACGTCATAATGCCACTTGGCATCCCATAATGTCATGTCATATTTCCATGTCATCACATTTTGTCCACGTAAGCAACTATTAAGTCCATGTCGTCACAAATTAATGCCACGCGGTTTTTTGATTAAAATTCGTTTTTAATTATTTTGATGAGTAAAAATCCGGATTAATTTAATGTAAAAATAACAATATGAGGATTTGAACTTGGGTTGTTTCAAACATTAGCATATGTCTTAACCATTAGACCAACATGATTTTTGGATTATATTTTGTAACACCAAATCTATAAACCTGTGTAATTATTTGTTTATGCTGAAAACTATGTTTTTTATTAAATCACGTAAAAAAATATACTCTTCCTTTTTATCAAAACCCTAATAATCCAATATGTCGATTAACTCTTTTTCTGAAAACCCTAATATGTTCATGTATTGTATTCAATTTGATTTATGCTATATTTTTTTAAATGGTTCACATATTTATATTATGAATATACTTTTGTTTTTGTAGAATTGCATGCACATTTTAAAGACAAGAAACTTCCTTGAGGATCTATGATGTTCAGTGTAGGGATTGGATGATGATGGATATTTGAAGATTACCTTTAGGCAGGAGGTAATTATCACTTTAACGATGATGAGGATGCTTCATGCCATCTTTTTATCACAGGTGAACAATATATGATATCATTAGTATTCATGTACTAATATTAATTGTTTAGAATGGCATTCACATAGTTTTATGTATTTTAATGAAATCTGTTTTGAAGGTATCTCTTATTTTAGTAAAACCCTTGATACATAATGTCCTCTTATAGTAAAGATGTAAAAAAAATATTATATGTCCTATATAGTGGAAGCGGTAATTATATTGCTGGTGCGGTCGGTAATGCTTGGAAATTAATTTTTTCAATATGCAGGTTTTTGTGTATCCAATACGGCTGTTGCTGCCAGTACAAGTAGAAGAGTTGTGAGTTCCCTACTGTATATTTATTTATATTATATTAGAGGTGGAACCCTTCCCAGGGGGCTAAAGTTAGTGACTTACTAAACCATTAACCATTTTTCGTTTCTAGGTGCAATTCGAAGTCGTGTTATAGTTTTCAAGTTACTCCTGTAGGAGTGTCAATATAAAGCATTCAATGTGACATGTTAATTCCTACTAAGTCGAATTTGATGCATATCAAAATACGTAATATTTTAAAGGTAATTGTGTCCAGGTACTATGATTTGAAGGTAGGTAAATGAGCTAAAGCTGTGAAGGGTCTCGGGTTGCAGTACGGTTTGTGGCTTATTTGTATTTTTAGCTCTTCTTGGATGCTCAGACAATGTTAGATCCTGTATGCTACTATATACAAGTTTTACCTAAATCAATTCAATTATGTAAGTTAATTCTTAACTTTGAGTTTTTAGGGCTTCAATTTCGCTTTTTTTGGCTTTTGATTATGGGTATAGGGCTGTTTGTGATTGCTTATCTATATATAGCTTTATTGATGAGCTATCACACATGATCCGAGCTCTACAATAATCGTATGTATGTTAAGGTATGCGTTTATCAAAAGTAGAAATCTTAAAAGAAAATCAAAATATGTTTTTTTTTGGATGATAATAGGTTAGTTAATAGATAAATCGGATAAGCGCAAGTAGTCTTAGATAGCAAAGTTGGTGATGTCGATTTGATGATTTTATTGTTAATATGCTTGACTTCATGTAAAATATGTTTTTTGATTGAATTTGATTTGCAGGTAACTACTTTTGAGGAATTTGTGTTTCGATTGATTCTAGGAATGACCATTTCGCGAGGATGCGATTTGGCGTAAGATTAGTGTTGCAGGATGAGGGTCGGAAAAAGAGAACTAAAGGTATGTTCTTTCGTTAAATTAAGTTTATATTGCTAAAATTGTTTGAAGCCCACCGATATATGGTGGTTGTTTTTTCTTCTATATGATAGATCAACATTCTGATGATGGTGTGGGCAAAGCTAATGAGGTTACTAAAAGTTTAGACTCAAAAGGTGTAGCAGATCGACCTTTTGATGAACACGTGAGCATAACTAATGTTTCTATTAGAAGTTGAGAATCACAGGCTGTGGCAAATCAAGATACTAATGTAGGTATGACTATAGTTGATGTTGCACATGAAAATCAGTCTCACTTTCTTCCAATGCTGCAACGTCATCAAGAGATTCTCCTCTATGTCGTAACCTATAGGCTCCAGGTTTGTAACCACAATAGAGTATTTTCTATGATCCAGCTACTTAAATACTTCTTTCGACTCTTAGTAATTATGTATATTGGTGTCCATTTATCAAGGGTTGGATGGTGAAGATACTGAGCCCATGATCAAAGAATTGGATGAGGATTGAGAAGAGTCCCAAGACCCCAAAGTGGAGTTTGTTGATACCATCGAGCATGAAGGCATTCTCCTAATTGTGGAGAGTTTGACAAGGGAAGCTAACGAAAGTGATAATATCGAGATCACCCAAAATGCTCTTATAGTCATCTCCAAAGAAGAATCGGTGCCGGAGAACAAGCCAAGAAAATAGTTCTCATGTTCCGGAAGGCTATCTCACCCAATAGGCCTTAAGAAGTCAAGAAAACATCATAGAAACACTAAGATGGTTGCTAGAATTTTGCCTTACTTGACCTACGGTGAGCTTCTTTGCAATGGAAGCTCTTTGTCAATACTTTGAACCTTACCTAAAGAATGGGTTGAGTTTGACCAAATTTTGAAACAACATCTAGAAAATCCGAACGACGAGACTTTCTCTCTGCAAGCATCAAAACAGAGGTTTGCAGTTGAGAATTTCGTTAGGGTCTCAGAGTCGATGAAGAAACGTTCTTGTGGCGAAAGACTCAAGGATGTCATATTGGAAAATGGAATTACTGAAGTTGCAGTTAGACATCCAAAGAATAGTTTTCGCTTCTGGGAGAATTGCTTCATGCCCTGGAAGGTGTCTATGGAGAAAATGATATTGGAGCGAGAACTGAAAACTTGTTGGATACGCTCTCCGATGCAGAGGGAAAAGGGACGGGTTTAAATGCGAAAAGGTTCACGGATTTCGGAATACAACACGCAATGAAATGAGACACCTCACCTTAATGAAGAGAAAATAGTTGCTTCACGTAATTTTCTTTTCATTAAAGAAATTAGTTATGTGATCTAATCGGTATATTGATGCATTGTCTAATTTTTTGTAATTGAATATCATCAGGGACTTGGGATGCGTCGGAGTTGGCTTCGATGGTGGTAAACGATCGTTGTTACTCACCAATCCTTGAAGGTTTGGAAGAGATGGAAGAAGAGGAAGAGGGGTGGCTTGCATGGTATGCGTGAGGATACGATCTTAGACCAACAGACTTACTTGGCGTCTACACGTTCAGTAAACGGGTGAATCTTGGTGTCGGGACTTCATGAAGTGCTTGTGGAGACTGTGTACATACAACAGTTAGTCATTTCAACATCATACATTTCCAGTTCTACCAGGAGGCCAAGAGAGTAGATGCTACACTTAAGACTCCAAAGAAGGAGTGGGATGGGGCGCCCTCAAAACAATGAGACCCTTTGCAATAATTTGTACCCAATAAGAGGTCGGTTGTTCCACCGACTCATATACCGTTATGTTGATCGATCGGGATTATCTTAATGGCCTCGGACGTCTTGATGGAAGCCTACTGGTTATTAACTTATGACATAGTTCGCATACGCAACCATTTTTCTTTTTTTAGTATTTGATGTCTTGTATTTCTTCTAATCGTTTTTATGCTTATTCAGATGGTTGAAATAGCTAGAGATCGACAAAGGGATAAATATAAGAAAGCTGTCAAATGTAGCTTCACTTTTTAAGGTAGTAATACTAATATATTTTTTATGGTAATGAAATTTTATTAAAAGGCGGGAAAATGAGGGTCGATGGGTCGGTAGGGACATAAACTCAATAACAATACAACTAACAATGTTGTTTAAATACAATGAACTCACATTGCTAAATTTTACAAATAGTGCAGACATATAATTAGCTATAAGTTGCTGAAGTTCATGCATACGATTGGATATTTATATAACAGGTGTTTCACCTAGATAGCATGAATTTATTAATATTCGAATCTTGATAGTTTTGGCAAAGTCGTAAGTCTGGTCTTGGTTATGGTGCTCGATACAACACATGTAAAATGGTACTTTCTCATGTGCTATGTCTACTGATTTTTAATTATATCTATGCATTAGTTATGATCACCGAAACAACAAGTAGTTCACTAATATTCTTATTTTTCGAATAAAGATGATTTAAGTGGTTGTATTCATTGAAAATACGTTTTGAGTGATCTTGTCAGAAGAAAGTTATTGATAAAGATAAGATTACTGACTAAACTGAGGCGCCCATTGCCTTGATGTATGCCATACAAAGTCATATATCTATGTTTTAGTACCACATATTCTTTGGGACTAAAGTTAAACGGGTCAAATAGCTGTCAGAAGTTTAGACTTTGAAGAGTCAGCTTTGTTTGTTTTTCTTTGTGGGTCGAATTCACGCTTGTAAACTGTAGCGAGGCAATATTGAGATCATTGGTTTGAGATGAAACAGGTCAAGTTTGTGTGTACAATATGATACATATTTCTTAATAATTATAGCTATGTAACACTTTGACTAATAATTATAAATATTTCTGAATAAGAAGTTTGCCTATCCAAATAAGATACCAAAGTTTCTTTTATATTTTAATTGAATTAGCCCATTTATAGGTAAATTCATCGGTTTATTTAGTTTTTATCTAAAATGGTGTATCAAGTGTCTCTTATTGAATTTGTTGCCATATTTTCAGAATATGGCAATTGAAGATATAGTTTATGCAATTGAAGATACTATCGCCAGCAAGGTTAAAGAAGACGTGATACAACTAGATTCAGTTATACAATCACTTCCAGACAAGTTTCTTTTGGTCACACCGCTTCTTTAAATGTCACCGCTATCGACGGTCCTATCATGAGCGATACTTCACTACTTATCGGTATTGATGGATTATTTTCACAAATGGGCGTGAAGTAACTTCGGGTCGTTATGGCAACAGTTTATTATCAAGTAGTAGTGTGTCTAATAACCCAATGAAGATGGTAGCAATCTCAAGACATGAAGATTTTCTTAATTCTTGCCATTAGTGTACTTCAATGTAAGTTTATGGCTACAGAGGTGATCGCGAAATGGCAACACTATGCTTCACTTAGCGTTGTAAAGGCCATAATTGTTTCCTTGAAAGTTCTTGAACTTCTTAGATGTTGGAGAACAAATCGAAAAGAAAAATTCATATGCTCAAGACACATTACATTGCCTTGAATCAGCGACAAGAAATATGTACCGAACTCTTGGTTAGAAAAAGAACAAGATTGTTGGCAATAAAGACAATGCGAATACATACCATTGCTTAGTGCTTATTACAATATGAAGCTAAGTACATATGTATATTTGTTGGAAGTTTCAGAAACTGAAAAGTCACATCTTCCTCTAAGCCGTTATCCAGATGACCGTGTCCAGATTGTTGTAAATTTTCTCATTACTGCTATTTTCACAAAACAGTATGGTGAGTAGTTGGCGCATCTTATTGTTAAATGTTTAAATAATTTTAAATTTTCACATACTTTCTCTTATGCTTGCAGATTTAGCATCGACTTTAATCAACATATATCTTGAATTGGTTAGGAGAGATGACCATGTATTGATGGCGATAGCTATAAGCTTCCCACCTAAACTTAGCTTCGGGGAAGAATTTATCTATCCATGTATGTCTTTAACTTTTTGTGAAATATTATTTTCTATAACACGTATCCTTCATTGGGTGATCTTGCCATGCATATATTTCAGCTTGGAACCATGCTTGTGAACAAATATATATTGTCCTGTAAATATCGATGCTAATGATATTAGTTTCATACTGTGTACCAGAAATATAAGATTATCGTCATTATGTTAGATAAATCTTGAGCAGATTGCTACTCTTTATTTGTGAATGTATTGTTCTTAACTCTTTTAGTTTCATGACAGGAACTCATCAAATTTAGATTTATATCAAGATATGATGAAATTATCTGAATTATGTATACAAGGAGATGTAATTTGTTATATTCAAGTGCTCTTAAACTTATTTTTTGCGGTTACCCTAAAGTATTTTCTCATTCATGTGCCTGAGGTGATTTTCTTAGGCCTCTACTTCCTACCGTGGCTAATATTGTCTGATTTTGATCCAATGGGGGATGTTGAACTTTCACTCCTGAAGTATGCATGTAAAGTCTTACATAAAGCATAACGCGAGTCTATCCATTCATAATAAAGTGGGCTAAAATTGCAACCTTTAGGTGTCTCCCTTTTACTATAATTCAAATCTATTTAATTGCTTTGTTTCAGTGGCAAGTGTGCAACGTCCTCGTGCCACTCATTTTTGGGTTTATGATGATGGCCGTTATGAGGAGGAAGGCCAAAATAATATCAATGGAAATATGTGCAAAACTTATGTAAAATGAAGTCTTTTTTGTTGTTCTTTTAGTCTTTCCAATTACTATAATTCAAACACCCCTTCATTTTGATGACTATGGCATCAAGGCATGATCAAAATCTATAATTATTTTAGCTCAAAACCCCTGTTAAACCAATACTTTACTCACTAATATAAACATCACATAACCTTTTGGTCAACTTCTAAACCTTTACAGTTATATCTATTTATTCATTGTTAAACCTAATCAAGATAATCTACACCTTTTATGTTATGATTTGTACACTTGAGTTACCACATGTTTCATTTTGTATTGATTATTTATGACTAGATTTCAGTTTCACACCCTTTTTGATATAGATAATAACCAAAAAACCATTTAGTATTGCTATTTTATTTTAATGTTAGTATTGAACTAATGATACAAGACACCTACATAATTACTTCTTTGTGGATAATCATATTAAGAAGCGCATCTCCTAAAACGTAATGTGGAATATTACAATAGAATGACGTAGTAGAAGTATGTCAAGCTCACCTTTCTTAAAAAAAACAACGTAAGCTAATACCATCAAAATATTAGTTAAGCTCCCGTCCATAAAAATGAATTTCCGTTAACAAACACCGTCAAAAGAAAAACCACAAATCAAAGTACTTACGTACTTTTACCTGTTTTATAGATTATGGTAATATCAATTATAGATCTTAACCGTTTCATTTAACTTTTAATTACTTTTTAATATATAATTGTCAACTAAACCCTAAAAATAAAAACCTAAAATCAAAATACTTACCTGCTTTAAGCCATTTTATGGATTATGGTAACACCAATTATAGATCTTAACCGTTTCATTTAACTTTTAATTACTTTTTAGTATTTAATTGTTTTGCTAAATCCTAAAAATAAAAACCAAAAATCATAATACTTACCTGCTTTTTAGCTTTTTATGTATTATGATAACATCAATTATAGACCTTAACCGTTTTATTTAACTTTTAATTACTTATTAGTATATATTTGTTCTACTAAATCCTAAAAATAAAACCACAAATCATACCTGCCCATCGGACGGTTTTGACTATATATATATATATTTATATATATATATATATATATATATATATATATATATATATATATATATATATATATATATATATATATATTGCATACATTTTTACTCTACCATCCTCTAAGATAACATCAAAATATAAGGGATTTATAGGCACATCCTTACACTTGAGTTTTTATTACTCTAACACTAATTTGACCCGAATTGAAAAGATCAAAACACTTGGAGTACATTATTACTTAAATAAAGGGAATTTGAATTTAACGTTCTTTCCCGTCACTCCATAAAGTTTAACTTTACCAATGAGTCCCAATCGTCCCAAAACTGTGTACAAAAGATATGACTCGACTTAGCAACCATGCAAGTAACTAGATAATTGAACTAAGGGTTTAGTATGATAACAATAATGCACTAAAAGTGAGTGCATACAAGGTAGGATAAGGCGATTTGGGTGTACATTTGGGGGTGGATTGTAAACAATGCTCTTCATTGATATTCCGGAAAACCGAAACATCACGAGAACCGCAAAAAGGATAGGCTGAGGGGTTAACCGGGGTATCATGTACTCAAAGACGAAAGTACATCGCTTAAAGGGTGTGGGAATTACTCGATCGATGTGGAAGAAGTAATTATAATATGGGTATCAAACAAGGGTTATCCTAATGCCTCTTATCATTTAGTTATTCCTAACTACACAAGTGTAGTCTCACTAGCGATCTCGGAATGCATCACAAAACAAGTTCTAGAATCTATTATACTACGGTACACTCTCGAAGAATTAAAGGTGAATGATTTAATTCCTATAGATCTAGGGGCGAACCTCACATTTTGGGGTGGAATTTGAGTGGTAAAGGGTTTTTGTGCTAGTCATATTACTTCTATCCATGAGACGCTTTATTAAGACTAAAGACCCACCCGTACAAGTCATGAAAAATTTTAAATTTGGCGCTAAATTGCTCTAACAAATATCTCTCATGGTTTATTACACAATTGAAATAGGACAAGACAAATGATCAAGGATAAGCATAGTTTCAAAGTTCCCGTTTTATTCTCCCTCCATACACTTAAGCTGAACGTTGTCCCCAATGTTCCCCGAAAGTATCAAAGTTATGATAACGGAAGGAAATTAAAAGAGAAAGAAACTAGTACTCCCCTAATTAGCTCGGTAGGATCCGTGCGAAGTAGTGGTTAAATTCTTTCCAAGAAGAATGTATGTGTGATAAGGTCCATCCAATCTTATATTTCTTCTTCTTGATAAATAAAACCTGCACACTTTAAGAAAATAGACGAAACCTTCACGTAAAATCGGCGGTAAAATTATATATGACTCTACTAAATAGGATATAATGCTTGTGGAATGGATGTTTGCATTTTTACGGAAAATTAAGACCGAGAATTTCCAAAAATTTATAAGTAGCCTGAAAACGAGAGAAAGTAATAGCGGTTTCTACTCCTCGGCGTCGCCGAGGTTGCAATCCGACGCCATCGGTTATCCCCCATAAACCGGTCGCTGCGTTTTCTTGGAAAAATTCTGGAAAAATTACACCTTTAAAATCTGGAAAAATTTCTGCAGAACATTCATTATGAATCGATACAAGCATTTGACTCTAACAAACACACATATATATCTTTTTCAATAATCGTAGTTCTCATGTTCACGTTCTTTTAAAAACGTGTGTAATCTTCCCTACACTTATCCCGTTTGTAAAATACCTTTATATGTAATTAAGACGTGGTTAAAGACAAAATAAAGCATTTTCACAAATTTAAACATGAGAACAAACAATAATGAAAAGATATATGACATACAAACAAGCAAACAATTAAGCATGGGTTTCCTCCCACAAAGCGCTTTTCTTTATTTATGAGTCTTGTAGCTAGACTCGAAGTCGTGCTCCTATTTTCCCCTTATGTTAGAGGCCCATTCGATTTCCTTAACTCTTCTTTCATCACGAATATATTCAGGGCCTAACTCTAGACAAGGGGTGTAGTAAACCTTGTTCTCCCAATCTATTTCAAAAGCCAGAATGTTGTCTACATCTAAATCATCAATACCCTCAAACTTCTTATTTTTGTAGGGCATTATATATTTAACACATTCGGTCCCATTTGAGAACTTGGCTATTCCTTCCTCTTGATCATAAACCATCTTATATTCTTCAATAAATGGTCTCCCAAGTATCACATCTCCTAAAAATCCATCAATGATGCCCTTAACATTTTCCAAGATCATGAAATCACACCTATATGTGAAGTTACCTGCGAAGACATGCAATCCCTTAACCCTCCCAACATAGTTACTCACTTTCCTATGGTAAAAGGGGTCCCTCATAGGTCCTAACGTTTTGCTCATGATGAAGTTGTAATAGAGCCTAGAAATTATGTTCATGGGTGCCTTATAGTCTATATAAGTGTGATCCCTATATAAGTACCCAATCATGCATGGTATCTTAATGTTTTTAGGGTCACCTCTTTTTATGCATGGCTCGAAAGGTGGTCGTGAGAAGTTAACTACGTTATAGTGATAGGCGGTTTCCTTCCCGTTAAGGTATGAATAAAAATACTCCCTAAGTTCCTCCTCCTCCTTACTCCGATCCATAATCTCCAAAACCTTATAATCCCCTTCTTCTAATTCATCCTCCGAATCATCGCTTGAGGCTGAATAATTATCTAAAGTACTAGTGGATTCCTCAAGGGCTTTTTCAAGTGCACTTTCAATTATCCTATTCAATTTCTTAAGTTCTCCAATTTCACTAACAATACGAGCTCGAAGTTGGTTGGAAAAAGTTGGATCGAGTGGTGGGTATTTGTTTGATGATGGGTTGTTGTTTGGTGGGTTATTCTATTCCCCGGCAGCGACGCCAAAAACTTGATGAGCGTATAACGCGTTCGGGGTCAAAGGAACTTCCTTTTCATCGAACAAGTTTTTCAACACCCTAGGCAGTGAACCTAATCGTTGTAGTGTAGTACTGGGTAAGCCTCGGGTATTGATATCGTTCTCTAGGGGAATAGGAATGCTAGTGAGAGATGTATTACACTACGGTTTGAGGTTGAGGAATGATAACATCAAATAGTCCTGATTTTCTGAGCGTTAATTTCCCCCTATATCATTATATTTAGAGTAAAATACTAGTGAAAACATCCTTATTCCTTATTATTTCATTTCAGGACCTATTCGATATAAGGAAGCTACAACTGGACATTTTTAAGCCCTATGGATTGATTGTCTCTTAACTACGGCGTAACCAAGTGATGAAGTTACAACATAACTAAAGATTATGAAGGCTACGGCGTAACCCTCTGCTCAGGTTACGCCGTAACAACTGATAAGCACATGATTTACAAAGACTACGTAACCCTCACCAGTTACTGAATGAAGAAATACACATGGTTTACAAAAGCTACGGCGTAACCCCAGATAAGGTTATGCCATAGCCATGGATAAGCACAAATGATTGAAGAGGTTACGACGTAACTATGTAATAAGGTTACGTTGTAACCATTTCGAAGCCTATAAATAGTCGAAGGTTTCACCAGTTTTAAGCATCTCTCCTTTCCCAAACTGTTAGGAATTAGAAATTCCATAGTGAAGAGTCGGTCACCCCAAATATAATCTAGCAAAAGTTAGCTCATAGACATATCGTTATTTACGTTATTTAGTAGTTAATTAGTTAGTTATTAGCTTAGTTATTAGTTTAGAGTAACACCGTGGAGGAAGGACGGGTCTTTACCCACTGTATGCCGGATCCACAGTCCGACAGGAGGACGTATTCTTTGTAACTATAAATACCCCTTCCATCCTTGGAAGGGGTGGAACTTCTTAATCTAACCTTGCATTTTCTTGTTTATCTCTCTAGAATTCTCTCTCTACTCTCTTCATCTCTCTAAACATGGCACTCTTGTATCATCATAATCCTAGACCACCAGAATCATCAAACAACATAAAAAGTGTGATCCTAAAAATTGGTACCAGAGCCATGGTTGTGTTGGTTTTTGATGATTCGAATGGTTTTTGAAGTGGTTTTGTATGCGGTTTGTTCGGTTCTAGGATGCGGTTTGATAAAATTTGCGTGATGATGAATGCTGTTTGACTGCTGTTTTGATATTGTTGATGAATTAGTTTGTATATGCAGATTTTATGTTGTTTTGATGTTGTTGTCGAATGGTTATATTGTTACTGATTGTTGATGTTATGTGGTCAAAACTTTCTTAACTAATTTTAAAAAGATTTTATAAGTCTTGGTTTTTAACAGTTTCGGATTAAGCTGTGTTGTCAAAACGTTTTGCTTTATCAGTCTCGTCTGTCTTCTGGATCAGTTTGGTGTAATTCTTCGCTGCGGTTTGAAACTGGCAAAGACATTCGTGAAAGCGGTTTGAGGTCATGCTTCAGTGCGGTTTGTACTATGAGTTTCTACACTGCGTTTTGATAATGTCCAGATTCATTGAATCTGGTGAGAAGCGGTTTGATCATGGCTTAATGCGATTTGGTCATGCGGTTTGACATAAGAGTTTTGACTCTTATGCGTTTTGGTTCATGAAGTGGTTCGACATAAAAAGAAGCGTTTTGACACATGATAATGGATGCGGTTTGATGAGCAAAAGGGGATGCGTTTTGACACATGATAAGTGAGAAGCGGTTTGATCAAGTGTGGAATGCAGTTTGAAGTTGATGCGTTTTGACAACAAAAGGACAAGCGTTTTGATACTAAAAGACTCAATCTCAATTCCATGATACAACATCGGTTTTGCTACCGTATTCTACACAAATCTAACATTATCACAAACATCATCCTACTCGTTTACAAATCCACGCCACAGTCAAAATCTGTTATTCATCATCATCATCACATACACTATCATATACAATCTGTAAATAAACGACAACATCATTTAAACGACAACAACAAATCAGAAATCCCATCTCTTAACAGGAACCAAATAAAGGAACGCAAACTGTTTCTAGATCCTATGTGAACATCTTAAATCAATCTCATCTCATATAAACATCAAGTGATCTCAGAAACGTTCAATAATGTTCTCAATATTTTAAAGATTATGTGTAATTGAACGTATATCGTCATCGAACCTACTGTGATTCTATCCGAAAATCTATGAACTGATTATAACTAGTAAGTTACATCACCTCTTTGCTTTGGTACAATGTATATCTTAATGGTCTCAGTCTTTCTTTTGCATACGTGATCATCAAGACCTTTGAAGGCCATCACGTGAATGAAAAACCATCACTGATCAAAAGATTTTGATAAATTTCCGAGTATAAAGAAGTGATTGCAACAATATTGTTGAATTATATCCTTGAGTCGTTATATGAAAAAAATTCAAATCTAATGAAGTGATAATATACGAATTAAAAAAATGAGTGTAACAACAATGTTGACTCACTTTCTTGGTTCGTCTAAACATTCAAAAGATAAGATGAAACTTATTTAACCTACCTTGATGTCGTGCATCATACCATCTCTGTGGCATATGATTCTGAAGCCAAGTTCTATGCCTCGAGCCATCCCTGTGGCGAGGTCATCGTTTCATTAAAAGTGCTTGATCCGTATATGAAGATGTAAGGATTGATGTCGATTTGGAGATAAGGGTGAGGTGTTAATCGGATTAAATTTTCATAATCATTTCCAGATCTGCATAAATGAAATATTGAGAGTGTTTTGATAAGAGAGAAGGATGGGGCGTGTTTTACTGAGAATGTGATTAGGGTTGGAGTTGAGAATTATTAGGAACTAGGTTAACCGGTTGTAACAAATGGCGTTATATACCCAAATTATTAGGGTAACCGGATGTAACTTAATGGGTTTGATTTTTGTGGGCCGTGACTTGAGAAGAGGAGTGGGCTCGGGTATGGATTGATGATTAATGTCATTTGGCCCGTGTCATGTTATGGGGCGTGGTTACTTGGGTTGTTTAAGAGATAAATCATGGGCCTCTTTGAATTGATTTTTGGGTCTGATATTGGATGGGCATTTATGATCACACTCGTGATACGTGGACTGAACTTGTGTCACAAACGCATTAACAAACTATCATAAATATTGTCCGTATATACTCACTTATAATGGATACATATTATGATAGTATTGGTATTAACTGTTAAGTGTATACTTTGTGACATAAGGAGTGGTATATTGGTATAAATTTCACGAGGATACACGTTAAGGATATTTGGTGATCAAATTTGATTTTCACATGGGCCTGAACGGATTTAGTGGTATTCTGAAAAGTGAGTTATGCAAATGGGCCAACGATTTGTTGTGTGATGAGATTTGATGTTGAGATTTGGTGTGATGATGAGTTTTCTTTTATTGATTTGACGATGAGATTTTTGATGATGAGATTTGTTGTGGTGTGCGGGTTGATTCTTTGATTTATACATTTTCACGAGAAATATTATGTCACGGCTTGAATTGATATTAGAACTAGGGCGATTACGGGGTTGTTTGTACGGTATTTCTTATTTGGATTGGATGTGAGGTTTTCCAGGCGTGATTACTTATTTTGTCTTCATTCTTTCTACCCTTTCGCGAAGATGACTTGTTTGGGCATTTATAGAGTGTGATAAAGACTTGACTATTTAGCTACTGTTGTGATTCTTTCTCATTTAACCTACAACATAGCTATCACTTCGGTGTCTCACGTAGTTGAGAATACGTCATGAGGTTTTGTACATTGGGTACACCGTTTCTTTTTCACAAGGATTAGTACAAGCTTAAGTAACAAATCTGAGGAATTTTACATCATGTTCAAGTTTGATATATCGGGTTTACTTCTCCATGTGGTCACTACAATAGCCGTCAGAATACGTGAATGATGTGTTTACCAAAGGGTTGATTGACTGAGATGTGATCAGCAACTCCCATAGAATATTCGATGCCACTGAATGTCAATGATACTTCACAGTCTAAGCAAAATCTTTCAAAGAACCTTCAGCGTCAGTCATGACTTTTCAAGATTTTTGCTTATGACAAGAACTTTTCGTGTAGATGATCGTACACGTTATGATGCTTCCGAAAGTTCGAAACCATCATGGGGGAGAAACGTGTACTTTGATGTTTTGCGGTCAACCTCAACGGGAAGTAATGTATACTACTCTACATTGTATGGTTTGTGAAGTTGCCTATATATGGGTAAAGAATTGTTGATATTGTTGAAGATGGAGAATGAACCGTTGATGAACCGATGCATGTTCCTCTAAAACAGATATTCACCGAAACCAAAGTTGTCAAAACACATTCATGCTGACATTGTTTACGGTTTAGTCTTGATTTTGTAAAATCCCGCGTAAGAATCTATTTCTCGGTTTAAATCATAGATTTGTAAAATCCCGTAACAATGGAATCATCCTGGCGAAAGTAAAAGTGCATTTCCAGATCTATCTCTCGGTTTATTCTTGGTTTTGTAAAATCCCACGAAAGAATCTATTTCTTGGTTTAAACCATAGCATTGTAAAATCTCGTAATGATAAATTCATCCTGGAGAAAGGAAAGTGTATTTCAGGATCTTATCTGATGTTGGTGCTATGGTTTCTACTTCGAAGAAGGGATAAAAGGGTATACTTCATAAATTGGGTGATTGTTTGGATATTCTTCATGGCAGTTTGGTTATTACAAGGTTTTACGGGGATATGTGCTTTTAACCATGGTCGGGATGAAGCCATTATCATAGTTCACTTAAAACGTCAAAGGAGGCTAGACATGAGCTTTTAATCACAAGATGTGACAACGGCGTTAATCCAAGATATTTATTTGAGGTTGAAGTGAAATTTCACGCGAAAGTGTACTTAGTATCTGAAGGTATCGAGGATGGTTGGATGAAGATTCTTCGAGATCCTTGTTCGAGCTTTAATAATTTCAAAACGAAGACTTGGAAATCTAGTTATTTTTGGCGATTTTTCCTTTTCTTTACCACTTGGGAATTGCTCTTACCACCACAAAATAACTATCACTTTAAGGAGTTACGTTAATGCTTTCGATGTCACATTAAATTGTGGATTTGCAAGAGGTGATGTACGTCTAATACTTGATGGTTGGTTGGTTGAAGAGTATAGAGTACTTAGAGATTCAAAAGGGCATGAATTCTCAGCACCGCTCTTTGTTACATATGTGCAAGTTTAAGTCACGAGTTCGGGTTAGTTTACTTCAAGGTCAAATTCATCATATTGGGTTTTCTCCATCAGCTGTTACGACAAAGAGCCTACTGAATGATAATGGGGTTTATTATAAGTTTGCCAAGAGTAGATGAAAAGAGAAAGATTATGACGTTTGAATACAACAGTTCAAGCCTCGTACTCTAAAGAAAAGAAATGTGTACGTTTCAGTGCGCATTATCTTCGGAAGAAGAGAAATCTTCTTATTTATGACCATTCTCATCAACATGCTTCATACTTTTTCCATGCGCTTTCAGTCATCAAGTGAACCGAACTACTGTGGATTGTTTTCTTATATCACTTGCTCAATTTTAATGACGATGGCGACATCATATGCTACCTTTGAGGGGGAGAAGTGTGAATAGAATACATTTGGATGATTTTCACTTATTCAATCAAGAATGGCAACTCCGTATGCAATTATTGAGGGGGAAAAGAAGTGTGAATTTACTGCATGGTTGATTGATTTCTGAGAATAAATGGTCAAACGACTTCAAACTCATGTAAGAATCGAGCTTCTTCTTATTGGGTCATCTTCACATGGAGTTGTCTTCTAAGAGCCGTTGGTTGACATCTTCACACGGGCTGATATGATTAATGACAAAGTGCTTCTAGTTGCGGGGCTGATTTCCTTGATGAACATCTTTCTGTTCTTGTTTGATTGGGAGGGATTGAGTTAAGGGGATTTGCTATATACAAGTTAACAGGAATGCATTTGGTGAGTTGAAGATGTTGACTTTCTAATCCCCAACTGGAAAATCTTGAAGAAGGTCGAGTCTACAGTCTGTTCTACATTTTTTGCTATATGTTAGAAGACTAAAAGGCGAATTGCATTTAACGATCTAAAGACTTCTTCTTATTTCAGGCATTCACCAAAAAGATTGTCGGTTTAGGGGAGAGCACTAATTAGGGGATAGTGAAATGTCAGACTTAATTCCCAATTAGACTTGCTCACTTTCTTCAGCAAGTTGATTCTCACAAAGATTAAAAGTGTTCTTCTCAAAAGACTTCTTGTACATGGGCTTATAATGTGTTGCTGATTCTGAAGTATCAAAACCAGCAAGGGGGAAGGAGACACGCATCTAAACACGAGTAAACTTGATGAGCTTAATACTTCTAAGTGATTGAAGATATCCCGGGAAGACAAATGTCATTACCGCAGAGAAACTCAAGGGTTGACTCATGGCGTTTAGTGTCCTTGTTCCAACTTTGTGGGGGAAGAGATGGAAGAGTTAGTTTCTGAAGATAAAAGAGGTACATAAGTGTGTGATGATTTCGATGTTATCGCAATCATCGGGGAGAAATTCGTAGATTGGGACGCCACCGCTTCACTGAGAGCTTAATTTGTTATTCGATAATCACTTATTCCGAGTCGATGTACGACGCCTGAGATAATTAGTGATTCACCCGCTACTCAATTTTATCGGTTATTCTCCATAGAAAGGACATTTGGGTACTTCGGGTTCTTGAGCTTCATACACTTTCTTCAGGGTGAGAGAAAAGTATACATCGGGGTTATTCTTTGGCTATTGGACTTAATCTGCTACTTCGATGTTATAAGCTTCTCTGTCTTTGGGTATATGTGTATTCGGGTTCGTGAGCTCTATTCTAAGAGACCTGACGCATCAATTCATCTACTTGGGGGAAGTGGTCTCTTGACAACTTTTTGGTACGGATCGCTTCAGACTTCAGTGGAAAAGGAATTTGAGAAGATTCATTCAAGCGTGGGATGACACGTTGTTGTTCTTCTTGTTGATGATATAACCCCGAACGAAGAATCACAAAGATAATTCTTAAAAGGAGCAACAAGATCGATGATAATGGTGTGCTTCTTTGTGCACCTGGCTAAGGCAAGCTTGAAATAGAGCTTCGAATCTGCTCAACAAAAGGATTTTTGGTTTGAGGGGAAGCTGCCAAAGTCTCACTTTCAGGAGGTTCAATTTCTCTCAATTCAGGAGCCTCGAAGCTTTGGTGGTGAATGTTTAAGAGATGATGACTTCTATCTTCTACAACGAGGCTGTTTGATATCCTTATCTCGGTACTTGTATCATCATCCTACTTAAACTATATCATCCACTCTATCTGTAAATATTTATCAAAAAACCAAATACAAAAATATAAAACAAACAAAATGAAAATAGAAAAATATAAAATCAACAAAAACCCATAAAATCAGAAAATTTGAAAAATACCAAAAATATTGTTTTTCTAAAGACATGTCTTCTCGTATCGATAACATCTACGGTCTTAGAAATGTCATTCAATAATGGCACGGGACCATATATGAAGTTCGAGCAGAAGGTGTAAATATTCTTTTTAAAACATGTCTCAAAATATGGCTAGCAGTTACTTCCGACTGTAACCCGTGCTTAACTATGGTTTGCTATTATTTCAGATAGCAACCCGTTCTTCAAGAAAGGAAAATGCTGCGCTAAACCAACTTTCAAATATTTCGTGCACTTATCCTAAAATAAAATGAGGAAAGTACGTCGAAGGACTGCTGTTCCTACTAATATATTTTTCCTTCTAAAAATTCTTCAGAAAAATATTTGCTTTAACAAAATGGTGGTAAATGAGTTACTTGAAAATCAATCAGAATCAAAGTTTCATAAATTTTCAAAACCTAGTCAATGACTTCAGATTATTTAAAACTTTTTATTGAAAGAGTCATTGATTGAGGGGGAGAATAATTTCAAATTTATATCATCTAACGGGCTTATCTAATTATCCTACGTGCTTCACTGAAAAATATATTTGCCTATGTTGAAGGACTAGGAATCTAGGATATGATTGTTAGGATTAGATGATTATAGTTTGATGAACACACTATTCCCATGCCTTATTTAATCTGATTGACTTGTTGGATTGACTTTTATTAGACGATTGTTGTTTGGGTGTTGTCGACCACCATATATCTGTTTGTGTTGACTAACGTATGCAGATAAGATGGTTTATAAGAATGTTCCCGATCCGGATCCTACAAATGAAGATGATTGGATGCCGAATGGAAAGGGCAACTATTTCTTGGGTCGACAAAGGAAGAAACGGAGCTTAATTGGAGCTCTATAGAAAGTTGGCATGGTATATGCAACGTCATAGGTCTCGCTGCATCAGCAGATGGTTTTTCTTCATGCCCTACAACAACAACTGAAGCAGCTTGTGTTTTTCTCCACCTAACGTATCTTTCTACAGGACAAGTAGTAGATGATACCATTTTTAAACAATTTAAAAAAATATTGTTTTTGAAAATGGAAAAATATTTGTTTGAAAATAAATTGAACTAAATTTTGGAAATCAACTGGACTTCACTTTTTCAAAACTTAAGTCACTCAATCAACGACTACGGTCACTGATTGAGGGGGAGAGTGATTTCAAATTGAATAGTTTCAAACAATATTTCTTCATAAAAGTCTGGTTTGTACAAAAAGTGGTGATCTAAAGATTTAATGTTATGTCATGGTATGATTTTCTTTGAAACTCAAAGATCTTTCAAAATGAAATTTTTTTCTGTTGTTGTTTGATTGTGAAATTGTTTTATTTTACTAAAAGATCTCTTAAAACTATCATACCTGACACTAACAATCTTTATTGTCTAAAATTGATCCTTATCAGTCTATTTCAAAATTAAATCATGCCGCGTCTTTCCCCAAAATCTTTTAAATGATTTAAATCAATTGAGATCACAAATCTCAAAAGGTTTGAAAATTTTGATCGGGGGAGAGATCGTGATTTAAATCTCAAATCGGTTTTAAAGGGTGATTGTTTCAAAAGTACTCCTTCCTTCATGTGCCAAACGATTTCAAATACATAATGCACATGATTGAGGAGGAGCATTTAACCAAAAACCAGAAGAGAATTTAAACCAAGCATATTTTCTCCCATGTTTTCTAAACTTATTTAAATCACTTGGGATCCAAAATCTCAAAGGATTTGATATTTTTTATTAGGGGAGAAAATGTGATTTAAATATGAAATCTGATAACAAGTGATCATTTTGACTCAATGTGCATGCTGCTCTCCCATATGTGCTAAACGCTTTCGAATCTCAAAGCACATATTGAGGGGGAGCATTTCAAAAGAAAATAAACTTTCAAGGTACAAAGATTTTTATGTTTCAACATAAGTACCTTGATTAATTTTCTAATTGTTTCTTAATGGAAACTGTGATCGTGGAAGTTCTTCAAAAACCTCCTTCCTCTATGTGTTAAATGATTTCAAATAACCAACGCACATTTTGAGGGGGATAATTTACCAAGAAAATCAAATGGCTTTTTCCACGAAAATTGAGATCAAAGAAATTTTTCTAAGACCTCTTGCCTCCATGTATGAAACAATTTCAAAATCATAACAATTAAGGTACAAAATGCTTTGATATTATATCACAAGTACCTTAACTGATTTTCCAAATGATTTTTCAATTGGTTTCAAGAAGAGAAAGAACAATACCAAAATACCGACCAATTTACTTTATGCATGGTGTTATAAGGATGGTTAGGTTAGGTATTCATTCCCACGATCCCGCCAGAGCCGTAGGGATCTACCCAGGGACAATCCATTAGATAGTGTAGAAGTCCTTAGGTATGATGAAAAAAGGATAAAAGTGAGAAATGGGAAGAGTGCGGACTGAGAAAGAGCTAGAACTGGAATAAACCCAACAAGGTTCTAGTAATGAAGTCTCGGTAAGCACTGAAGGGGTTGAAGAAAGAAAAAGAATTGAATGTGAAAAAGGGTGAAAAGAAATAGCCCTCCATTAATTCAACCTTAGGACAGAAACCGGGTTCAATACATATGCTACTGGTGGTTACTAAGGTAACACGGGTATTGAAGACAAGACGTCATGGACCCAAAGGACGCGACCGCACCTAACTTCCCAAGATACTCAAGTTCCTCTTAAAAGGGCTTGTTTCATTCTCACGGGGAACATACGTAATCTATCAACTTTCTCTTAGAGATTGTTTATATTGAAGAAGGAGAACCTCTCCCTAGTCTCCGGCATAGGAAACCAAATATGCACAATTGAGTCTAGAGCCAAGAGATCATCCACAATATCTCATTAGGACACAAAATTAATGAAGACTTGCTGTTTCACACAATATGGAAAGTAAGTATATATTAAGAGTCCTACGCATTATCCTTGTGGTATTGCCAGAACATCCGAGTGATATGTAAAATATTCACGATGAAGATGGAAATCCTTCTAGAGCCAACATCAAACAAGCTCTTGGTGGGTGACATGTGAGATCTTTTCTAAAAGATCAAGCTTGTGACAACTGAATAGAAACAATGAGGTGATTCACTCTTGAATCAACCTTGGTCCAGGAAATGAATTGAGGAATACTTTTGGAAAAACCGTTCGATGTGCGAATCTCTTCTTTTCTCTAGCACATCGAATGTGTATTCATATTTTAAACACAAGAAGTATCTCTGATTGAAAAAAAATACTTTTGGAAAAACCGTTCGATGTGCAAATCTCTTCTTTTCTCTAGCACATCTAATGTGTATTCTTTTTCAAATACAAAAAGTATTTCTGATTGAAAATTGATCTTTCTCATAAAACCTTCGTAGTATTGCAAAACTCTTTCTTCTAAGCAATACACGATTGTTTTCAAATCAATTTTCATGAATTAGTGAATCTCAATTGGCCGGTCCACTCACTCCGTGTTGTCTACTTTGGGACGCTCCGTTTGAGAACGGCTAGATCAAGCAACAAACCCTGTCAAGGAGATTCTTCAAACTCTACCGATCACGTAGTATTTATATCTTGATCAACGGGAACCGTGGTTCTTGCAACTATATTCAACGAAAGTGAACAAAGACACTTTCGTGTGTTTTAGTGCTAACTGTTGTTTGCAGAACATTGGACTGGTTGTGATCGATATTGAGAAGTCAATTCACAACCACATGCTCACAACATTCACACTTAATTGAAGAAAATCATGACAATCAAAGATATACAAAGATGCTTCCGCTACTCTGATGAAAAGATGTCATGATCCAAAAAGTATGAGCATGTCGGTCCAAAAGTCACAACATCACATGAAGGCAACACTACAAAGGGTGATCCGAGATTTATCAGGGTCGATGATCTCAAAGAAAGCTCGAAGATCATCAAGATGTGGATCAGTTCAAAGACCTCCACCGAAAGTACAAAATAATCGGACTATGAAGAGTCACCGCTTAAGCACAAAGATTTCGAAGTGAAGAATTAAAGTCTCACGAGCTCAAGGCCTAAGATAAAATAGAATGATAGGATTCAAAATGTAAAACATGGGGTGACCTCCCTTAGGGGGAGATTGTTAGGAACTCGAAATTCCATAGTGAAGAGTCGGTCACCCCAAATATAATCTAGCAAAAGTTAGCTCGTAGACATATCATTATTTACGTTATTTAGTAGTTAATTAGTTAGTTATTAGCTTAGTTATTAGTTTATAGTAACACCGTGGAGGAAGGACGGGTCTTTACCCACTGTATGCTGGATCCATAGTCCGACAGGAGGACGTATTCTATGTAACTATAAATACCCCTTCCATCCTTGGAAGGGTTGGAACTTCTTAACCTAACCTTGCATTTTCTTGTTTATCTCTCTAGAATTCCCTCTCTACTCTCTTCATCTCTCTAAACATGGCACTCTTGTATCATCATAAGCCTAGACCACCCGACTCATCAAACAACATAAAAAGTGTGATCCTAACACAAACCTTCTAGGGTTTGGGGAGATCAAAACACAGAAGAAGAAGCATGGTTTAGGAGCGCTGAATAACGAAGTCCTCGTCTACGATTTCCATTATATTCGAGTTTGAATTCTTTTTATATTTTTCTAGGAATTATACTATGAATTCATATTATTAATTGAAGTTTGCATTTATGTTATTGTTTTTCTCTTTAATTCTTTATAGACATTTGCTAGTCTTTTCATAGATCGCTAGCCTTGGTAGTATCTAAAGGATTGGGAGATATGACCAACTGACCCTAGTATGATAGATTGCGAAGTATGGGAGGAATTGGCCATAGTACAACCACTCTTCGTTAAGTCCCGACCAAATGATCACCTATCAAGTGGAGGTATTTAAGAGGATGGGGGAATCTAAGTTCCTAACGGTGGGTTCCCACCGCCTAGATCTAGTAGATTTGGTGCTTAATGATCGCTATTAGGTTGTCTAATGATCCCGGTGACATGTTCATCTTGGTGAGCAATCTAAGAACCATAGGCCATGACGAATTGACCAAAGGAGTCTGGTGATAATTAACCACTATATTGAACCTTCATATCGAGAATCAATTCATACTTGTGTTCTTTATTAAGCTTCACTTTTCTATCTCTTTTCCCTAAATTTCTGGTGTCTGTGTGAGTAGAATAATAGCATATCGATGAATTATAACAACTTTGTCATACCAATATATTATCTATATCATTTCTAATCATCTTAGTTCTTTCAAGGTCACAGCTCTCTTAGGACGATACTCGGATTTACCTAAGGCTTTACTACATCTAATCGGGTTCTCTGCTCGTTAGTATGTGTCTATCCTAAGTTATCTAAGTTTTATAAATATTAAAAGCAGGATGAAATAGCACATCAACTTTTTTGGCGCCGCTGCCGGGGAGCAGTTAATGGAAGATCTAAGGTATATCATATTCACCTCATTAAGAGATTTGAGCACTTCCATAAGGTAAGTTTGTCAATCTCTCATATTGCAATAATATAAAATTTATCCTCTAATGCTATTAGTTACAGTGAACTCCTTTCGTGGGTTACTAACCATATTACAATTAAAAATTATATATAAAATCTTTTGATTATTTAGTTACGACGTAGTTTCTTTTTAGAGTTACGACGTAACCACTATACAATCAGATTTATAAAAATTAAATCTTTAATTAAAATTAAATATTTAGTTACAACAGAATCCCCATTCGATTACGATGTAACCTTTTCACAAACATTTAATATTCTGAAAATATTAGTTACGGCGTAACTATTAATTGAATTACGCCGTAACCTCCTGGCGGTATTAAACCTTATCCGGATTAAAAACTAGGTTTTACATAAATCTTTCACCGCCTACCCAAACAGTAAATTTTTCTCTCGAAATTTTTTCATCAATATCTCTTCATCTCATCATTCACCATGGCTGGTAAGATCTATTACTGCTTTTTTTGATTCGTTTATGTCGATTATTCAACTAGGGTTTGTATTTTAATATTTTAGGGGTCTTGCCTATTTGAGTAAATTATTGCTATTGGTTTGATTAATTGATGATTATGATGATTTCCCCATGTTATTTTGATTCCTGTCCTACCACTATGGGATGATTTGGGTGTTTTCACTTTATTTAAAAAGGGTTTTGGGTCAAACACAAACCTAGTTGGTTAGACGCGGTCCCTCAGCACTAATAGGTTAAAAATCTATAAAAACTTTTTACCACTTGAAAAAATTGATGGTTCCGGCGTAATCTATTGCTTAAAAATTGACCATCTGAGGTGCTGAGTTTCTAGGGAAAGTTTCGGCGAATCGGGGTAAGTTACGCCAGTAACTATTGAAATCATGATTACGGCGCAATTTCTTAAGCTACGCCAACCTCTCGAATTATTCTAATACGGTGTAACTCTTATAATGGTTACGCCAGAGCTTTTACATCAAAGAAGGTTTGCACTTACTTTTATCTATCTTATTTACAGGAGCAAACAACCCCGCCAACTGGTTTAGGTTTCTGGCACACAATGATGCAGGAATTAGGCAATTGTGCCTTTATGAGTTCGAGAAGTTAAGGAGGAAAGATATTAGTCAACCTGAATCACTTGATTTTGATGCATTTGATAGTTTGGCAAGCGGGAAAGCTGGTAGGAAGTTGAGGAAGTTTTACAAAATTAAGTTCACTTGTGAATGTAGGGGTAAGGTTACAGATCATCGACGAGAGGATCGAGGAAATGGCAACCCACTTCAACGAGGAGATTGATAGCCTCAGAGTGGGTCTATATGGTCTTAGTAACCAATTTGAGGGTTTTGGTGTACCATGGATCAAATACAACAGCTCCAGCATGACTTCTTTCACTGGAGTGCGGATCGGACTAGCCAAATGCTCCAGAGCATGCACTTGAGCCACCCTAGGTGGCAAGGTCCGGAGTATGTGTACCAGCCCGACATCCCCGAAATTGGCGTCCAAGGAGGAGTAGCATTCATGCATGCCGAGCCCACTCCTAGCAGCACCACAAGCACCCCGTTCAACCCCACCCAATTCCACTCCATGGATCATGATCTTCCTAGGGACGTTTGATTTCCCTCTTTGATGAAACAAGTTGAAACAATTTGATACTTATGTCTGTAATAACTAAATTATCTGGATATTTGTATGATCTATTATCTATTGTACCCGTAGGGTACAAAATTTTCCATGTATTCTGTGCAAGTTTTTGGTTCTGTGATGCAGTTATGGCGTAACCTTTGGGTTAGTTACGCCGTAACCCCTGCTGCAGTAGGAAAATTTTGAGGCAACAAAATAGTTAAGGCGTAGTTCCCAGAAACGATACGCATTAGCCACCCCATGACCCACCTTCAACTTTTAGTGAGACATCTTGGGCAAGCATTCGAGAGGGGAGTTTATTTCTTTCTTGATTATTTTTCATTTCTATTTTATTTTTCCTTTTTCTTCGTACAAATTGGACTTTGTACACTTCAAGTGGGGGGATAGGAATAGAAATGTAGTGTATAATTACTTAGCTTACTTGCCATAATTTTCTAGTTGGTTTCAAAATTTTAAGCTTATTTGAAAATTTTTGTCATATTTTTAACCAATCTAGAATCACATAAAGCCAAGCACACTATAACCCTTATTGCCATTGGTGAGATTTAGCCTTTCCGTTTTCCCCATTTTACCCAAATCTACCATATATTGAGTGTGCCGATAGTATTGTAAACTTTAGAACTTGGCTTTTACATCACTTCGAGACCATAGACGAGTAGTGGATCAAGTTAGCTTGGTACATTTGGAAAAGGCAATTTGAAAAAAGTAAATGTTTTAGGATTAAACCCAAATAGCCCAAATGTGTTCACCTGTGTGCGTTTATCGATTAGTCACATTTGCTTTTCGACCTCCGTGTTAACCCTTTTTGTTGCACTCACCTTTAGTGCAAGATACCCCTAGTTACACCCCCTTTGAGCCTATCTTTTCATTTTCTAACCCTTATTTTCGTTACACCCTTACACCTTAGCCTACCGTGTAGTCTTACCTTTCTATCTTGAAGTCATTGTTTGCCCTAGTTCGAGGTTCAAAATAAAGTTTCGAGAGGAATACCTAATCATGTACATCATAGTATCATACTGAAGATCGGCAAAGACCCCCAAGTTATCTCCTTATGCTCAGTTCAAGTGGGGGGATGTATGTTAAAAAAAATTATTATCAGAATTACTGCGTGATGAATTATAAGCACTATGTGAAGAAATTGGCATTGAGAATAATCTTCTCGATCACATTCGAAGGTTGGAAGAATAGTTTAAGAAAGAATAATGGTGGATTCTAGTGACATATATTGATCATATGAAGATAAACCTTGAATTAACGGTTTGGCGATGACAACTTGGTTTTAAGCTAAGACTATTTGTTTTCTTTTTCCTTTTCACCCATTAAAATATCTCATGCCTTACCTTACCCTTTTTGTCGTGAAGCGTGTCTAGGTGATGTAGCGAGCAATCCTTGATGTCTTGGCCATGGATTTGGTCATGTATCATTGATTTTGTCCACTTCGCCGTGACACGTTAGTAATGACACCACCCCTAAGCCTTTGAATTAACCCAACATTGCTTTCTAAAATTTGTCTTAACCTTAGCTCTAGTGGTGGAGTTGTGTGTAATTGCCAAGCTTATGATAGAATACTTACTATGTCCGTGAAATTGAGTGATCACCCCGAAATTAACACTTAGATTAGGATGAGAGTGAGAGTGTTTTCGTTCCCATTTTGTGAGGTGTTCGGCTCTTATTAATATTCTAGCATGGAAATTATTACTGCGCATTCATTGTGGATGTATCTTTTGCAGTCTAAATTGGTTTACTTGAGGGCAAGTAGAGTTTAAGTGGGGGGATAATTGATAACATCAAATAGTCCTGATTTTCTAAGCGTTAATTTCCCCCTGTATCATCACATTTTGAGTAAAATACTAGTGAAAACATCCTTATTTCTTATTATTTCATTTCAGGACCTATTCGATATAAGGAAGTTGCGACTGGACGTTTTTAAGCCCTATGGATTGATTGTCTCTTAACTACGGCGTAACCAAGTGATAAAGTTACGACATAACTAAAGATTGTGAAGGCTACGGCTTAACCCTCTGCTCAGGTTACGCCGTAACAACTGATAAGCACATGATTTACAAAGACTACGGCATAACCGTCACAAGGCTACGCCGTAATGAAGAAATACAGATGGTTTACAAAAGCTACCAAGATAACCCTAGATAAGGTTACGCCGTAGCCATGGATAAGCACAAATGATTGAAGAGGTTACGATGTAACTACCTAATAAGGTTACGCCGTAACTAGTTCAAAGCCTATAAGTAGTCGAAGGTTTCACCAGTTTTAAGCATCTCTCCTTTCCCAAACCTTCTAGAGTTTGGGGAGATCAAAACACAGAAGAAGAAGCATGGTTTAGGAGCACTAAATAACGAAGTCCTCGTCTACGATTTCCATTGTATTCGAGTCTGAATTCTTTTTATATTTTTCTAGGACTTATACTATGAATTCATATCATTAATTGAAGTTCGCATTTATGTTATTGTTTTTCTCTTTAATTTTTTATAGACATTTACTAGTCTTTTCATAGATCGCTAGCCTTGGTAGTATCTAAAGGATTGGGATATATGACCAATCAATCTCACCATAGATTGCGAAGTATGGGAGAATTGGCCATAGTACAACCATTCTTCGTGCGAACCGACCAAATGATCACCTATCAAGTGGAGGTATTTAAGAGGTTAGGGGAATCTAAGTTCCTAACTACGTTCCCACCGCCTAGATCTAGTAGATATGATGCTTAATGACTGCTATTAGGTTGCTGAATGATCCCGGGTGACCTGTTCATCTTGGTGAGGAATCTAAGAATCATAGGCCATGACGAATTGACCAAAGGAGTCTGGTGATAATTAACCACTATATTTAACCTTCATATCGAGAATCAATTCATATTTGTGTTCTTTATTAAGCTTCGCTTTTCTATCTCTTTTCCCTAAATTTCTGGTGTCTGTGTGAGTAGAATAATAGCATATCGATGAAGTATAACAACCTTGTCATACCAATATATTATCTATATCATTTCTAATCATCTTAGTTCTTTCAAGGTCACAGCTCTCTTGGGACGATACTCGGATTTACCTAAGGCTTTACTACATCTGATCGGGTTCTCTGCCCGTTAGTATGTGTCTATCCTAAGTTATCTAAGTTTTATAAATATTAAAAGCAGGATGAAATAGCACATCAAGAAAGAATTTTTTTTTTTATCTTTTTATATTTTTTAGAAAGCTAAGGGTAAAATCTCGGGGTTTGGATTTAGGGGTTGGTACTTCTGGCGATTACTCTACTTATCTAATTATCTAAACTAAGGGGTAGTCTATGTCTATTTGATGTGTGCTCGTATGATGATTCAAAATGTGTCTACCTAGATACTATTACTCCCTAGTTATCTTTTATTGGTGGTTGAATTGTCACGTCCTTATTCTTAACGCGTTGTGTCTTCTAAGGTCATAGGGTACACTTTTATCCCTAACTCTTTGAGAATACCTTAAGGTTATTGCCTACGAGATCTCTAGGATTCATAAACTAACACTAAGGTTATCTTTGGATATTTAGCCTACAATTACGCTAGGTGGTTATAAACTAAGGATCACAAAGATTACTCAAGCATTAAAAACACAACGATGACCTATTGCAATACTAAGCCAATTACAATTAAGATAAGAGACAACCAATCAATAATTAATAACTAGGTTTCATAGATCTAAGCAAACACACAAGAAATTTAGCCGAACATGTTAAACGTGCAAGCATACACACATACAATTGAAGACATAATGAAATCAATGAAGTAAATTACTTATCTTCATGTAAAATAGGGTATGAGAACCCTAAAATCATCGTCAAACCAAACCAAAATCGCTTTTAGATTTTACTCCACAATTCTACCTCCTAAAAGTATGAAAATTCGATTTCTATATATAATTTTACATATGCGCATCAAGGCCTTATAGTTGGGACGCCGCCGACGCCGCCATTAGGGTTTCGCCTTTGCTAAGTCATCATTGGGACGACGCCATGTTATGGTTGTGATGCCGTCTTCGCTATGACGCCGCCTCAATGATCTAGGCCGCGAGAAGAAAAGTCTTCGCGACGCCTTATTCTTCAAAGCTTGATGCCGCCGTGTAAAATAGCAACGCTCATGAGTCGTCACAAAATAGGGACGGCGTCGCCTGTTTGGGACGCGTCAAGTGTTATTCCAAAGCACTTTGAGTGTCTTGATCTTGACTTAGCCATTTTCTTCATATATTCACTCCTTTTCGGTCCAAAATGCACCATTCTAGCATTTTGCTTCCAAGAGACCTAAAAAGTGAAATGGAACGAAATTAAGCAAAGAATCTGATATCAAATTGGGCGATTAAGGGCTTAAATGACCCCTTAAAAGTGTACGTTTTAAATCCTTATCAGTCCCTTATTCATAAACCAGGTTCTTACGCGTAAGGATAGGGTTTGTTACGAGTAACTTTCCAAGTTACTCGTAAACAGATGAAGTTACACGTAAAAAGAGGGTTTGGACCCTTTGACTTTCGCTCCTACATTTTTCCCACCAAAAACTGCTCACTTCATGAAACCCGTAAAAGCATAAGAACTCTTCATTTTTGTGCCCGTTTGACCATTGTTTGACCACAGAAACTTAACCATTTGAACACAAAGATTTCACAGATTTGGCACAAAAGTCATAAGATTCAACTGAAAAATTGTTTGGACAAAAAAAAAAATGACACAAAACAGGTAAACCTTGTATAGACCATTGGATACAAAAACTGTTAAGAAATCTGTTAAACACAAAAGCATATGTGAAAAGGTTTCAAATTTGTTAAACAGAATTTTAAAACAAGATTTTGACAAGAAAACATCACCAAAATCAACTACAAATAAAAAACCGACCTTGCTCTTGATACCAATGTTAGGATCGATTCTATGGTTGATATGGTGAATCGGGAGGTCTAGGAAGATGAAAGAATATCATCTTTAAGTTAGAGAGAGAAAGTATAGAGAGAAGGGAAAAACTATGTGTTTATTATTAAGGAAAATGAAAGGTTACACAAAGAGTCTCACCCCTCCATGGAAGTATGGAGGATTTATAGCCTAGCACATAAATCTATTACAATATGACATATCTAGTCCATGTATTTTGGCTAACTAAGATAGATAATGTAATCCCGTCAATGTTGTTCCATTTACGTATTAGGAGCCATTCCAACAGACCGATTCGGCGAGCTTTCCGACCTGATTCTCCAATCTTCTTATAGTAGCTGCTTGAGTCCTTAGTACATGGTCGTAGTCTTTCTTGATGTTCCATACCAGTTCGCTTCATCTCTTGCTACCTCGATAGATTCTTTCACAAGCTTTTTATTGCTTTTTCGAGGTCTCACACTCTTCCTTCAACTGGCTATCGAACTTATGTTTAACCATCTTCACTTCTTCAGGGTGGAGTGCATGTTAGACTCAATTCTTCCAAGTTCTTAATTAAATGTAGTTCCAACGGGCATTCCTCCCAATCTTCATTCCGTGATGAAGAATGAAGGCAACTTCTTCAACCCTAGTCCATCCTTTATCAAGAGTCATCAAAGGGATAGGTTCCTTAGAGTCTAAAATTTGTCGAGTCTTGATATTAAGCCCAAGTAGAATATTTGGTAGCTGCTCGTGCTTGTTGAGTTTATGCTCGGGGCATTTGAGGATGGCTTCATTGAATCTTTCCCAAGTTGTAAATAACGGTTCATCATTGTGTCTGACAGAATCTTTTGATTTCGTCAACTTGCTGAAGGATCATTGCAGGGGTTCGATATTCCTTAAGAAAGGCCTTCCTTGAATGCATTCCATGTTGTAATAGATCCAGAAGGTAGTTTCTTCATCCAATCTCTAGCTCTTCCCTTAAGAGTGAATGGGAATGCTCTCATCATAATATGGTCTCTAGAGACACCTGGTGCATGGAACAAATCAGCGATTTCACAGACCTTAGAGATGTGCTCATGTGCTTCTTCATCATTGTTTCCGTAAAAACTACATTTCTTAGTTCTTCCGCACATATTCCCCGCATTTGAATCTAACATTTTATTCGAGAAATGGAACAGGATCCCCTGCTTTCTATTTAGAGGTGAAAAGATAATCATTAATGGTGAGAGTCATAATATCTGAAATTTAAAATCAATAGTGAGAAACAATAATTAATAAAAATAAAGACTTAAATAAAAATCCTAATAAAACTCCTCGACAGCCAAAAACTTGATGTGCTTTTCTCAGTGCTTTAATATTTATAAAGTCTCGTTTACCTATGGTCCACCTTATGCACTCTCGGGCAGCGTACCCGGTCGTCTATAGTGTAGTAATCGGTTAAACCGAGGACGTCCTAAGAGCTATGTGAGCGGATTCTAATTAAGTCTAAGTGTCAATGGTTTTAATTGCTTTTAGGTTTGAAATGATTATTAAAGTAGAAAATAAGAAATAAAATGCGAAAAGTAAATAGAGGTCGTGATCAAGAGAGGTAAAGTGTGCTAACCTAGTTACTCATCCTATCATGTTATGTTCACGTTTGTTAGGAATTAGAAATTCCCGGTATTAAAGAGTCGGTCACCTCAAGTATATATAATCGTTAGAATGCTCGTAGTCATAGTTATAGTTAGTTAAGTAGTATTTTGTTAAGTAACACCGTGAGGACGACGGTCTTTACCCATCAGTATGCCCGATCCACGTTGTGTGGCGATTTATGTAAGACTATAAATAATCTCTACCTCCCAAGGTAGAGAGTTGGAGCTCATAATAATATCTTTCACTTTCTCTCACTAAGTTCCCTAAACCTCTAACTTTCTCTCTCTAGAATTCCACTTATATGCCCACTTGTGTTAATGGTTTGATGTGTTTGTGAAATCCAATATCCAACAATTGGTATCATGAGCCATGGTTAGATCATATCTTGCACATCTTTGGATTTCTAGTGGTTTTTAGGTGGTTTTTGAGTTTGAAAAAGTTTAGTGGTTTTTGCATCATTTGGTTGATTTCTTGTGTTAAAGTTTGGATTTTGTTAACTTTTATGTTTAGAATCATCACAAGTGTGTAGGTATTCATTTGGTAAGCTTGAATCATCTTGGTTGGGTTGTTTTGGATTGAAAAGTGATGTTTATGTGGTTTTTCTTGCTAGCTTAACTTAACTCACTGGACATTTCTTCTCAGAGCTTACTTGCTTTACAAATTTGTAGCGAAGTTACGCTTTTAGACCTAGCGACTTAGACCTAGCGACATTTACAAAGACAAGTAGTGGACTCTCCACTACGTAGCTTACTTGTGGTAGCGACTTTAATTGGTCAGTAGCAGTTGCTCTTTAGCTTACTTGTATCTTTAGCGACTTGAGTAGCTTTAATTGTCGCCAAAATTTTGCTAGCGACTTGAGACTTAGCGAGTTACTACTTAGCGACTTGCATTTGTCTAGCTTAATTTGGGACTCTAGCGAATTTAGTGGTATAGCGAATTAAGTGTTAGCTTTACTTGGTGCATTATCTTCTAGCTACTTGGGAGATTGTTTACGGTTTTCTCTTGATTTAGTAAAATCCCGTGAAAGAATCTATTTCTGGGTTTAATCATAGAGTTATAAAATCCCGTATTATCTGTTAACATGTCTACCAACGTTCCTACTATCATCTCCATCATGCGAGGATGTTCAAGCAACCGGGTCGATACTCGTCCACCCATGCTTGATGTAACCGACTACATTCTTGGGCTCAACGAATCAGATTGTACCGCCTTGGAAAGGAAAATGGTGTCAACATTCTCAAATCCATTGATGAAGGACCATATCGAAGTTGAGACGACTAGAGACATACTTGATACTAATGAAGATGGTACTCTTGTGTTACGGAATGGACAGACCTAAAATGTATGATGAGCTTGATGATAAGGAGAAAAAGAGATTCGATGCGGATATCGTGGCTTCAAACATTGTTCTTCAAGGTCTTCCTAAGGACATCTACAAGTCGATCAATCATAACACCGATGCAAAGGCAGTTTGGGATAATGTTAAGATGCTTCTCTCAAAGTTCGAATTAACTATGGAAGACAGAGAATCCCAACTCTATGACGAATTTGAACACTTCAAGATGAAACTAGATGAGAATGTCTATGAGTACTATGTGAGATTTCATAAGTTAGTGAATGACATGAGGAACATCGGAATGACTATGCCTAACATTCACCAACTCAAAATTTGTGAACAACATGAACTCAATGGCACAAGTTTGTCACCTCCGTGAAGCTCACTAAAGGATTGAAGAATACAAACTATGAGCAACTCTATGCCTTCCTCCCTCAGAATGAGAGACATGCTATGTTTGAAAAATTGATTCTCAATCAGTTCAAAACCAACGAGGAGAGACAAGCTCGCTCTAATGACTCAACCGCCTTCTACTCAAACATCGGAATCACAACCAAAGCATCACAAGTCATACCCTGGGTAATGGTAATCACAAACTCATTCCTGATCCTATGTTCAAACAAGCCGATGCCGATACACACGCGGTAACTTCATTAATCAACTAGCTCTTCCGATTAGTCAAAACATGAATTCTCTCCCACAAACCAACAACAACCTCGTAATCAAGATCTAACCCACACAATCAAGCCACCGTTAAAGATGGAAGGATCGTGGTGCAACCACCAGCCAGGAAAGATGATGATCGGGAAGAGGTGGAGCCGTAGAGGTTATGTTGGTAACCATAATCGAGGAAGGAATGGTAACCAAGGTCAAGCTAAGCCAATCAAATGTTATAACCGTGGTGGTGAGGGACACATTGCAAGGAACCGCACATCTCCAAAGCGCCCACGAATCGCCGATTACTTCGTGAGATAAGATGCCGTACAAGCTCGTGACAATGGTGCCGCTTTGGATGAAGAGGAATTGATGTTTCTAGTCGAGGGCAATGCCAAGACCTATGATGCGATGGATGAGCACCTATTCAGAGATAGGTCACAATCATCGAATGCCTTTCAAGTCGCTGATTGTGATGCATACGACTCTGATGTGGATGATGGACCTATAGCACACACAATTTTTATGGCTAGCATTTCTCCAATGGTTTCTCCCAAGGTCTCTTCTTCACCACTAGCTGGCCCATCCCAAGACAAACTCATCTCGGAGGTATTAAAACTATACGATGATGCTGATGTGCAAAAGATGCATGACAAAGTACAATCAACTCAAACTATTGAATCAAACGTTGAAAATATGGGTAATATCAATATTATCCCATATGATCAATACGTGAAACAAAGTGAAAGTGAAGGTGTACCAAGTGATGCATCTTCCGCAGACAACAATGACTATGTTTTTGATGAATACACCGCATGCCCCTGATGATTCTCGTAATTTCTAACTAAATGCCTATAAAGTACGTGTTGCTATTTATGAACAACGTGCTAAATTTGAGTTGACCACTGCAGCGTGAAATGGATGACCAAGTGCGCATACCATTAGAAAAGTAATTTTAGAGAAGAAGTATTGAAACAAGAATTAAATTCCTTGCAAGAAAAACTTTCTAAAACAGCTAAGCAAAACAAGAACTTCAAGAAAATGTGAAAATGCTTAAGCAAGAATTTAATGCAAAGGAATCAAAACTCTTGAGAGATTTTTCTAATCCGAAAACTTTGAAAAACAAACTTGAAAACAAGTTGTACATACAAGGAAACACCATTCAGATCGCCACATGGTCACTAAGCATAGTGTTTTAAGCGATAAGCATAGTGTTCCCATTATAGATAAACCCAACCCCAGTAATGAAGATAGCAAAAGCAGCTCAAAGTGTGATCTATGATGGCAATGAGATTCATAAACCTAGACAGAAACCTAGTTGCGTTGAGTGCACTGAGGAAGATAAGAAATCGGATGAAGTCACTAGGAAAAGGATGAACAAAAAATTAGATGATCCTAAATGCAAAGAGAAAAAAAATAATTATCACTCCCCATGACTACAAAAAGGAAAACTGGATTTCCTTGAACATGTTTAAGCCTCGGACATTGTTGACTCCCGAACAAGTTTTCGAAAAGGATTTAGATAAGCGTAAAGTTGAAAATATTGTTGAAACAAACCCTCCCCTATGGAAAATGCCTAGAATCGTATATCCTCCTAATACACAAATGCATCTTGTTCCTAGAAAAATTGCCACTAAAAGCAAGACCTTAATTAGCCAATATGTTATATTTCAACTATTTGTTGATTTTGAGAAAACTTGCAAGAAAAGGATCACACCCATCGGTATAACGAAGGAGAAAGGGGTTCTGAGCAAATGAAAGAATGTTATTTAACTGAGGTCATGCCTTTCTTTAAACTTCAAAAAGATCACTTTGAGAGTCTTAAAAAGGGGATAGAAACCGATATCAAGGGAATGGAAAAGGAATTTGATGCAATGGTAGTTGAAGTTAGTGATTATGAGCGCGCACTAAAATATAATGAGATTGAGAGGAAGAACTTGCATACACTAAATGAGACTCTTATTACTGAATGTGTTGCTCAAGATATCTTTTTCACCGCTTCAAATTGCTCTATTAATGCTTCCAAATTTCATGAACTATCACGTGGCCGAAAGTCTCCCATGATCGTGTCATTGAGCTTGTAAAAACTAATTCTGAACTAAACGAGAAAATTGAACTGGATGATCACGACAATTTGGTTAAACATTTTTCTAAACCAGAAGTTGAGCATTTTAATTTACAACTAAAATATCAACATCTTAAAGAAAATGTTAAACTTCAAATATCAAGACATCATCAGATGCTCCAGAGTTTGATGCGGTTTTTCAAATTAACAAACGTGATGAATGATTCAAGCTCGCAACACGATCGTAAAGTTGAAAGCCCAAATCTCTCAATTAAAGGGTCAAACGAACAATATGGCTCCCAAATGCCTCCTCCTTTAGATTCTCGTAATTCTCAAACTTTTCATCTTCAAAACTTAGTTGATGCCTTACAAAAGGAAAACAAGAGTTTTCTAGAAGAAAATGAAAAAGTTAAACGACATTTTAAAGAGTTATATGATTCAATAAAAGTCACCCGTGACCAAAACAACGAAAAATAACGTCTTTACAAAAGGAAATTGAGAATCTTAGAAGTCGTGAAAATGGGAAACCGCCACTTGTTTTCAATAAGAATGTTGTCTCAAAATCACCCTTAGATCTGAAATACACTGTGATGGTTAAATATATTCCTCCTCATCTTAGGAATAATGAACATGCTTTTCATGAATAATGTGCTCACCTTAAGGATAGTCTAGAATGTCTCCGTGAGATTGTCGAAGAGGATTTCATTAACAAACCTCTTGATAGTGAAATTAGGTTTGCTTGCCTCCGGGCCAAACGATCTCAAGAGTTGCTAGAATGTGTAATTGCACATGTCCCAAATCCTTAACCTTAGGTGCAAAAGGCAAAGCCGTGATGCCTTGTTCTATGCCTAGTGCCAAGCAGAAATCCGCTCTATGCCCAATCTTAAGAAAGGAAACACTAATGTGCCTTCAAGTAGTTCGATTCCGATATGTTAGTGCTAAGAAAGTGAACTTTAGTGTGCCTGCAAAAAGCTCAAATCACAGCCTTAAGAAAGTATACACTAATGTGCCTTCTAGTACTTCAGATCCTTGCACATCAAGTTCGTGAATGCAAAATTAGATCAACCAACTAATGTTCCCATTCCTCTACAGAGTAATCAAGGACTTTAAAGCGAGCAAGTAAAAGTCTCAAGACAATACAAGGAATGATAGGACCTTGCAAGCTAAGAATGTGCATTGGAAGAGAGTAGAAGACCAATCTAGGAACATTAAGCTTGAGTTGAATAAAACGAATCGTGTTGATTCTAGTATTAGCCTTAGGCGCATCAGAATTAATTCAATTCGATACTATTTGCAAACCTTGTAATGATGTTCGCTTGAATTCTGTTGCTAATCATGAATGTGGTGTGAATGCTTTGTCTAATGTCTTTGTCAAATGCCCGCTAAAATTGTTAATGCTAATGATCGTGCAAATAAGGCAAAAGGCAAAAACGAAAGATTGTTAGAAAATAGTGGAAACCCACAAGAAGAACTTTTATAAAGATAGGTTATTATTGGATACCTTTTGGCCATAAGAATAATCAGCTTTGTTCTCAAACTGCTAAGATTATGCCCACTAGAAAATGGATGCCTACCGGTAGAACTATTCCCTTAAGAAGTGAACATACTTTGAATAGGTCAAATACGACACCAACATTGCATCTATTCCCAATGATTCCATTGCTTCTACTTCGATATGGATGTTTCTTTCGATGTGGGTGTTCCATTATCGTTACTAACAAGTGGAACCCATTCTTGCATGGGGATCCCAATTATCCGCTTATCCATTCTTGTTCAGGTTCAACCGCATCATTCAAATCGCTCGTGGTACCGGACTCAGCCGCTTCCAAGCATATGACAGAGACCGTCGCGCTCATGAACTTCGTGAGCAAATTCATCTGGACAGTTAGATTCGGTAATGATCATTTCAGTGCAATTATGGGTTATGGTGATTATGTTGTTGGTGATAGTGTTATCTCTAGAGTATACTATGTGGAAGGTCTTGGTCATAATCATAATTCTCTCATGGTCAATTTCGCGGATTCGATCTAGAAGTAGCCTTCAAAACATACTTGCTTTTGTTAGAGATCTTGATGGTAAGGAACTTTTAAAAGGAACTCGTGGTTCAAATCTTTACACCATCTCTATAGAAGATATGATGAAGTCTTCTCCAATTTGCTTTTGCCACAAAGGCTTCAAAACAAAGTCATGGTTATGGCATCGACGCTCAATCACTTGAACTTCAGAACCATCAATGATCTCTCCATAAAGGACTTAGTTGTAGGTTTACCTCGACTAAAGTATGAAAAGGATCATCTTTGTTCAGATGTCAATTGGGAAAAAGCAAGAAGTATGCCCATAAACCCAAACCTACTAACTCTCACGTAAGTTCTTCATACAAGTCATATGGATTTATGTGGACCAATGAGAGTGCATAATATCTTTGGGAAGAAATATGTGTTAGTTATAGTTGATGATTACTCTAGATTCACCCGGGTCAAGTTCTTAAGGACAAAGGATGAAACTCCTGATATCATCATCAAACTCATCAAAGTACCGCAGTTCGACTTAACAAAACCGCCGTAATTATCCTGACAGACAATGGAACCGAAGTTTGTTAACAAACAACTTAGTGAATTTTATGAAAGTATTGGAATCAGCCATCAAAGAAGTGTTCCACCTAACTCCTCAACGTAACGGTGTAGTTGAAAGACTAAATCAACTCTTGTAGAAGCCGCTCAAATATGCCGATTTACTCAAAGTTCCAATGTTTCTCCGGTCGAAGCTATTGCCACCGATGCTACACACAAAATCGCTCCCTCGATTCACAATCGCTCATGGAAAGACACCATATGAACTTGTCCACAAATGTAAAACCTAATCTCTTTCCTTCGCAGGTTTGGTGCATTGTGCTATCCAACTAATGAGGGTCAAGACTTAGGGAAACTTAGGGCTAAAGCCGACATTGGAGTATTTGTAGGATATGCACCAAACAAAAGGGATACCGAATCTATAACAAAAGAACCCGAAATATCATGGAAACCATTCACGCTACGCTTGATGAGCCGACGGTCAAATGGCTCCTCGACACTCCAACAGACCCACGACTTCAAAACAATCCCATTGGTTCATCCCTTGTTCCAAACTCTTCTCAAGAAACTCCATATGTACCTCCATCTCAAGATGATTTAAAGAAATTGTTTGATCCTATGTTTGATGAATTAGATGATTCAATTACTAATGAGGTGTTGATCCCTACAACAGAGGATGCTCATATTCTTGTGAATGAAGTCAATCCTTCAGTCTCAATATCTTTAAGTCAAGAAGCACCCGCCGCCGATCCTTCGCCTCATCAACAAATCAACATTCTTCAAATGTACATCATGGAAATGTTTCTGGCATCAATGATGAAGTTAATCCCTTTGCTACTCTCGAAGATGCTCCATTTGAAAACATATTTGCTCCCAATCATCATCAACCATCTTCTTCGGAGACATCGACTCGCTACCTCGTCCCTCAACAACTACCGCATGAACACCTCATAAAATGGACTCACGATCATCCATTAGACAACATCATTGGAAATCCCTCTCGCCCCAGATCAACCCGAAACAACTTGCAACCGATGCCTTATGGTGTTTCTTCAACTCCGCACTATCTAAGATCGAACCAAAAGATGTTAAAACCGCCATGAATGAAGACTGCTGGTTCAATGCCATGCAAGATGAAATTCATGAGTTTGATCGACTTGATGTATGGGAATTAGTACCGCCTGATTGTGCTATGATCACTGCTCTAAAGTGGATCTTCAAAGTAAAACTTGATGAGCATGGTGATGTTTGAAAGAACAAGGCTCGATTAGTTGCTAAAGGATACCGCCAAGAGGAGGGTATAGACTTTGAAGAATCATTTGCTCCAGTGGCTCGAATCGAGGCAATTAGAATCTTTTTGGCTAATGCTGCAAGTAAGAACATGGTAGTCTATCGATGGATGTAAAGACGCATTTCGAATCCGAGATCTTAAAGAAGTCGTCCGCCGCCCAACCCGGGATTTGTGAATCAAGAGCATCCTACTCGCTTATCGCCAAGAAGGCTCTTTATTGTTTAAAGCAAGCTCCAAGGGCATGGTATGATACGCTATCAAAGTTTCTTCTATCAACCGGATTTCAAAGAAAGGAGCAGCTTGATCCAACATTGTTCACCGTGAAGTCGTGCAAACATTTAATTCATGTCCAAATTTATGTTGATGATATTATTTTTGCCTCGACTGACCCCAATGGAATGTGATCGGTTTTCTAATGAAATGAGTTCAAAATTTCAAATGTCAATGATGGGACAAATGTCATTTTTCTTGGGATTACAAATTTCACAAAGTCCCTGAGGCATTTTCATAAATCAATCTAAATATGCAAATGAGATTTTAAAGAAATTTGGATTTGATTCAAGTGACACCGTTGACACTCCCATGATTGATCGAACCAAACTAGATGAGGACCACTCAGGGATCATGAATGACCAAAAAAAATATCGTAGTATGATTGGATCCTCGATGTACCTCACAGTCAGTAGACCGCATATCTTGTTCGCTTGCATGTGTGCTAGATATTAGGCTAAGCCTACTAAAAAGCACCTTGAAGCGGTTAAACGGTCTTTCGGTATCTCCAAGGAACCATCAATATGGGACTATGGTACCCGGGACACCGATGTCACTAAAATTCTATGCGATGCCGATCATGCAGATGTCAAGATACACGCTGAAGTATATCGAGGTGCTCGCTTTTGGGTGATAAGCTTGTGAGCTGGTATTCAAAGAAGCAAATGAGTACTTCTATTTCCTCTACAGAGGTCGAATACATAGCCATGTCATCTTGTTGTGCTCAAATCCTTTGGATGAGATCCCAATTATCCGACTATGGCTTTGAATTCAAATAATCCCTCCTCAGATGGATAATGTGCTATTGCTCTCTCATGCAACAACGCTCAACACTCAAGAGCAAAGCATATTGACATTCACATCATTTCATCGTGGAACAAGTGGAAAAGGTGTGGTGGAACTCTATTTTGTTAAGTCTAATACCGCTAGCGTACATCTTCACCAAAGCTCTTCCAAGAGAACGCTTTGAGTTTATTCTTCCTCGACTTGGCTTGAAAAGCCTTCAACCGTGAACACTCAAACGCCTTCAGAGGAAGACGAGGAGTAAAGGTCTATCTTCATCTATATCTTTGTATATATTTATCCAAAAAGCAAAATACAAAATTATAAAACCTATAAAACCAAATAGAAAAATAAAACTTTCAAAATCCATAAAATCAAAAATCGAAAATCTTCAAAAATATTGTCAATTTGTCATGTTTTTCTGCCATTATATCTACTTCCTTGTGTCTGCCATTCAAAGAATGACACGGGACTTTAGATGTTGTTCGAATTTAAAAAAAAAAATCAAAAAAATTAAAAAATATTTTTGGGAGAAAGTGAAACAATGGTTTATTGTCATTTCGCAAGAACCCGCTCAAAGAAAGAACAGAGCCATACTTTATCATGTTTTCAAAATTCCATGCTCGGATTCTTTAATCATTTATCTCATAAAACTAATGCTTTGAAAAATAACTCAGCCTCTATTTTTGATAATCATCTGACTTATTTGTCAAAATATCAATCTCTCAATCAACAACCTATGTCATTGAGGGGAGAATGATTTTCAATTAAATTAAAAAGTTATTTGGCATTCAATTGTTTTCAAAAGATATTCGGGCATGTTTTATCAATGGAGTTTAAAGTCTTAAAATCCGATCATTATCAGCTAAAACGCTTTCATAATCAAGTCACAATTCTCCTTAAAAGCTTTCAAAATCAATTTAAATCTATAAGAGATCACAAATCTCAAATGATTTGATAATTGTGATCGAGAATGTGTGATTTAAATTGGATTTAAACCGATAATTCGGTAAATGGTTTTATAAGGATGTACAAGCTCTCCTTCCCACATGTGACAAACGATTTTCCATTTACATGCCAGGGGAGCATCTATCTTAAACCTATGATTTGAAACGTGATAACTTATCTTGTGCAGTTCCTCTAGTATGTGCAAAACTCTTTTCAAATCTCGAGGCACATATTGAGGGGAGCAAAATCATGAAAACCTCATCCTTCCCCAAAATGCTTTATCTACTTGATTTGATTAGGGAAGTGATGTTGATATTTTTTAGAAAATGGTAATCAAAGAAGTTAATTCTTTCTCTTCTCCGTGGAAAACTATTTCAAATACTTGATTCATGTTGGAGGGGAGTTCTTCTTCTAAAAATATCAAAACAATTCAGGTACAAAATGCTTTGATAAAATATCATAAGTATCCGGATTGATTTTCAAATGGTTTTCAATTGGTTCCTATGGCAGATGAACAATACCAAAAAGACCAACCAACTTTACATTATGTATGGTGATATAAGGACGATAAGGTTAGGTATGTGTTCCCATGATCCGCCGTAATCGAGGGATCTACCTGTGACTATCCACTAGTTAGTGTAGAGTTCTTAGGTTTGATGATAAAAGGAGAAAATGAGATATGGGAAGAGCGGATCGAGATCGAAGCTAGTAATCGAATAAACCCAACAAGGTTCTAGCTATGAAGTCTCTGTAAGACCAAGGGGTTGAAGAATTTAAAAGAATTGAATGAGAAAAGGGTGAAAACAAATAGCCCTCCATTTATTCAACCTTAGGGCGTAAACCGGTTCAATTCATATGCTATGATGGTAACATCGTATTGAAGACAAGACGCCATGGACCCAAAGGACGACCGCACTTCAACTTTCCAAACCACTCAAGTTCCTCTTAAAAGGACTTGTTTCATTCTCACGGGAACCTACATTATCTATCGACTTTCTTTTAGAGATTGTTGATATTGAAGGAGGAGACCCTCTCCCTAGTCTCCGATATAGGATCCAAATATGCACAAATTGAGTCTAGAGCCACCAGATCATCAATAAATCTCATTAGGACACTTTCAATGAAGACTCTCTGCTTCACACAATGTGGAAAGAGAGATTATATCTTGAGTCCCACGATTATCCTTGTGGTATTGCGTAACATCTAAGTGATGTGTTTACATATTCACTGAAGATGGAAAGCCTTCGAGCCAACATCTAACAAGCTCCTATAGGTATGTGAGATCTATTATATACATCAACCATGTGACAACCGAATGTAAACAATGGGCTTATTCAATCTTTTGAATCCCCGTTCAAAGTTATGGATTGACGGATACCTTTGAAAACCGTCTGTGCTTTAAAACTCTTTTCATTAGCACGCCGAATCGTGTACTAATTTTTAAAATCAAAAGGTGTTTTATGATTGATAATTGATTTTCATTAAAACCTTCTTTATATTGCAAAAACAATTTCTATTGAGCAATACACGATTGTTTTTCAAATCTTTTCATCAATCGCTGGACGAATTACCGTTCACTCTCAATTCGTGTTGTTCTTTAGACGCTCCTATTGGAGAACAACAGAGTAACATGTAAACCCCGGTCAAGGAAATTCTTCGAATTATACCTCATCGTGCAAGATTGCGATCAACGGAAACCGTACTTCAATTCATCGAAAGTGATCAAAGACACTTTCGCGGCGCTTTATTGCTAACCGCCTTATGCAGTACACCCCACGCCAAATGATCGTAATGAAGCTGTCAATCCATAGCCGAATGCTCACACAACACATTCATATCAAAAGATATCATGATTGGTGCATCAATGACTCGGATATTCTAACTCCATGCTTCTGCTACGCCAATATCATGAATCAACGAATGCTTCCGCAACTCGACAGAAGATATCATGATCCGTAATGTGAGCATGTCGGTCCGTCCGAAAGTCACATCATCACATAATACCAACACCACAATGGATGTATCGTGAGATCTTCTATTAGCCGATGATCTCAAAAGTCGGCTCAACATTATTATCAATGGATCAAGAAAAGACCTCCACTTGGATTAACCAAACATGCAATGAGTGGAATCAATGACTACGAGCCGCCGAGCAAAGTACTACATCAAGAATGCAAGATCAATTGTTAATGTAATATCCGATTGTATTCAATGTCATTTTAGTATATGGTTGAGGTGACCTCCTTGGGAGATTGTTAGAATTAGAAATTCCCAGTATTAAAGAGTCTGGTCACCTCAAGTATATATAATCTAGAATGCTCGTGAGTATAGTTATAGTTAAAGTAGTATTTTTTAGTAACACCGCGGAGGACTACGGGTCTTTACCCACCGATGCCACATCCATGTCGCTGTATGCATTTATGTAAGACTATAAATACTCTACCTCCCAAGGAGTTGGAGCTCATAATAATCTTTCACTTTCTCACTAAGTTCCCAAACCTCTAACTCTCTCTAGAATTCCACTTATACTCCCACTTGTGTTAATGGTTTGATGTGTTTGTGAAATCCAATATCCAACAACGTTTAACTACTTCCAATTGATTCAAGTGGGGCTTGGTCGCTAGGACAAAGATTTGGTCGCCTGTCCTAACCTAAATAGGCTTTCCATCGGAGATCGCTACTACCCTTTGATAGTCTGTGTTTGATGAACCCTGCCGTTAAGTTCTCTATATGCAAGATTCAGAACAATTGAGTGCCCTACATCTTAGTAGACACTCATCCCTAACTTCTAAGTTCATCCAAACAAGTGTGATCATTTGGTCGGGCTCAAACAAGCGGCAGTTTCACCGGGTTGGTGGAAAACTAGAAGGGGGTTGAATAGTTTTACAATTAAACTTCCTTTTAAATTATTTAGATCGACTTATGTCAATCTATTTGGATGTGTGTGTTGGATGTTGATAAACAAGCATGTAAAGGTAAGTAATGAAAAGATTGAGAGTTAAGCACAAAACCACAACGAAGTATTATAGTGGTTCTACCAAGGTCACCTTCGCCTCTACCACTACCCGAGTCACCTACTCGAGAGTTCGTAATCACTACACCAATCTCCTTATGGCGGAAGCCTCTGCCAACGCCGCTTAACCTTTTACATAAAGTTAAATACCGAGTTTCACACCAAGGCTTAACCACACCCAACACAACGTCACGCTTACCCTTTATACTGCTAGCTAACCACCGAAGTTCCACTCCAAGGTGAACCACACCTACAACGCCGCCACCTTTAGGCAATTAGCTGCCATACCTAGTTCTTTTTCACCTTAGGTGAACTACACCTTCACAACGCCGCTACCCCTTTATATTAGGTACTAGGCTTAGCACCTAGTTCCATTGCAATGGAGGAACTACTACCACACTACACCAACGACTAATCCCAAAGGAGATCTATCATCATTAACATCATCAAGGATATCATATCCTGGATCTAAAACTAGTCTATTTTGTACATCAAACACACCATATCAATGTACATCTAAGGCACCTTCACTAATGCTTCGACTAGATCTACAAGACACCTTCACTAACTCCTGTGTCTTCACTTCTAAGCACCTTTCACTAATGCTTTGACTTCTAAGCACCTTTCACTAATGCTTCTAGTTCTTGACTTCCAAGCACCTACCACAAGTGCTTTTATCCTATAGACGATAGATTACCACACATATTCACTTGACTCTTAAGACATCTTCACTAATGTCTTCAACACTACACCTCTTGAAGAAAGAAAGGGATCATCAACAAGAAGACTTCAGTGGCCTTGATGATGAGGAAGCATGGCAACTCATGGACTTGAGCTTGCTCGACTTCAAAGGTGGATCTTGCATTTAGAGGAACCTAAAAGGTCACACAAAACAAAACTACAAACATAGATCTCTTGGATCTAAGGTTAGTGAGATTTAACTCAAGGAGAGTATATTGGAAAAGTGAGAAACAATGAAGAAATGGCTCACTATTTATAGAGGAAAACCTCCTACTGCCTCTATCCCACGGATCCCCACCATGGGAAGTGGATCCGCTAGCACAAAGCTAGGGATCCGTGGTCCGGCCTCGCCATGGGTATTTTTGGTTTATGGGTCATGGGTCATGGGTTATGGGTTGATCCATGGTTTTCTTTTTAGATACAATGAACTTGGTTAAGTGGTATATATAAAACCATGGGTTGTGGGTCAAAACTATTTGCTAGTATTTTACCCATTTAGTATATATATATTTGTATTTACCCATTTTAGCATACACTTAGTTTTTACCCATTTTCGTATACTTAGTTTAAGTATATGTTTAACCCAATATGTAAACACTAGTTGTTGTACATATATCTAAATCATAAAATCACTTATACTTGTTTTAGTGTTTTATGTGAAAGCTGCAAGTGTTAGAAAACTATTAACTCAAACTATTTACTTAACTCTATTTGTTTTCGTTAAAATGATTTTACGTTTGTTATCGACAAAACATTAGAATATCGTGAAATATAAATAAACGCTTTTACGCTTTATTTGTATTAACAATCTCCCTTTTGTTGATGACAAACATAAAATTATTTTAAGGAAAAAGCTAAAATTCGTGAAAATTTGAATTCCAGGTTTTATTTTCTTCTCCTTTTGTCGTAAAACAAAAAGTGTTAAAAGAACTAACACAATTTTTATAAAATGTAAGATTGTAAAAGAAAGCAAGTGACGGAATGGTACTCGCCTTAACTCCCCATTGACGAGTCCATCCCTATGTGGCCATGACATAGCTTAAAAATAACCAATTGTGTTTGCAACTAAGTTTGCAAAAGATATCGCTTCATTTAGATCTAATGTGCTCCTTGATGATGTACTGTTGCAAAGGGATGTCACTTAATGTAAACCTAGTATTGCAAGTAATTTGTAATGTATTGCTTTGACATAAAGCTCCACCTAGCTTTATGATGTCAAAGTCTTCATATGTAAATTGAATAACTACAAAACAAAGGTTAGAAATCAAGTATAATTCACAATTTTCTGCAAATGTGATTCAAGTTAGTAGAAAGAAGGTTTTTGCTCTCACGATCCTCAAGGCCTTCCTCCTAGTAGGATCCCAGGCAGTTCAGGATCCGCCCTGGCCGATGAATAAAGTCACAGAGATTGGTATAACAAGAAATGTTAATACCGAAAGGAGATATGGATTATATAGTATACTCACATACTCATAAATATAGCAAGTAGCATGTAATTCCATTTAATAAACAAGAGTTATGATATACATGACTCAAAACAGACAATAGACAATACATGACTAGGAATTTCTAGATCCCCAACGCTGAGCTAAGACACCACTATAATCTTCTAGCTCAAGTTTTGTTTAGGTTTAATTCGTCAAACGTCAGGAGAGATGATAGAACATGAAACGTTGGTCTTCTCGCACTTCATGTATCAAACTTTCAACATGTTGACAATGATAGCAATCTTGCCATGGCTAGGTAAGGTGGTGATGAAAATGAAATGGCTTTGATTCAATAATGCTGAAGCCAGGAGCTTCAAACCATGGAGTGATTGGTGAAGGTGTATTTAAGAATGACTCCAACCAAGAATGATGGTGGTAGAGGCGTCAACTTCCATATGGTCGGGTGGTTGATTTTGATGATTTGTCATAATCCAAATGGGATTATACGATGAAAACGCCAACATGGCCTGAGCAAATGACTCAACACCTTGATTTTGAACCATTATTCCTCCTAATGAGGAGTATGTTGCCTGGCTGAAGCCGATGAGACGGCCGAGAGGCAAGTCCTCTAAATTGTAGGTGTGGTGATGATAAGTGGGGATGTAAATGAAATAGCTCTAGAACCAATGGTGATGGCTGGATGAGATGATATTGTTTGGCCGGGAGGTATGGTGGTGTTCGGGTAAAGGTAGTTTGGGGTACTAACCTTTAGAAATTGGTTTGATTGGATGATGAAGGATTCTATCATTTGCCTGGCCTGATGGAGATGATTCGGTTGAGAAAAATTTCAGGTATAACACGAGCTCTTTTCATGGGTGGTTCTTTTGCGGATAAGTTACTACGGGGGTTTTCCCTCATGAGATGATTTGAGTTTGCAAGAGCCGAAAGTTGGGATGAAAGTGATGACTATGGAGGTCCCATAAGGCTGTTTAAAACTAAGAGATTTGGCAAGTGCATTTAAGCCAAGCCACTAGATTCATTGAATGTGATGATTGACATGCACAAGAGTCAACTTCAGAGGTTGCACTGATCTAGGAACTCATTTAACATGAGATGGAGTGTTTGAGTTAGGAAGATGAGTTGAAATGATTGTTTTAGCAAGATTTGACCTATACTCGCCATACCGATCCCACTGCTCTCCTCGTAGGGATCCGCCTTAGGCTAATCCTGTGGATCCTCTTCTCTATGAAAAAGATTGGAAGTGATGTTTCTAAGATCTAAGACCTATATCATCTCTGGAGTGTTTTAGTTCTTCTAAGTGTTTTAAATGAAGGGATGCTTGAGTATTTGAAGGTAATGAATGATGTAGCTAATGATTGTCTTTTGTGGAAGGATTTGGAACTTTCAAGAGTACCAATGGATGAATAATGATGACACTAAAGATTTAGAATGTCAATTGAAGCTAGATGATCCTAGGGATCGTCAGGTCTTGTGATAGTGTTTTGGAAAATATCCTAGAAGCTTTAAGATGAGAAAACTAGATTTTGATCAAATTTGATCAATTTGGAGGTGAGGATGATTTATGATCAATTTTGCCATAATTGAAAGATTTCTAAGACTAGATGAGGGAATCAAGTAGAAATAAGGTGTTTAAGAGCAGTCGAAGAGTAATGGCTTAAAACGAAACTAGATCTGGCCAAGTGCTTTTGTGAGTAACCTCATGTAGTTATGTATGAATGGGAAAGATTAACCTATCTTGATAAGGACTTAATTTGCCTTAAGACACTATGTTTAGCTTAGTATTCAAAGAATGTCTTGAAATACAATGCTTGTAATTGCATTTCTCGCTCGACGATCCCACTCTTCCTCAAGAGTATAGGATCCGTCTAGTGTAACTTTTTAGATCCATCATCGCTTTCGCAGACCTTACTAAAGGTATGCAATAATCTTGACAATGCATTATATTCCAAGATTAGTTTAAAGGAGTTCTAAAACTAAGATATCAAATGTAAAATGTTTTATTTCATTAAGAAAATCAATTACATTGATAAAGCACGAGTACAAGAGATTTGATCCTATTTTGGAACACTATTGGTTTCCTTGGGTGTTTTCACTAGGAGGATCATTATGTGATTGATGAGTGTTGGTGGAATCAAGAATGAAGGAAAGTCTTCATGAGATATATTGAATGGCTCCATCATCATCTTGTTCAAGGCACGCATGTCCAATTTTGAATGGGAGCAGTG
>OU343224.1:238779403-238951918 GCA_910596185.1 Chrysanthemum makinoi | reverse complement strand
GTGATCCTAAATTAGCTATGAGTGAGTGTGAGACCTACTGAGTTTGAGGAAGACTTAAGTGATCATAAAGAATCATGTTTAGCTAGTATGATGTGGTCTAGGAGAATGGTTTGATGTATGGAGGTATGCAACTTCATTTATGTCTGCCTGGATCCCACGGATCCCTTAATGGAGGGATCCGGCTTGTTCAAAGTGAGGGATCCAGCTACTGCAGATCAGTAGCCTTACAGAAAGGGTGCATATTTTGCACTAGACGATGCATACTAATACTACAAGTTTCTACTGGAAGTAACTATCAAAAACAAGTAAATATCACACAATCATAACATAAAGATGAGTAATAGTGAAAATATTCAAACATCGAAGTAACAATGTAAATCTAGCACAATCATAAGAAACCATTGTTAATGAACATAAAAAATCTAAGACAACCATAACGACAAGCATAATGTCTCTTTTGTCAATCTTTTCTTCTTCTTTCCCGAAGTCATGAGGTAGTTAGTTAGGCATTTGATCATCCCCTTTAGTTGCTTGAATTCTTCAGACTCATTTGGAAGAGTGGGAAGTTGTTCAAAGTAGGTTATGGGGTCGATTTGGACATTATGTAAACACTAGTTGTTGTACATATGCATTTCTATAAAATGTAAACACTATTACTTGCTAAGTTTTTTGTATGAAAACGTAAGTGTGTTAGTAAACTATTGGCTCAAACCATTTACGTATTTTATTTGTTTCGTTAAAATGATTTTACGTTTGTTATCGACAAAACATTAGAAGATCGTAAAATATAAATAAACGTTTTTACGGCTTATTTGTATTAACACCCTCATTACCTCAACCTCCAAGTCATGATGAGGATTGCTATCATTGTAAACATGTCCAAACCTTAGTTCATAAACTACGTGATGAAGTGCGTTTCATGTTCTACCATCTCCTTGAACGTCTAGATGACATCAACAAACCTACCCAACCATTGAAACCGTGAAGTGCAAGTACAAGTGGTCTTCCTCCTCTAGCATTAGGACTAGACTATGCTATTAGGATTCTCTTTCCTTTTCTTTTTCTTGTTAAGATCATTTTCTTAGTTTTAAAAAATTGACCCATGAATGTATCAATTCTCTTGTTTTATTAATTGAATCTATTTGTTTATGTGAACATGTTGGTGTGATTATAAATTGTTTCCTTAGACTTCCATACCATATATTTGTATTTTACTGCTGCTAACAAGGTGCAGGTACCCAGATCCCTCAGTTTATACCCGGCGGGTCCCTTCTGAAAAGGATCCGCGCTGATCAAGCGTACTCGAAGGCTAAAAGATTACAAATTCAACTCATTTGCATGAAATAATACACCATATACATGTTTTCTAACATTTGTTTTGTAGATTTTCAAACTTCACTTGGAGTACTTGAAGCCTTTAATAAGGGGGAGCTTTCCTCAAACCAAAAACATTGCAAAATTTTGCAATACTCTTGCCTTAGCCTTCCTAATTACTTGACACCCTCACAAAGGGGGAGCACTCGTCAAGGGGGAGCTAATATGCATTATCTTACATTTCTCATCTCTCTAAACTTTGTTCTATAAAAATTAAAATTCCTTCTCTTCTAAAATTTTTCTAAACTTCTTTCTCTTCTACCTCTTTCTAAAAAATTTCTAAATTTCTTTCTCTTCTACATATTCATGTTAGTTTCTTTGCGATACTCTTTTTGTTTCGACAAAAAGGAGGAGAAAAGAGTAAAAACTCAAATTCAAAATTTTACAAATTTTATTTTTTACTTAAAATAATTTTATGTTTTGTCATTAACAAAATGGGAGAGATTGTTAATACAAATAAACCGTAAAAACGTTTATTTATATCTTACGATCTTCTTATGTTTTGTCGATAACAATCGTAAAATTATTTTAACAAATTAAATAAAATACGTAAAGCTTTGAGAAAATAGTTTACTACATATTTTACTAAACATATAGACCTGATAAGGATTTAAAACGTACACTTTTAAGGGGTCATTTAAGCCCTTAATTGCCCACTTTTATATCCGTTACTGCTTAATTTAATTCCTTTTCACTTTTTAGGTCTCTTGGAAGCAAAATGCCGGAATGATGCATAATTGGACGAAAAGGAGTGAATATATGAAGGTGACGGCGTCACAATCCAAGGGCGACGCCGTCCCTCTCTACGTAATTAAATTTGTCACGACTCAATAGACTTTTTGCTAATTTACACGGCATCGCTTGAAAGTTAGAGTGGTCCGCGCCACGAAAACTTTTCTTCTCATACGGCTAGATCCGATTCGCAGGCGCGTCCACTCATGAAGACTAACTGCGTCACAACCACAACGTGACGCCGTCCCAACTATTACTTGGCCAAGACGAAACCCTAATGGCGTATATGATCATCCCCACCTATATACACGCCGTCGCTTTGTAAAACCATATATAGAAATCTAATTTTCTAATTTGAGGAGGTAGACTTGTGGAGTAAAAACCTAAAATGACTTTGGTCCGATTTGGACAATATCTTAGTGTTCTCATACCCTATTTTACATCAAGATAAGTGTTTTACTTCATTGATTTCATTATGTATTCGATTGTATGTGTATGCTTATGTGTTTAACATGTTGGCTAAATTCTTGTGTGTTTGCTTAGATCTATGAAACCTAGTTATTAATTATTGATTGGTTGTCTCTTATCTTAATTGTAATTGGCTTAGGAGTGCATTAGGCCATCGTTGTGTTTGAATGCTTGAGTAATCTTTGTGAACCTTAACTTATAGATCACTTAGCGGAATTGTAGGCAAAACATCCAAAGATAACCTTAGAGTTAGTTTATGAAACCTAGAGATTTCGTAGGCAATAACCTTAAGATAGTCTCAAAGAGTTAGGGAAAAAAGCATACCCTACTACCTTAGAAAACACAACGCGTTAAGAATAAGGACGTGACAATTCAACCACCAATAAAAGATAACTAGGGAGTAATAGTATCTAGGTAGACACATTTTTAATCATCATACGAGCACACATCAATAGACATAAGACTACCCTTAGTTTAGATAATTAGATAATAGAGTAATCGGTAGAAGTACCAAACCCTCAAATCCAAACCCCGAGATTTTACCCTTAGCTTTCTAAAAAAATATAAAAAAAGATAAAAAATAATCTTCCTCAACCTCAACCTTAGCAAGTACACTCTCACTAGCATTCCTATTCCCTAGAGAACGATATCAATACCCGAGGCTTACCCAATACTACACTACAGCGATTAGGTTCACGCCTAGAGGTGTTGAAAAACTTGCTCAACGTAAAAGGAAGTTCCTTTGACCCCAACCACGTTATACGGCGCATCAAGTTTTTGGCGCCAGCGGGAATTGAATAGCTAGTTAGATTTTATCTCGTTTAGGTTCCCTTGCTTGATTCCTATCAAGTAAGATTTTTTCTCATTTTTTAGCTTCCTTGTATTCTATCCCCTTCTTCGCGGGAAATTGTTCAGTAAACCCCACCACTCACCATGATTCCATCTTTCGCCGAAGAAACTTTGCACTACCCGCTCCCAATCCCGGAATAGAAAACGCAATCCCAACCCGTTCACCACTTTGGAAATCACCTAGAGCATAATGAAATAAATTGGCAACAACATAGTCCTTTCTATGACTCGGATTCCGATGAAGAATTTGAGTATGGTGAGGCTTGATAATGTGGGAGGTCATCGATGAAGTTAATTTTGAAATGGAAGAAGACCCCTCCCAATGCTTTGACCCTAGGTGTAGGATTGAGGTTGATGGCCCCTTTAACATGCAATTCCCTTGTAAGATAGGATTTGAAATTTTTGATGCTAACTTGCACTCATCCTTACCTTTAAACTTAATCTCAAAAAATCTATATAATAAAATTAATGTGAATGAATTAGCCTATCAAGGGGACAATGTTGTTGATGCGGTCACTTACTTGGATGTGTTTGTTGGAAGTTTTGCCTATGTGATTGAATTTATGGTCTTAGAAGATTTAGGAAAATTCATTGATGGAAGCCTCACTTAAGTAATATTTGGAATAGACTTTAAGAGAATGACTAGGTTGAATGAACGGATGATTGATGATTTAATCACATTCTCCGATGGAGTTGAGGATTTTGTCTATCAAATGCCCCGTACGCATCCTAGGTTTAAGCACAAAGATATAGAGGCATGCAATCGGATGGCTCCCATTCGATACAGTGAAAGAGATAAACAACGGGGACTTAGGCATACTTATGAAAAGAACGAAAGGTACTATAAAAAATGCCTAGAGTTAGGATATGAGTACAAGAAAAGTAAGAGAACATTGGAATGGCTTAGATATGGGCGCGTGTAATGCGTTACACGGAGACCACGTAGAGAGCACGACTTCGAGTCTAGCTACAAGACTCATATATAAAGAAAAGCGCTTCGTGGGAGGCAACCCATGCTTAATTGTTTGCTTGTTTGTGTGTCATATATCTTTTCATTATTGTATGTTCTCATGTTTGAATATGTGAAAATGCTTTATTTTGTCTTTAACCTCGTCTTAACTAAATATAAAGGTATTTTACAAAAAGGATAAGTGTTGGGAGGATTACACACGTTTTCAAAAGAACGTAAATATGAGAACTACGATTATTGAAAATGATATATATATATGTGTGTTTGTTAGTGTCAAATGCTTGTATCGAGTCATAATGGATGTTTTGCAGGAATTTTTCCAGATTTTAAAGGTGTAATTTTTCCAGAATTTTTCCAAGAAAGCGTACGAAGCCAGTTCCAGATAACTGACGGCGTCGGGATTACAACTGACGACGTCGAGGGAGGCGTAAATAAAATGACTTATAACTTTCTCTCATTTTACGTGCTAATTATAAATTTTGGAAATTCTCGGGTCTTAATTTTCAAGAAAATGCGCAAACATCCATTCCACAAGCATTATATCCTAGTGTAGTAGAGTCATATATAGTTTTACACGATTTTACGTTTTCTAATGTTTCGCCTATTTTCTTAAAGTGTGCAGGTTTTATTTATCAATAAGAAGAAACATAATATTGGATGGAGCTTATCACGCATACATTCTTCTTGGAAAGAATTTAACCACTACTTCACACGGATCCTACCGAGCTAATTAGGGGAGTACTAGTTTCTTTCTCTTCTAATTACCTTGCATTGTCATAACTTTGATACTTTCGGGGAACATTGGGGACAATGTTCAGTTTAAGTGTAGGGAGGGAGAATAAAACGGGAACTTTGAAACTATGCTTATCCTTGATCATTTGTGTTGTCCTATTTCATTTGTGTAATAAACCATGAGAAATATGTGTTAGGGAAATTTTAGCGCTCAATTTAAAAATTTTCATGACATGTACGGGTGGGACTTTAGTCTTAATAAAGCGTCTCATGGATAGGAGTTATATGACTAGCACAAAAACCCTTTACCACTCAAATTCCACCCCAAAAATGCGAGGTTCGCCCCTAGATCTATAGGAATTAAAGCATTCACCTTTAATGCTTCCAGAGTGTACTAGTAATATAATAGATTCTAGAACTTGTTTTGTGATGCAATCCGAGATCACTAGTGAGACTACACTTGTGTAGTTAAGAATAACTAAATGATAAGAGACATTAGGATAACCCTTGTTTGATACCCGTATTATAATTACGTCTTCCACATCGGTCGAGTAATTCCCCCACACCCTTGCGATGTACTCATCTTTAGTACACGATACCCCTAGTTAACCCCTCAGAGTCTATCCTTTTCGCGGTTCTCGTGATGTTTCGGTTTTCCGAAATATCGATGAAGAGCATTGTTTACAATCCACCCCCAAATGTACACCCAAATCGCCTTAGCCTACCTTGTATGCACTCACCTTTAGTGCATTATTGTTATCATACTAAACCCTTAGTTCAATTATCTAGTTACTTGCATGGTTGCTAAGTCTAGTCATATCTTTTGTACAGTTGTGTGGGACGATTGGGACTCATGGGTAAAGTAAAATTTTATGGAGTGACAGGAAAGAACGTTAAATTCAAATTCCCTTTATTTACGTAATAAGGTACTCTAAGTGTTTGATCTTTTCAATTCGGGTCAAATTAGTGTTAGAGTAATAAAAAAAACTCAAGTGTAGGGATGCTCCTATAAATCCTTTATATTTTGATGTTATCGTAGAGGATGGTAGAGTAAAAGTGTACGCAAAAAGCAAAACAGCTACCTTCCTACATCTATCTTTATATTTATGTTTGTTTATTTCAAATTTATCTAGAGTTTAGAGAGTCGAGTCTTGGACTAGCAACGCCATTCTTTTCATGCACAGAACATAAGATTTTTGACTTGCCACCTGATAAGTGTCTAAATACTCATCATTTTTGTATCATTTTAGTGCAAAAACATCTGAAAACACTCAGAAATGCATCAAAATGATAAAAATATCACAAATAAGTGTTTTATGTGTTTTAAAAACAAAAATATCAAAATCGATGAAAAACGATCAAGTTTGCATAATTGGCAGTTTTAGTCCCCAAGTTTCAAAAGTTGTCAAATCTAGTCCCTGGTAAATCAAAATAAAGAAAAATATCATAAAAGGTCCTTGGGATTCACAAGTTGTAATAAATTGTCCTTCAAAGTTTAAAATTGCAAAATGACAACTTTGGTCCCTCAACTTTAAAAAAATGTCAAAAATAGTCCTTGGATATTTAAAAAAATGAAAATAATCAAATGTGGTACTTGTACTATTCATATTTGGCAGGATTGGTCCTTGTGTTAACTTTGGAAAATGGCGGAGTTCAATCCCCTCAAATTTGGTTGAATTACAAAAATGGTCCTTGTGTATTAAACAAACCAAAAGCGGACCCTTGTGTTATTAAAACCCAAACCCACAAACCGGTTGGCCCAAATGCAAACCCAAGCCCACACCACTTGACCCTTGAACCATGAACCTCAACCTGAAATAGTCAAAATCATTTTTGACAGTCCAATATACCATTTTGACCCTCCGTTATTAATATCAACTCGGTCAAACCGGTCAACGCCGCCAAAACCATGTTCCATCGTTTATCTCCTCACCATGCTTGAAACCCAAAACCGGGTTGTTTTCCCCACCTCTCCACCTCACACCACCACAAGTATACACACTGTATACCACTCCTCCACCTCCACATCCTCCCAAACTTCATTAATGAGAAACGCCAAGACTTTTCCCATAAATTGACAAATGGACGATTATGATGAATTCAATGCATCCAAATGGCCTGGAAATAAGTGGGAAATGATCGAGTCCATGCGACAAGGAACCTAAAAGATCTTTATAAAGAAGATAAGAAGCAATGTGGGATGATATCTAGAGTAATTTTAATTTGCTTATGTCGTTTTTAAATATTTTAAGTTTTCCAGTGTATCTTTAAGCTTTCAAGCACCTTGTTTTATTTAGGTGTAATAAAACTTGTTTTCAGTTTCAATTTATTAAGTTTCATTCTCGCTTATGCAATTTTCATTTCAAAAAATCTATGTTATCTTAAAGTTGTTTATAGTTGTTGTTAAGGACCTAATAAGCTCACATAAGCTCCTAGAAAGCTTTTCTAAGCTTTAGAAACCTTAAAACTCGCTTAGTATCAAAAAGAAAAATACCAAAAATACTAAAAAATGTTGGAAAATAAAAATCCATGGAGAATATGATCCAAGAAGTGTGGGCAGGGTTGATTGTGGATTGACTTGGTTTAGAGCTTCTTGGGAAGCTATAGGAAGTGATTTTGTGCCTTGGTTCTCAGTTATAAGCTTATAAGCAATTTGTAAGCTCTTTTCTTAAATTTGTCCATTCACGGTGAAACCGCTCATTTTGCTTATCTCGTTTTTCATGCTTCTTTGGAATTGTTAAGTTAAGCTCTTACTTAAAAGCTTTCTTGTTCTTTTAAATTTGTAGTTACCAAAAATCATAGTTTAATAGTCATATTAGCATAATTATCATATCTGATTTTTATTTTGTTATTGTTGTTGTTTAATGTTTCTTTAGTCTTATTAAATGATAATATAAGGTCTCGTAATGTCGGTTGTATGGTGCGAATCAGAAAACCTTTTGAAAATCACAAGTTGATTAAGTAAAAGGTTGTTTGGAGTCACTTGTATTATCTTGTGCTAAAGGCTATCTGTGTTGTTGTCTGTTGTTGTTTCATATCACATTAGGTCAATATAACTCATAGAAACCATAAAAACTAGTGCTTGTTTGTTAAAAGTCAAAATCTCTTTTAATCCCACTTAATTTGATAACTGTTAGGATTTAAAGAGTAAAACTCATCATAGTAGCTTATAACTTGTTAATCTAGCTTAATTACATCTTATTATAGCTTAACATATCATAATCAGTGAGTAGACTTGATTTAAAGTTCATTTTAGTCAACCTTTTAGTTTATCTTAAAAAGTCAAAATTTCAGTTTTGCATAAAATAGATTAATTTCTATAGGGTTTAACTTTGAGTTTCATGTTTTAAGCTTTTAGATTTATAAAATATAGTTGCTAATCTTAATCACAGTATTTTTTATAATTTTCAATTAGCTTTTTAAACTGCTTATTTTATAGCTTACTTTAGACCCTTTTTCAAAAAATGTGCTCGTACGCTTTTACCACCTTTTTCACAAGCTTATAAGAAGCTTATTAGTAAACCTCAGCTTATGAACCTTGGTTTTTTGGGAAGCCAATCTAGCCATTTCACAAGTCCAAGGTCTTAATTTTCATTTTGCGTACTTATTTAATAAGCCCGCAAGTAACTTTAGCTTGTCCCATTTTCGTGTACACTAAGCGATCGCTGGTTTAGAAGCTTTTTCACAAGCTTGTCAAAAGCTTATCAGTGGTCCCCAGTGTTTGAGCTTGGACTTTTAGAAAGCCCACCAGTCCATCTTGCTACCTCGGTCTTTGTTTTGAGCTTTTAGCTTATTACATAAGCTTAAATTGCTTGTTAATATGGTAGCAGGCCCTGTTTAGTTAGTAGACTTAGGATAAGTGCTTATTTGCTTATTTATAGCTTATCGGTGTATCTTTGTGCTTTTAGTTTCATTTAAGTAGCTTTTAGCTTGTTGCATCTTATTTCACCTTTGTTTCTAGCTGTGAAGCTTATTTGAGCTTAAAAAAATCCTCTTAATAAGCTCATAAGTCCACTGTTGAGATCATAAGCTCTCAAATAGCTTATTTTTAAGTTGTAAAATTTTTGTTTTCATTAAAGTTGCATATTATCAGTAGTATAATAGTTTTGAAAAAGAAAAATCACAAAAACATCATTTTAAAAATAGTGATAGCGTTTACTTAATAGAATTTAGCTTTTTAATTTTTCTTTTCAGCTTATTATTAAGCATTTTCAGTTTTTATAATTTTCTTAGTTTTCTGTCATCATAAGATATTTATATAAAAAATTTCATAATTTTCTTAGCTTGTTTAGTATTTATTAGAATTTAAAATAGTTAAAAGTATTAAATAATTAATAATAAATAAATAAATAACATAAAAAATATCTTTTCAGTTTTAAAATTAATTTTATAATATTTTAGGTTTTTCTAAGTTATAAGTTTATTTTTCTAGCTTTATTTCATATTTTCTTGTATTTAAGTGTATTTTTAAATAGTTTAAAATAGTTTTTAATTAATAATAATTAAATAAATAGTTATAAAAATAATTTTAATTTTCTAATAATTTTCTTTTATTATTAGGTTTGTAAAAATATCATTTTCATATTTTTAGGTATTTTATTTCTTAAAACTCACGCTTTTATTTTATGCGTTCGTAATTTAATAAACGTACGTGTTTAAGTTTGTTTAATCTGATTGTTGTGCTTTATAATTCTGTATCCAAATATATTCCAATCAATCAGTAGTGTAATTATAAATCAAAATCCTTACTGATCATTATCATTAGTGATCATTCGACATCTCGAACGCAAGCACCATTAATCCTCCGTGTGACTTAACGACCCGGGAATCCACTATATTCCAAGGGAAATTGCATTGGTTTTAGAGTGTTTTAATTTTATTACGGTTGACCATTCACAAGTGGTTGACTTGTGTAATAAACTTGACGGTTCAAAGACCGATCACCACCACTAAATCGCCTATCCAACCAAACCCTTTGTTTTCCTACCGTAAGCCTAACGTTACAACCCTTTAAAAGACCTCTTAGATAGTTGCTCCTAGGTGCTTACACCAAAGCGGTGGAGGTTTGATCTAGTCTCAAGCCTATGGTAATCTATGTACTATGACCGATTAATGAGTGTTTATCTTCCATTTCCATTGACTATATTTTATATACACCCGAGAGATGAGAGAATCCAAACACCCCTTGTGAGGTGCTAGTATATAATTTCCGTGCTTGTTATGACTATGGTGGTGCTTTTACTTGTTATGAATTATGTTAAACCAATGCTTCATGCCCCCTAACTTATAAATTGATTGGCCAAAAGCACATTTGCTTGAGGACAAGCAAATACCAAGTGTATGGATATTTGATAAGGATTTAAAACGTACATTTTTAAGGGGTCATTTAAGCCCTTAATGCCCACTTTATATCCGTTCACTTGCTTAATTTCGTTCCTTTTCACTTTTAGGTCTCTTGGAAGCAAAATCTTTGGAATGATGCATAATTGGACGAAAAGGAGTGAATATATGAAGAAAATGGCTAAGTCAAGATCAAAGACTCTCAAGTCATTGAATTGAAGTCGACGGCTCACAATCCAAGCGGCGCCCGTCCCCTCTCTACGTAATTAAATTTCGACGACTTCGGTAGACTTTTTGCTAATTTACACCGGTGTCGCTTTGAAGAGTAAGGCGCCACGAAGACTTTTCTTCTCGACGGCCTAGATCCGCATTCAGACGACGTCATCGGCTGAAGACCAGACGGCGTCACAACCACAACGTGGCCGTCCCGACTATTACTCGCCAAGACGAAACCCTAATGATCGGAGATATGACGCGTCCCACCTATAAAGGCTGACGCGTCATAGCTTGTAAAACTATATATAGAAATCGAATTTTCGCACTGATTTGGGAGGTAGACTTGTGGAGTAAAAACCTAAAACGACTTTGGTCCAGTTTGGACATTATCTTAGGGTTCTCATACCCTATTTTACATCAAGATAAGTGTTTTACTTCATTGATTTCATTACGTCTTCGGTTGTATGTGTGTATGCTTGTGTGTTTAACATGTCCGGCTAAATTTCTTGTGTATTTGCTTAGATCTATGAAACCTAGTTATTAATTATTGATTGGTTGTCTCTTATCTTAATTGTAATTGGCTTAGGAGTGCATTAGGCCATCGTTGTGTTTGAATGCTTGAGTAATCTTTGTGAACCTTAGCTTATAGATCACTTAGCAGAATTTTAGGCTAAACATCCAAAGATAACCTTAGAGTTAGTTTATGAAACCTAGAGATTTAGTAGGCAATAACCTTAAGGTTGTCTCAAAGAGTTAGGGAAAACGATACCCTACGACCTTAGAAAACACAACGCGTTAAGAATAAGGATGTGACAATTCAACCACCAATAAAAGATAACTAGGGAGTAATAGTATCTAGGTAGACACATTTTTAATCATCATACGAGCACAAATCAATAGACATAAGACTACCCTTAGTTTAGATAATCAGATAATAGAGTAATCGGTAGAAGTACCAAACCCCCAAATCCAAACCTCGAGAGTTTACCCTTAGTTTTCTAAAAAAATATAAAAAAAGATAAAAAATAATCTTCCTCAACCTCAACCTTAGCGTAGTACACTTCTCACTAGTATTTCTATTCCCCTAGAGAACGATATCAATACTCGAGGCTTACCCAATACTACACTACAATGATTAGGTTCACTGCCTAGGCTGTTGAAAAACTTGTTCGACGAAAATGAAGTTCCTTTGACCCCGAACGCGTTATACGCACATCAAAACCGTTAAACATGTTTAGTTAAATAGTTTATATAAAACCAAAACTATTTTTTATGAAACACTTACAAGTAACTTTGGTTACTTACATTTTATAAAAATACATACTAGTTTAAATGTATTTTGTAATATATATGTGTTGGGTAAACCGGCCATGATCCATAACCCATGCCCATGACCATGACCCATGGGCATTTACATCATGCATGACATCATGTTGGGTTAAACCCATGACCCATTTTCTATATATATTGTATCTAGTTGGGTACCCATGACCCAAAGTCCATGACCCATGGTGCATTACCTATAACCCATAACCCATAACCCGGTTTGTTACCCAAGACCCGGTCTGTTTTCATCAGACAGTCGGATCCCTGCGTTTATACTAGCCGGATTTCTTTAGGAAGGGATCCGATGGATGCGGGTGAACAGTAGGCATAATTGCTTATAAATAGTGAGTCATTTTGTCTTTGTTGCTCACCCGTTTTAGACATATCTTCTCTTTATGTTCTAAACTCTCTAACCTCATATCTAAGGATATTCTATGTAGCTTTTCTCTTTGTGATTCTCTAGGTTTCTCTTAAATGGGAGATCACGATCTCTTGAAGACTTGTAAGCTCTAGGTCATGGGTTGCTAAGCTTCTTCTCCATCAAGACCACTGAAGTGAATCCTCTTAATGTTTCTTCTCTTCCTCCATTAGTGTGTTGTGTAGTTGAAGGTGTTAGTGTATTGTACTAATAGGTGTATTCGATATGGGGTGTCGAAGTGTGTTGTGATACTTGGTGTGTAGGGTGTCGGTTCCTCCATTGTAATGGAACCCGGTATCTAGCCTTGTACCGGATAAAGTGTAGGCGACGTAGGTTTGGTTCTACCTTGTGTGAAGAACCCGGTATTTTGTACCGGATAAAGTGTAAGCGACGTTGTGAAGGCTTCTCCGCCGGTTAAAAGCTTGTGGTATGTAGTGATTACAAACTCTCTAGCTGGGTACTCGGGGAGTAAAGTAGGGCAAGGAAGGTGTCCTTGTAGCCGAACCATTATAAGTACTTGTGTTGTGGCTGTGTATCTCATTCTCTATCTTGTAGCATAGTTTATATATTCGTATACTATCAATATCCAACACACACTCAAAATAGATTGACATGAGTCGATCTAAATATTTTAAAATGAAGTTTTAATTGGTAAAACTATTCAATCCCCTTCTAGTTTTCTACAATTGTCATTTTGGCTAATATAACCAATGATCCTCATTTAATTGTTCTTATTCTTAGTACCTTTAACTACTTTTTTAAACACCTTTATACAAATAAAAACTCCAGCTTGCAACACTTAGTAAATCGTTATAAAAGGTACACAGCATATATGTCCATGATCCAGAATGAGTTTACTCTATATGAAAATCTAATTTATGACCATCAGAATGAAATATGCCATGAATCTTCAGCTTGAAGAACAAAACATTAAAATAAATATGTCACCAAGGATTTGATTAATCAATATTCGATACGACATTTTGTTGGCAAAAATATAAATCAAGACCATGAGAGTTACTTCTCATGCCCAGAAAAAAGAATGAATTTGATAATTACAATTAGGGAGAACAAATCTGAACACTAATATACAGTTTTTTCTTCTTTGTACTTTAACTTGTTTAGTAATTAGGAACAAAAAAGTTTCCTAATTTTAGGATTGTGAAAGCCTCTGATAGAGACCCATGTCCATTCCATTGTAAGCAATTGGAGCATACATCCACATTTCATCAGAGCTCAACAACTGCAATAAATTCATAAAAGAAAGGAATTAATACAAGAAAATATATAGGATGATCATATATTATAACTATATTTTTTCATTATGATATCTTGTTGTACTCGTATGCATTTTAAAAGATCATTAAAATGAAGTCGTTTATAATATTGATTAGGCACAATTGTATATATATGTTTTCATCAATCAGATTTTATATCATTAAATTTGGATGTGCTGTTTCAAATTGATTAATTATATACCTTAATTTGAAGTTGCAAGAACTTCACATATGTTACAGCTTCTTCAAGCATTGTGCTAATGTCAACTTTTGTCCCATTTGGTACCAAATTTTGAAGTACTTTCAATCTCTCATTGATCCTTTCTCTTCTTTTCTGTAAACCAAAAGAAACCGAATATTGATTTAGTCGTCATCAATTCAAAAGAACAACTTCATCTGATTGGAAAAGAAAAAACAATGGAAGCAAGCGTTAATAATATAGACACTCACCCTTGCATAGAGGCTTTGTGGATCAGTTGCTGCACCTCGACCTGCTCTTGTTTTCCAGTTCACGTTATCTCCACCACCATTTAAATCATCCTCAGAGCTACATGAGCTTGAACTCGCGATTGGTGCATTCCCTCCTTTGTTGTTATTAGTATCATCTCCATCAATCCCATTTTCATTTGACGCAGAATCAATGACCTTTTGTTTCTTCTTTGGCTGCGCTTTCTTTTTATTTTTCTGTCCAAAAAAGAAAAGTATTTTAATAAACTTTCCTTAAAGATATGATTGAAAGATATTATATTAATTCCACACCCTCACAATAACTACATAAAATACTAATACTCACATTATCTTTGGTAACCCTAGCTCTCTTCTTTGGTTTCTCATCCGGTTTATCTTCGTTGACTTTGTCTTCCAATGGCGATTCTGGCATTTCGATCTTCCTATTGACGGCCATATGTGTGCACTGATCAGCATTTGGCACCATCGGTTCCATTGAATCATCAGAAAAAATTGGGGCTTGTAATGATGAGATGTTATTATTTTCGTTAGAAAGATTCATGGACTCGTGTTCATACACACCATTTGTTGGTAAAGGAATAGTATTAGATGATGGGTAGGAAAGAGAGACTGATCCATCATAAGCAACACATTCATTGACATTGTTGCTAGTTTCTTGAGAGTAATAATGGTAAGAGTTAACATTTTCAGAAGTATAGTGAAAATCATTATGGTCGATGAACGACGAGTTAGCATTGTTAGCTTCGGTAATAAGAGATGAAACAAAGGAAGGAATTTCAAAGTTCAAACCATGATCTTGTTCACTTGAATATAAACCGTGGTCGGAATATTGATCACAAGAAAACATTTTGCTCAAAATTTCCCATTCTTCATCGAAAAAGCTTCCGAAAGACTCCATACTATTGGATTAAAGGGCTAATGAGTATGTAGATTGATGAAAGTATAAAAAAGAAGGTTTTGGATGTGGTTTGTGAAAATGGAGATGTTTGAGAAGATATTTATACCCTTTATTGAGAACTTTGCTAGTGTGGGTTGACTTGATTAATTAATAGCTAATCATTAGATTATTGGTAGCTAGTTCTTTTCAGTAGAAATGTTTTTAAAATCGATAGTCCACTGTGGGGCATAAGTACCAAGCTAGCAATGTTCAACATCATACTTAGCATTTATTTAAATTATTATTCATTCTCTATATGTCTGTCTTTTTCTATATTTATGTATTTAAAGTCATTCTGTATGTATGCATTTCTGTATTTTATGTATTTAAAGTCATTATGTATGTATGCATTTGATTGGCTAATGTCATTATATTGCTAAAATGCTAATTGCATTAAACTAATGAATAAATCATATATATCACCTTTTTAGAGCTATGAACTAAAGTAGCTTGAATCTAATTAAAAATGTTAAACGTGTATATAATATCAAACTGAACTTTCAAAATTAAGAAGAAAATATTGTGATGCAGGGCATGTTCGAGCTCTCGCTCTTTTGGCTTAGCTGTCGGTTCTTCGGTCAATATGTGAAGTCAAGTGTTTGACTGATTCGAGAAGATTGAAGGTAAAAAACGACAATTTATAATTGTTGTAATCTATCTTTTAATATATGTATTTTTCTAATTTTCGCTAAAGATTTGTTTAGACTTATAAGAGTTATTTTGTTTCCTTAATTTTGTTTTAGTAGAGATTCTTAGCTTTCTCTCTAAGACTTCCTTAGACTATTAATAATTGTAATAGTTTTAGGTTTTAGGGAAGTTATGATAAATTGAATTAAAAAGAGTGTTTCTCTTGAAGTCCCGTTTGGGCGCCTTTTGAGGGTTTATCGAATTCCTTTGTTCTTTATTCTTGTGTGGTTTCTTTCATTCACAACGGTATCCACATAACCAATAAGGATCACGTGTTGTAGAGAATGAAGACCTCATTAAACAAGTGAAGGAACTTCATATGGATTCCAAAATCAAACTAATAGTAGAGTCGTTGAACGAGGCAACGGTTACGTGAGTGAGGAATATGTCACTTCACCTAGATGATCTTATCGAATGGTTGGCATGATGGAACATGATTCTGTTGGGAATAATATTAACAGTTACCACGGATAGTATTGTGGTTGACACTGCTGAAGAAAACACTAGCAGTGGAAACGTATTACCCTCGCCGATACAAATATTACCACTGCTATTGGATAATTGTTTAGTATTCGTATAATGATAAGTATAGAATAGATTGTGTGTATATTCTATATTGATAGGTTTATTCTTATCTTGTAAAGGACTCCTTGTGCTATAAAAGGAGGTCCTAGGTCATTGTCTTAGGTACTTATCTAATTACCTACGTATTACTCACAAAGGCTTCAAGGTGTAACCTTAGTGATAAGCAAGATCACTCGTATTATTCATTAATAATATTGGAGCTTAAGTTTTGTGTTTAATCTGTGTTTACTTACATTACATCATATAATCCGTCTTCTAAGTATTACTAAGTAAATTTCGCGTGCTTAATAATATAATACAAAATATCATTGACACAAGGTGTGTGTCAAGATCCATTAGATTCTCCAAAGAAAAGTCGTGTTAAGGAAACGGAGAGGGGTTAGAAAGTTTCAGAGTTCGAGGCATGGAAAGACATGACTCGAGGACGAGTCTTTTCCAAGAGGAGGAGAATGATGTAGGGCATGTTCGAGCTCTCGATCCTCTGGCTTAGCAGCCGATTCTTCGGTCAACATGTGAAGTCAAGTGTTTGGCTGATTCAAGAAGATTGAAGGGTAAAAAACGAAAATGTATAGTTGTCGTAATCTATCTTTTAATATATGATTTTTTCTAATTTTTGCTGGAGATTTAAAAATAAAGCAACTCTTATAAGTCTAAACAAATCTCTAGCAAAAATTCGAAAAATGCATATATTAAAAGATAGATTACGACAACTATAAATTGTCGTTTTTTACCCTTCAATCTTCTCGAATCAGTCAAACACTTGACTTCACATGTTAATCGAAAAATCGGCGGTTAAATCAGATGAGCGAAAGCACGAACATGCCCTGTATCACATTGACTATAAAGCAGCCTTAAAACATAGCTTATTTGGATAATTGGATTAGTATATGGCTAGAGGGTCTCAAGAATATCAACTTATTGATTAAAATGTAAATAATTCCTAATTTAAAAGTTGTAGCCCCGAGAAATTAAAATTACATTAGTCTACGTTATTTATGTAGCCATTTATGCTCAACATTGCTATAATGTGTTGAAATGGTGATTAAGTTCTATATACATGAATTTTGGTGTGTTTTATCACGTTTGCATTGTACTGCAGGGTCTTTTTGAGGGTGAACAAAGTGGTCGACCGTCTAAGGCTTCAAAGTTTGTGTTCGATGTATACAATTATAATTGATGTTAAAGATTTGTGTAAATATGAATAAAAACAAAGACATTATTTATAAGTATTCTTAATGAACGATATTCTCTTACGTAAACGATCTCATTGTATGTTTGAAAAAGAATACGCTTTTCATTTAGCTTTTATTTTGACGTTCTATTATCAGTTTTCGCCCGGAGCATCCGAAAATCCAAAACCGGCCCTAACTATACTGATTAAACTTTGGATACACCATTTTATACATACAAATACTTGATCATAATCAATTATGGTGTTAAACAAAATCAAAGTTTTTAAGCCAATTATATAAAATGGAGATTTTAAACACTGTATTTTCTATCAGATTCCAAAAATCAAATGGGGGTGATGCTTGATGACGTATAGTCCGCATTTGGGTCACGAACCCAACCAACGACTGCTACTAGCGAGCCCAACACGATGCACCTGGGCTAACCTGATTTGGGCTCACGAAGGCCCAAATCCATATTTATTTATTGTTTGGATATCGGATATCTCTTATTTATGAGATATGTATTAATTGCCCGACTTAGGCGGGATACGCCGAAGGTTGGGGAACACGAAACCAACAAGGATTTTGTAACCACCGGTAAATTTCACCTCTTATTAAACTAATATAATATTCTAACGAAAGAATACATGTCCATTTTCTACGTCCAAATTTTTTTTTTAGAAACAATATTCTTTTATTTGATCACAAAAACTAGCCAATGTGATGAACTCACATCTTTAATAAACATAAACATCTTTATATGTAAAACTATAAAGGTTTTCAACTTTTATTTACCACTTTACGTTATTTCGTTAACATACTTATTAAACTTTCGAACTAAACGTTAGCCATTTATTAGAGTTTTCACGAAGCCCTAATTTATTTTAGCTATGATTTTACACAACTAAAACATAATTCCTAAAGTATAACATTTTATACCTAGAGTACAAGTCATTAAAGGACGGAACCTAGCTATACTTTAATTCCGTTACAAGCCCTAATATACAACTCTATGATTTTATGTACATGATATATTTTCAAAATACTAATGTACAAGTCTTTCAAGCATAAGTACAAGTCCTTAATGCATAAAGTTTAAAGTTTACATAAAATCACATTATAAACCTCAATGTACCTACCTTAAAGCGCATGATACAAACCTATATTGCACAAGCCCTTAAAATTGACTTTCATAAATTTTCAAACCTAATGTACAACTCTCCAAAGCTTGTGGTACAAGTATTTTATGCATATATGTTAAATATATCATTTACCTAAGTTAAACTAGTAATTATCTAAAGTAAAATTACAAACCTAACTAAGTATACTACATCTCTACACTCTAGGTACAACTCACTAAGGCCTATGGTACAACACCCTAAAGCACTAAACGCCCATGGTTCTATCCTAGTCTAATTCAAATCAAACTAGTTCTAACTACATACTTGTTAATTCCTAAGCCACAAGGTAATTACTAGCCTATTTTTACTACACATCACCATGTTCCTTTTTATCTTTTATACCTTGGTCAATTATATTAAGCTTCTACATGTTTTTATTTTTAACCATTCAAACAAATGCACATGCAACCTTAACTTTATGGCTATAACTTGAACAAGTATACACGCATGTGTATTTTTTAAAAACCATTCGAACTAATGAGACAAGTTGAACAAGAAATCATCATGTCCTCTTTCAATCCATTCGATCTAGATATCAAAATAATGGCAAGCTTTCAAACACATCACCTTGTCTCCTCTCTTGCAAGACAAGGTGACTTAACACTTGGAAGATTCATGCATTTCCCTCTCCTATATATACGCCCCATATACTTGCCTTTTGAGTCCCATGCAAACACACATAAGATACCATACTACCCAAATACCATACGCCCCATATAACCCTCCCATACTCACAAACAATCTAAAATTAAGACCTTAGTTAGTGTAAAGGAAAGCTAAGCTAGAGCTTGGAAGGTGTGAAGATAACTTGGTGACATTAGCAGTTATATAGGCGTTTACTCAAGATAAGCAACTCATAAGCTTGTAAGTACACTCACACTCTTTTCTTTAGTAATTTTAAACATTCACTAAAACATATAAGTAACTATAGAATTGTGTCATGTGGAAAAACAAGGTCAAAAATACTTTTATAACATTCATGAATCTTTCACGTAACATGTGCGCTCCATAGACAAACACCTATTTGGAATGCGTTTTACTTAAATACTAGAACATGTTAGGAGTCTATTTAACAAGAAAAATAAACATCTAATCTAGTTATCAACATCCTATAGGTTTATACTAAACAAATCGCATGTTTTAGTTTTCGCCTACTGAAATTTACGCCAAAACAGGCCTTACCCCCCTTATTGCCCCGCATTTATCTACTTCATGCTAGAGGTATTAGGGTCAAGTAAGGTACCGTTGTAAACACCACAGGATACTACAAAACGCCCCATAACCGGTTAAAAAGCCAAGTCGTTATCTTTAAAAATTACATCATTTTGGTCAAAAGTCATAAATGCCAAAAAGCTTTTTACAACAAATATATAGGAAAACATGGGATTTTTGATAAATTTGATTAGGAACTGTATTAGAAACATTAGAAATGGGTGAAACAATATTTCACAAGGTCGCATGCAAAAGGTATGGTTTAAAACCGAAATTTCATAAACACGCCATGGCCAGTGGCCATGTTTCATGACTTGTATCTTTCTAATCAAAGACGACTAGGGCATGAGACTTATACCATTTAGAAGGGCTTACAGCCTAGTTGTTGAAGAGACAAATGTGTTGTAGAAACCCTAGCTGGTCTCGTGTAAAATCTGCCTTCTTTTAGCCCTGTTATCGCCCAAAAACAACAAAAGGAACCTAACACCTCTACTTTGGAAAATCATTGAGACCAAACCGTAAGAGCTCAAGACCTCTAGTTTGAACCATTAGGAATACCACCGAACAAACTCTTGAAAGGATCAAGAACGTAGTAAAAACCTATTAAGGCCTCGTTTTTATTCACCCGTACTTTTATCTATTTAGGCCAAAAACTAGTGAATTTCTTTTATAAAATTTTAAGCATAAAAATTGTAATTTTTGTAAAATAAAGTTCCTTAGGACTAAAAATGTAATTTCTGTGAAGTTAGTCATATAAGGGCTGATTTTGTCAATAACCCATAGTTGAGGGATTAAAGTGTCATTTTTGAAGTAACGAGGGTAAAAACTATAAATACTTAAAATTGTAAATTATAACATTTTGGAAACATAAGATATTTAACAACTTTGGTTTTGATAAAAACTTATTATTAATCATTAAAGTCATAATAATAAGTATGATAAGTATATTAAATTTTTGTAGAGACTTCATGTTATCCATAGAACATTTCCGTCGCATAAACTTGAATACAAATACTAAATACATGATATACTAAATCAGGTCGAGAGTCGGAGCAGTTTGTTCATAATATCTAATTTGTTTTCCATCCCGACTACAATAACACCGAGGTGAGTTCATAGTCCCACTTTTACGTATTTGTTTTCTAAACTCGTGGGGAGATACATGCTACAAAAACCGAACACAAGTATTTTTTCGTATGCTATCGATTGATATTGCCTAAGTACCTCAATGTTGCCGCTAAAAGTCCCTCATATCATGAGCCATTAATCACTTGCGAGTGAAGCGCTAATATCGTGAATAGATCTATTGGCGGTTGGATTTCCATTTGGTTAGCGGATAGTAACCAAATGCACGCGTTATTGAGAATACTAGGAGAATGGCAAACTCCTACCGGAGGGCATTGTTGCTCACATCATCATTATGATGTTTGTAACTCACGTCATTATTATGACGCTGTACTGTTAAGGTTTGCGGTCATGAAACTTAGGCAATATAATGTCGCAATATTACCGATTTTACTCGCTTATCTTGTGTTCAACTGATTATTATACAAACACTATGGATTCACTCAACCTTTGTGTTGACACTTTTAGCATGTTTATCTCAGGTCCATAATGAATGAGGATGGCGCGGAAGGGCACGGATACTCAAGAAGGCTATATTATCATTCGAAAACTTATTTAATAAACCGTAAAACCACTGGGACCTCATTTTGTAAACTCTGATATTTATATAAATCGAATGATAAATCTTTAAAAGCGACACAATTAGAGTTCGTTTTCCATTATTGTAACTGTTGAGCCATGAAGTAACACCCACCTTGAATTCACCGCTGTATCAATGGGGTGTTACAGATTGGTATCAGAGCCTCAGTTATAGAGAAACGGGTCTAATTGAGACCTAAACTATAACTACTTTTTCACAAAAACATTTTTATAGCCTTTTCGCTCTTTGTGCCTTCCATCCTCTAGGTAATTATGTGACTTTTAGACAATTTATGCTACACAAACACTTTAGTATACTGATATATACTTCTGATCATTTTATACGAAATAAACATACTTGCATGTGTCTATTCTAAGGCATTATGACTTAATCTCATTTCCCCGAGCATGTGCCTACTTTTATATTTTTTCAAATTTATGAAACTTTCTCAAGACATTGTAACCAATTACAATGGCCTTTCCTACTTATCTTATTTACACTAAATATATATACTCACCAACTATTTTGGCAACTTTCCTTGATATTCTTACTTCCATCTCTAAATGATGAGTGAAAACACTCTTTCTGTACTCCGAGAATACCCGAATCTCCTTGTAACTCATCGGTTAAGTCACGAATGTTAAATCGGAAATTCTTAAGTAGGATGACTTACAATGTCTTTATTTAAATGGATTGGGACGCCTTTTTATTTAAATAAAGAAATTGTGAATCGCCGAACCATAAGTTTATATTTCTTTATTTACATTGTTTGGGACGCCTCTCTATATAAGTAATGGATTGTAAATAAGTGGGCTTATTTGTATCTGAAACGACATGAGTACAAACTCGAAGATCACAATAATTCACAAAGATATATGGCAAACATAAATAACGCAAATTTTTATTACATTAGAATCCATAAATATTAATACATAATGATATAATTAGCATCGGTAGTGCTAAAGCTACAAAAATCACCAAATAAGGTATGGTATCGCCAAATGGTTGATCCGCCAAGCTAATGAAAAACACGACTACACCTATGAGAGCGAGAATCATGACTGGATGCAGTATCTTGATTATTCTGTATAACAGAAGTGGAGTGTGTTGCTAGGTGAGCACAACATTTCCTACAGACCACGCACCGCAGTTAAGGGGCAGATACTAGCAGACTTCATCATCGAAAAACCGGACACTGATGACACACCTTCCCAAAACAAGGTGGAATTACAAGAACCATGGATCTTATTCACGGATGGATCCTCATGTGTGGACGGGTCGCGCAGCCTTATTCTCATGAGTCCGGATGGAACGAAATTCACTTACGCCGCGTTTTGAGTTCACAGCAACAAACAACGAGGCGAGTATGAAGCCTTGATTGCGGGGACTACGCGCATTTCGAATGGGCATACGTAACCTAGAAGCAAATGTGGATTCCCGATTAGTAGCCAACCACATGTAAGGCGAGTATGTGGCTAAGGAGGAAAACATGGTTCAATACCTTGACAAGACCAAGTCCCTAATCCAGACTTGGCGGGTTTACCATCAAGCAAGTTCGAGAGGGGAGAACAGAAGGCGATGCACTAAGCAAGATCACATCCACAAGCTTTTTGTCCAAACAAGTATTAGTGGAAACCACGAAGAGCAAGTCCATCATGGAGATGGAGATATCCACGGTGATAGAGGAACAAGGTCCTACATGGATGACCCCAATAGTCGAGTTCATAAGCAAGGGCGTACTGCCCCAAGAGCAAAAAGCGCCGAAGGATACTGCAGTATATCCGCGAGAGGTTTGAACTTCGAGACGGGTGACTATATCGGCGTTCATTTCTACAACCATGGCTTCGATGTGTAGGACCTCTTCAAGCAGATTATGTACTCCGAGAAATCCATGATGGTTCATGTAGTATGCACTCCGGACCACGGTTCCGCGCGGCTTCGCCGGATATTATCGGCCTACAATGCACCGGGATGCACGGGACTTAATAAGAAAGTGTGGCGATTGCCGGGTTCATGACCTATTCGACGCCAACCACAACAGGAGCTAACACCTATTACGTCGCCATGGCCATTCTATAAATGGGGTATCAACATTGCAAGACCCTTCCTGTGCGGGGAGGATTGAAATTCCTCATAGTAGCTATAGACTATTTCACCAAGTGGATTGAAGCAAAGGCAGTTGTGACAATCACAGGAAATCAGGTAAAACGGTTTGTTTGGGAAAATATTGTATGCCGTTTCGGATCACCTGGGGAAATCATTTTAGACAACGGAAAACAATTCTGTGACAACCCTTTCAAGGAATGGTGCAAGAAACTGAGTATTGTACAACACTTCGCGTCAGTTAAACACCCACAAACCAATGGTTTGGTCGAACGTGAAAACGGTAGTCTAGGTGAAGGAATTAAAGCACGCTTAGACAAACACAAAGGAAGGTGGGTGGAAGAATTATCGCATGTTTTGTGGGCGCACCGCATTTCAATCAAAACTAGCACGGGAGACACTCCCTTTCCTCGCTCTATGGGACGAAGTCGTCATGCCAGCCAGAAATTGGGATGCAAACTATTCACGACCGACGAAGTTAACGTTGCAACCAATGAAGATGAACGGCGATCGACTGACCTGTTGGAAGAAAGGCGTGAACGCGCAGCTATATGTGAAGCAAGAGCTAAGTCAAAAATGAAGGGCTACTACGATGCCAAAGTCGCGCAGTGTTTCATTGCACCTGTGTAACTGTGATATCGCGCCAATGATGCAAGCCACCACGTAAGATACAGGAAAACTTGGACCAAAGTGGGAAGGACCTTATGAGGTCATTGAAGCATTAGGAAAAGACGCGTACAAGCTGCGTGACATGGATGGCCGTGAGCTACCACGCACATGGAACATCTGCAATCTCAAACGATGCTATCTCTAGGAACGGCTATGGCCCAGTGCACGGATACTCCTGCACTTTAGTATAGTGTTCAATAAATATCCGTGTATTTACATTTTGTTTACCTAGGCAAATGTTTTTCTTTTCTTTTTACAAAAACTTGCAAGTATTAATAAAATGTCGTGGTTTCTAGCTAACTCCACTACACATTTTAATTTGTTATTTACGTATTATTCATATCTCAACATTGTTGTTATATTATCTTTTGCCTACATGGCGTGCATGCACATAATACACCCACGACGGTGCAAAGGAAGAGTAAACCTACTAAATAACTCGTTGAGTAAGAGGGTTGCAAACCCATCAACATTGGATGACGCATCCTTGTTAAACACCTTATTTTCAAGACGTTGGAATAAGTTTGATGCGCATTCCACGAAGGATGCGCAACAACGCACACTGTGCACGTTTAACAAACCAGGAACCAAGACTCTTGGCTCCTTGCTATGATATTTACAGTACGCTGCATACACGATTATGTTAAACTACTTAGACATTATAAGTATGATAATCCATACATGATTATGAACTCCACATATATGTGAAGCAAGGGCGTTTTTACAGTTTGATTCTTAGACAATGAGAACGTTTTTACGTAAAGACGGATAACTAGTACAAACACTACAAGTTGCAACCACATCAACACACAAAAAGGGATATTTCATTAAGGACCATGAGTTCTTACAAAATGATATTTACACCGCAGATATAACCTACATGCTATTACAACGCCTAAGAGATGACCTCTCCACATGTCGTGCAGCGTCCCCAGCCTCCTTTAGCTTCTTCAACAAATTAGAGTATTGGCGAGATACCGTGGCAACACTAACAGGTACCCCGTTAGACCTAGGAAGATGCGCTGCGCCAATACCACACAAAATAGCCTTGCCTTTAACACCTTTCTTCCTGGCAAGTCTCGTAGCATGAGCTTCCAAAGATTCCTTTAAAGGGATTTCCTTCTCCAAAGGCGAAAGGATTCAAGATGTCGCGGCGAAAGCAAAATAGGCACCGCTGGGACTCATCGAGCTTCAAATAATGATCGTTAGCCCTGCATTTTCAAAGACGATGGCGAGGCCAAGGTTAGCCCTCCATAATTACCCCTATGGGATAATCCACGTCACGCCAACTAGAAACCGAAGCTCCAGCAATGACTTCATCTCCCCATTGCGGCGACAGTCATCATAGCTCATTACAACCGGGCACCTTATCGCCAGGAACTTTCAATAGACCACTCATGGAGATCCTCTATAGCTTCGCCACGTAGGCCGCGCAAGACTTCACCACCCAAACTTGTCAACAACTTCGCGAGACTCCAAGGTACTTAGTGTAGCAAGGCGGATCCATGGCCGATGAGCCACTGGCTCAAGGCAATAAGACATGAGTTGGGGATACAACTCCTCGTCATACTCAATACTAAGTTTACGCAACTTCATTTCCTCGCTCTCTAGTCTTCCCTTGTTGCACCAAACTCCCCAACCGAGAGAACACATTCGTTTTTCCATTGTCCAAATACTTAAGCCGGTGAGCAATTAGCCTTATAACCCTCTAACGGCCGCACGCCCCCGCCCACTTGGATCATCAACGACATTTTCTCCTCGCCTAGTTTTGGGAATGACAACATTTGCCTCTACTCACTGAGCACTAGCTAAAAGCGCCTTCACCTGCGTAATTTCTTCATCCTTCGTGAGCTCAGGCTACTTTCTCCGAATATTTTTGCCTTTAGTCTGCACAACCAACGTAGCTTGCAGCAGCACCAACACCAAATCTTCAACGAGTGCTCCATTGGCGCGTCCCCGGATGCCAATGGCTCAACGCCTTAGCTCTTTGGTTCGAAGATTCGCTGCATGGACTAGCCTCGGCTTACCCCTAGAGTTTTCAATACTGCACGCAAAAAAGAGAATTATCAATTGTTCCATCAAATAAACAGGGAATGCGATAAGGGATTTGCAAATACAACTTACTGGGGAGAAGCAATATTAAGTGAAGGGCGAGGCATCATCGAGACGACCCACGCCCGTAACAACAGACGCGTTTCTTCACGGATGAAAGCTAGCGCCATCGCCACTCAAAGACCCTCTTACGCTTTAATCTTTGGATGGCCTCCTCCTCCTCTTCTTCCATGTTTTCCGCCACGTCTATGTGCGACGGCTCCACTAACGGGGAAGGTACCACGGCTAGGCACACTTTGAAGAGGGGTCGCCTCCAGCGCGACAGAGGAACTACCTCCCATCTCTCCCAACTCCATTTCTAGGGTACGCCCCGAGGTAGCTTCTAGAATGGGCTCTTCCCCCTCTTTCAATGGGCGCACCCCACAAGTAATTGGCGCCGCTCGCCAACTGCATACAACTCGAATAGATCCATCTCTAGCAATGAAGACAAACAACAAACAGGTTATGAAAAGTACAAAGATTAAAAGAGAGGCTCACATTAATAAAGCAAAGGAATGCGAAAGGACGAGCACCCACCCTGGCCACCCGCGTCTAAGAAGATTGGTACCTCATCGGGTCTACCAAAGTAATTACGATCGATGCCCATATGCACCAAAATACCTCGGGTAGGAACCGATGGGAATACGGTTGGTGTTTATCGTCGACAAGATCCTCACAATGTATGTTCCGGTAGTCATCCTTTGGCAGCGAACCATGGGTATAGAAGTCAAAATCCCAGGGAAATAGCTCCTTATCAACCCAAAAAAAAAAATTCCCTCCAGTTCCTAAGTGCGTCCAGTTTATCCGTGTAACATTGCAGTCTACCGGCGCGCTTAGCGAACGAAACCCACCATTGACCACGTTGTGTGATAAAACGCGGAACAAGTAGATGGTGGGGTTAATCGCCAAGATAACGACAATTAACCTCAGTTTGTTATTTTCGATTAGCACCTATACGGTGGGATATGTGCGACGATAGTAGTTTAATACGCCGCACAGGAACAAGGATATGGGCACACTCGATTCGTAAATTAAGAAAGCGTGTATACCCCTACCTTCCCTTCGTGGAAATCGCTATGGACGCCTTGCTGGCCGGAACCACAGGATGCGCCACCACTAATATAATAATCCGATGTGAACTCGCGAAGTTCATCCTCGGTCAGTCGGAGGTAAAGTCACCAACCCACCGGACCATGATCCGTTTTAAAGCGCACGCGGTTACCTTTGGAATTCTAAGGGTTTCTTGGTTGCAAGTTCGGGAGCTTTTTAACAATGGCGGAAATGTTTTTCTTGTGATAATCAAAGTAATGAGGAGGTGGTAGGTTATATAAGTTTTTACATCCACGCGATGATCGACACGTGGACTCCACTATCTCTAAATGTGTGGATAAGATCTGTTGACATGACACATTTTCGCCACTTTCCCACGATTTACGAGGTGTGCATTTGAAATATTTTGACTAGATTCACCGTGGTATTCTTCAAGCGGAACCTTTTAGCTTCTCCGCTACGCGCTTCAACGAATTTATAGTATCGGCTATTAGTCTAGCATCCGCAGTAGTCCCCGCATATTAGACGGGGGACATGATGGACGATAGTCCGCATTTGGGTCACGAACCCAACCAACGACGGCTAGCGAGCCCAAGACGACCGGGCTAACCCGAATAACGTTTGGGCTCACGAAGGCCCAAATCCATATTTATTTATGGTTTGGGTATCGGATATCTCTTATTTATGAGATATGTATTAATTGCCCGACTTAGAGGATACGAAAGTTGGGAACATGAAACCAACAAGGATTTCGTGTATATATAAAGGGTATCTCGGTCCTCATTAAAGGTACGATATCAAAACCCTAACTCTCAACTATACCCTAAAACCGATTACTTACTCTCACGCCAGAGGATAATCATGGGAGACAATCTCACTGTAAGCTCTAAGCTGTTGTTTTGCTTTCTTTAGTCGCAGGTCCCAAGCATTAAGATCCAATTGATACGGGAACTTGAGTCCAAACAAGGAACGCCCAACTTTTGTATCAACAATGCTAATCCAGAGTTGAGATCAATATAGAACTCATATTTGTCATAGAACAAATGAACCAATCATAACCCTCCATTTTTATCTAAATTAATACAAAATCATTTTCCACCTTTTTTTTTAAAAACAACATATCTTACAAACGGTAAATCTTCAAAATATAAAAATATCATGCGATTTAGAATTAAATTATCTTTTCTATGATATGCACTTTACATATTTTCGACAAACATTATTTTTTCAAAAATTCCGTCCGAAAAAATCATATATGATTTTTACGAATCATATATGATTTTAAAAAATCATGTATGATTCGATTTTACTTAATCATATATGATTTTTACAATCATATATGATTCTCAAAAATCATATGTGATTCGTAAAAATCGAATCATATATGATTTTCACTAATCATATATGATTTTTGTTGACCGAAATTTTGAAAAAAAAGTTGTTAAAAATATATAAGAAATGCGATATCCATAGAAAGATAATTTAATTCTCACACGACAGATAATTTTTATCATTAACGATTAACGGCTTCATGAGATATTTAATTTTTAAAAGGGTGAAAGTTTATCATAATAAAAAAATGAATGACTATTATTGGTTGATTTGATCTATGGTAAATTTTGGTGTATATTGAACTTTTGCCCGCTAATCCATCTGTCCAAAAAACATGAAGTCAATATTTGATTTTCTAATGTTAAAATAATATTAATAATTGCAATAATATAATGAAATCATTTTAGAGTTACGTACAAACTAAAAAACTGTTCGTTTGAATCCATTTAAAACTTTATACGTGTATATTCTATTATCTTACAAAACTATATATCAAAATTAGAAAGAATGCATCGACTATAATGCAGCCAATAAACGAGCTTAATTAATTTAATCAAACAGGATTAAACTGCATATAATATGGATGATAAAATATGATTGGAGGGTTCTTTAGAGTCTTAACTTCAATCATGAGATGGTGACTAAGACGTACTTACTATTAAAGTGGCCTACATGCCTACCACTTTTTCTTTCTTACCATCTACCAATAATATCTCAGCCAACTCACCTCATACCAACTTCATACCTAACAATAGATTTTTTAGCAAGAACTATTTAACTCATATATATATATATATATTTTTTTTTTTTTTAAACAATTTAATAAAAACATAATTTTTATTAATACTTAAAAGAGAATTACATAAGACTTGAAAGAAAATTACATAGTACTTATTAAATAAAAACACTAGTCATCAAGGTATGGTAAGTCTTGAGGCCCACATACTTCCGTAAGATCAAAACGGAGACGGTGATGGATATTTTCATCTTGTAACTCCGGTAGTAGATTCGGGTCATAAACTGGCGTGACCGGCGGATCCATTATATGAACTGGTGATATTGCCATCCCGTCGTCTTTTAAAATCATATTGTGTAATATAACACACGTATGGACAATTTTTCGAATCTTTGAGGACGGTTCATAGCCCGTAGAGGATGACTGAGAATAATCCATTTTCCTTTAAGACGACCAAAAGCTCTTTCGACATCCTTTCGTGCAGACTCTTGTAGCTTCTTGAATTTCTTTTCTTTTGGGTCAGTTGGATAAGGATAAGCTTTAACAAACGTTGAATATGTGGGATAGATTCCATCGGTAAGATAATACCCACGTTTGTAAAGCCGTTCATTTAGAGTAAATGAACTATTGGGTGCCGTTCCATTACGATGAGTAAGATATAGCGGTGATTGATTCAAAACATTGATGTCGTTATTTGCACCGGAGGACCAAAAATGAATGCCAAAACCACATATCATTTGAAGCAACGGCCAAAGATAATAGTCGAAGTATTGGTGATCACCTCTTTTATATTGCCCTCTCAAATAACTAGGACAATTTCGCCAAACGAAATGTGTACAATCAATGCTACCAAGCATTCCGTGAATGTGATGTTGCTCTTCATGTGCCTCGTATAAGCAAGCAACGTCGTGGGTTGTTGGCCTACGTAAGAACTCTTGCGTATATAATTGGATTACCGCTTCACAAAAATGATCAAGACATTCACCTACAAAGTATACAAAAATAATAAGAATACCGAATTATATAAAATTTAAAATACGATTTATATAAAAATTTAAAATACGAATTATATAAAAATTTAAAATACGAATTATATAAAAAAAATAATACCGAATTATATAAAATTTAAAATACGAATTATATAAAAATAATAAGAATACCGAATTATATAAAATTTTAATTACGAATTATATACAAAAAAAAATACCGAATTATATAAAATTTAAAATACGAATTATATAAAAATAATAATAACCTGATGTTCTTCGTGCCATGTTTAAGTAATCATCGTATCCATCCGGAGGTCCACCTGCATCGAAGTTGACTAATAGCGATGTACATTTTTGCAACGCCGTGAAACTTTTTTCCCCCTAGCGTCTACGCCCTCTTGAAACCATTCAAATTGGCTTCAATATCACCTACAATTTTTAGAAACAAACTCTTATCCATAATGAAATCTTTCACGAAAAACATTGGAGGAAACTTTGGGTCTTCTACAAAATAGTCATTCATTAGAGTTTCTAGCGCTTTTTCACGATAACGGGTAACATATCTTCGGGTAGAGCTAGCCGTGTCTTCAATGCTATCGCACGCGGCTAAATAGGTTTCTATGGTAGAACCGGTAGAAAATATGTCGGATGAAGAGTCGGATAAAAAATCTAACTCTTCATCGGATGAAGAAGATGAAGATGAATACATTTTGTTGTGAAATACAAATGATATTGTTTGAAAAAAATAAGAAATGTATTGAATTTAAATAGGGATGAAAAAAAAAAGGGAATTAAATTTTGGTTTAATAGCTTCAAACGGATATATTGACCCATTAAATACCTCCAACGTACACATTTTTCTTCCATGTCGATTCGGGAAACTTTGCCGATTTGGTGTTCCTCTCTTGCATGCCGCTCCAAACCGATTTACACGCATTGCTCAAACCGCTCGGTATGGAGCAAACCGCATCTCATACCGAGTCGACTGCCACCACCCTAACTAATTGTAAATCATAATTCATAATATAAATACGTATGAAGTAGCCCACAAAAAGACACAGCATGTCTACGTTATAATTAATGTAGGCATGGAATATACTTAGAGCACTCCCATCCATAACACCATAACACTAATAACACCGTCCACGTCAGCGCCACATCAGCTTTAACATTTAACATTAACATCCTCAAAAAACACTCACATCCATAACATCCCAATAACACCATAACACCAATAATATTTCATATTTTCAATTTCAACCCCTAAACTAAAACAAACACTTCATTTATTAAACTAAAACAAACATTTCATTAAAACTAAAAACATATTACAATACGAGATTAAAAAATAAATAAAAAATACAACGAAATAAAAAAAAAACACACACACACACACACTGCAATTAAAACGTTACAACAAATTAAAGGAAATACGATCTACTGGCGAGGTTTCAAGTTATATTTTGCGATGATTCGATCTTTTTCGTCATTGATCCATTGCACGACCATTGGATCTTGCCCTCAAAGACGCCATCAAAAACTTGATCTCTTCCAGCCTTGTTAATGTGAGATCTCTTTCCGCCGGGCCCGACACGCCGCTGAGACTCTCGTTTCATATGAAACTCGTTTGCCATAGTTTCGTGAAATGTCGACGAGCTCGTTCTCCGGTGCTTGTTCCCCGGTACTTGTTGTAGTCTTGGATCGTGCTTTCTTGGTAGCACGTTTCTTTCCCATGGGGCGTGGTTGTTCATCATTACCAAACAAAGCCTCGTTTGTGTGGCTTGGGACTTCGACGGTTAAATCAACCGGTTCCGGCGTCTCCCATTTCTTATAATGACGCAAAACATCCCAAGCGTCATCGAGACCAAACAGTGCTCCTCTGTTTTCCTCACGATACCATTGCTTTGCCCGTTTCATCACATCCCCCTCACTTTCACCGCCGTTGATCCGTTGCGCACGTATGTAACAAGAGTTGAACTTTGTGCATATCCTGTTCAACGATGTCCATTTGCTTGACATCATGTCCTTGGTGCGCCGTTGAAAGTTGAGTCTATTGAACTCATTTCTGACCCGATACCAAAGCGTATCTCTAGGTTGGCACTTTCCAACTTTGGATCCTCCAAACAGCTATGTAACACCTTGCAAGTAATGCTTCCTCTGTTGAATTCCAACGATTGGTAACGACAACCTCCTCATCGTAATCAATTGGTTTGCTCGGTCTTTGGATTTTTGGATTTTCGCTTAATACGACCTTTTCCTTTTTTGGTGGAGATGTGGGTGTCTCAGCAACATCTTGTGTTTCAGTTTGTGATTGTTGTGACTGTTGTGTGAATTGTAGGTTTTGAAAGTTGGAGTTTAAGGTGCTTTGTTGGTTTTGTTGTTGCCAAAACAGTAATGTTTGTTGTTGTTGCCACATTTCTTGGCTTGATAAGCCTAGTGGGTTGGGGTTTGAAAATGAACCGCGTTGGGTTAGATGATGAACCGGGTTTGGGATTCCACCCATCATTGAGAAGATTGAAGAAAGTATCGTCGTTGCCTCCCATTATTGTTTTTTTTTTTTTTTTGCAGTTAATTGAAGTTGAAAGATTGAGAGTATTGAGAGGATTTAGAAGTGGAAGTGTGAATAAAAATGGTGTTTTAATTGTGTATTTATAGTGGTAAAAAGGTTTTGATTTTATTTATTTATTTATTTATTTTTTATTATTATTTTTTTAATTCTACCCGTTAGGGGTGTTTTTTGAATTTTTTTTTTTTTAAAGTTAACGGCTAGTAGCGTTAGAGGGACTAGATATGAAAAAATTTGATTTTTTTCTCGCTTAACGCGTTAAGGGGGTAACGCAAGGGGACCAACGCCGTGACACAAACACACTTCCAAGGGTAATAACGGGCCAACGCCGTTATTTGGGGGTATAACGCCGTTTCGGCGTTAACAATGAAAGTGCTCTTAAAACCTAGCTTTTTGCACTAACGAACATACTTTTACAATTAATTAGTCCATATTAGGGTTTTTTAAGCTAGGTCGGCAGAAGTTCAATAAGAAACATTGATAACTATTCTATGGAAATCTTACTGTCTTAAAATTATGGAATTGAGATTAATATAAACCTCATATTTTTCATAGATTTAATGAACCAATTCTAGTTATCTATTTTCTTTTATCGAAATTAACAAAAAAACCGTTTTTCTATCCTTTTTTCAAAAATAAAAATATTTTTCAAACGGTTTATATCGTTAAGCGACAAAAAATACACCATTATATCACGAGATTTTTTTTTTTATTTTTCAGCAGATGGGACTTCGATATGTTTTCGATGAACCTTTTTTTCGAGTTTTGGTTTGGTGTTAACTTTGCGTCGTGAAAAATCACATGTAATTTGTATGTTAGGAAGTGTGATTTTACAAATCACGTGTGATTTTACAAATCACGTGTGATTTCATAAAATCACGTATAATTTCATAAAATTACGTGTAATTTCATAAAATCACATGTGATTTGAAAATAGTATATCACATGTGAGATTTCTCTAGACTTAAATTTCAACACTTACAAAGAAAAGTCGAAAAAAAGTTCCTCGAAAGTATATAGAAGTGCTCCTCTATCGATAGAAGATTTAATTCTCGTCGTGATGGTATGATTCTTTTCGCGTAACGATTAACGGTTTGCGTATTATTTAATTTTTTTTTAAATGGTGAAAGTTTATTTTTATTTTTTTGTTTTGATCGGTAAAGATTGGTTCATTGAATATTTAGAAAATACTAGAAGTATGCTACAAAAGCAAGCATGTAACCATGACTATTTTGGCGAACAAATGTTTTTATTTTAAACATTCCTTATTTAGCATGTCCCAAATACTTTACAACGTAGTAAATATACGTTTTTCAAAAATAAAACGTCGAAATTATTAATAGGGTAAACAGTTAACACTTTTATTTTTTTAATTTTTTTTAATTAAATTGGTGGTTATAAGTTTAGTTAGTTTATTTTTATAAATAACTCTATTAAAATATATCATTATTGAGGGGAGAGAGAATTACTATATGGTTTAAATGAGACTTAAATTTTTAAAATTTACAGTAATTTATTAACTTTTCTTTTATAGTAATATTATATATTGGATCGACATTGAACTTTTCTCTATAACGGAATAAGACATTTTCCTCTATTAAATGTATTAAAATTAAGTAATACAAGTATTTATACAATGTTTACAATTTATTGATGCATAATTAATATAAATTCTTAAAAGACTCATTTAATAATAAATACATGTATTAAAATACCTAGTACAAATCATGCAAACTGATAATTAATAATACTATAAAAACATAATTTCAATCTATATCATTGAAAAAACTCATAATTACATCAATAACTTCATAAAAATTAAAATTACATCGATATCCTTTAAAAAATATAAAATACTCATATATGTCTAAATATGCAATTTAATCACTGTTATATACAACAATATATTTAAAATATTATCTAGTATAGATATTACCTTTTTGCCCCTATTGTCCAAATTTAAAGTCACCATGACTCTAGGTGAATTTGTAGCTTCAAATCGTAGAAATGAATTGTCTCTACATGTTGTTTTCTTAATAAATCACTCCCCCAATTAATTGTGTTTATGTAATTTAATACAATTTAATGAAAAATTCATAAAATGAAATGAAAGCCAAATATTGAATTGTTTGATGTGGAGATGGTATATCCTTTAGCTTAAATAACAAGGCCTAAGCATAGGGGCGGCAATTCTCGACACGACACGATAAACGACACGAACACGACACGAAGTTAAACGGGTTTGGGTTGAGGATAAACGGGTTTGGGTTAAAAACAGGTCAACCCGTCTAACCCGTTTAATAAACGGGTTGTGTTTGGGTTGAGTAAATACTAAACAGGTCAACCCGTGAACCCGTTTAAGTATATAAGATTCAAAAAATAAAAAATATAACCTAGTTTTTTTATGTGAGATGTGGATTAAATATTTTTTTATGTACTTAATATGAGTGAATTACGATTATACCTCAAATATCATTGAAATTGCCACTTTATAACTCTGAAAATTGTCGTATAGTTATTTGTATGTTCTTTTTATTATATTTTAGATCCTTATATCACTTTTTCATTTAAACTAGGTAAAATAACAAATCACCAACCTTATTTCTTGATTGACCTATTTAGTTAAACAGTTAAACGGTCATAAACGGGTTACACGTGTTATGCAGGTCTGGGTTAGGGTTGAGTTTCTTGACACGATTAATAAATGGGTCGTGTTTGGGTAGAGGTTATACCAACCCGCCAACACGCGAACTCGAATAGGTCAACACGAACACGACTCGATTGCCACCCCTACCTAAGCACATATGACAAAAAGTCAAAAATCATCCAACAGGAAAGCGTTTTTAATAAGAAGAAAAGTAAACTAATCTGTTGATACAAATAAGCCGTAAAAACGTTTATTTATATTTTACGATCTTCTAATGTTTTGTCGATAACAAACGTAAACTTATTTTAACGAAACAAATAAAATACGTAAATAGTTTGATTCAATAGTTTTATAACACACTTATGTTTTCACATAAAACACTAAAACAAGTATAAGTGATTTTATGATTTAGTAATACATATATACAACAACTAGTGTTTACATATTTTGGTAAATATACACTTAACTTGTATAAACTAAAATGGGTAAAAACTAACAAATGGTATTGACCCATAACCCATGGTTTTATCCAAAGCATTTCACTAGGTACATTGAACTCATGAGATACATTGTATCTAATAAGAAACCCATGGATCAACCCATAACCCATGACCCATAACCCATAACCAAAAATACCCATGGGTAAAGAGGAGCGTCCCACGGATCCCTAGCTTTACGCTAGCCGAATCCCTTGTGGGAGGGATCCGTGGGATCCGGGGAATAGTAAGTTTTCTCCTCTATAAATAGTGAGCCATTTCTTCCCTTTTGCTCACCACTTTCACACATACTTTCTCCAAGTATTGTACCTCTCTAACCACTGATCCTAAGGGATCTTTCTTTGTAGTTTGTCTTTTGTTTTTGTGTGATTCTCTAGGTTCCTCTTAAAGGCTAGATCACCACTTCTTGAAGTTGAGCAAGCTCAAGTCCATGAGTTGCCATACTTCGTCATCATCAAGACAACGAAGGTTCTCTTGTTGATAGTTCTTTCTTTCTCCATAGAGATGTTGTGTTGAAGGCATTAGTGAAGGATGCCAAAAGAGTCAAGACGAAAGCATTAGTGAAAGGTGCTTAACGTCCGTGTCAAAAGCATTGGTGAAGAATGCTAAAGGTGTCAAGTCAAGGGATTAGTGAAGGATGCCTAGGAATCAAATCAAGTGGCATTAGGGAAGAATGCCTAGGTCGTATAATCGATGAGGTGCATCGTTATACATATAAGTATTAGTTTATTTTCAAGGATGGTGATATCCTTGATGGTGTTGTAACAAGGAATGGATCTTCTTAAGATTAGGTGTTGTGTTGTGATAGGTAGTAGTTCCTCCATAGTAATGGAACTAGGTGCTTAGCCTAGTACCTAATAAAGGGTAGGTGACGTTGTGATAGGTATGGTTCACCTTGGTGTGAAAGAACTAGGTACTTAGCCTAGTACTTGATAAAGGGTAGGTGACGTTGTGTGGGTGTGGTTCACCTTGGAGTGAAAGAACCCGGTGGTTAGCCTAGCACCGGAAAAGGGTAGGCGACGTTGTGAAGGCTTCTCCCCCATAAGGAGTTGGTGTAGTGATTACGAACTCTCGAGTAGGTGACTTGAGGAGTGGACTAGGGCAAGGAAGGTGTCCTTATAGCCGAACCACTATAAATACTTGTGTCGTGGTGAAGTGTTTCTTACTCTTTATCTTTCATTACACGTTTACATATCTATCTATCAACGTCCAACATAAACAACCAAATAGATTGACAAAAGTCGATCTAAATATTTAAAAGAAAAGTTTTAAATTGGTAAAACTATTCAACCCCCCTTCTAGTTTTCCACAATTGGCATCAGAGCTTCGTTACCAAGTTTCTTAAAGTATGTTGTACTTTAAAAACTTGATACGATCCGTGTATGTTTGAAAACTACAAAGAATGATTTTTCAAGTCATGTTTTAAAAATCATTATAATGTTTATTGTTGGACAATGATAGAATGTTCTAACATTTTCCTTGTTAAGTATTCTCCATACTTGGATTTGGGGTTACCAAGAAGATCATGAAGAATCTATCTAAATATTTCTTTTCGCAAAAAGAATTTTTAGTGTTGTCCTTCTCACATATGAATCTGGAGATTCCAAGAAGATCACAAAGCATTTCATCTAAATACTTCTTTTCTTAAAAAGAATATTTAGCAAAGGTATGATCGTCAATAATTTACTTTTGGTTTTATTATTGTTAAAATCTTAGTTGCATAATTAATATTTATTAGTAATTACTTAAGTAGTTATCTATATTAAAGTCATCATCAAGAATAGTATTCTTCGACTGATTTGTATAGACTACACTACCAAATCGTAATAATGATATCCTGGTTATTCGATAGCCTTAATCATTATCCGTCACAAAGGAATTATTGACACTCCATCTATGTCAATAATTTTTCGTGTGAAACTTCTTATATTATGATAAAATGGGATTTTATCATAATCTTTGATAAACCTTCCAAAAATTGTGACTAATTCTTAAAAAGAGAACCACGACTAGTAGGATTAGTACTAAACCGACAAAAACACAAATCACAAGTTATTAAGCTTAAACATCAAACTCTAGGAGATTTTAGAACTCCCAAACAAAAGTTATCAAGGAATGCTTGAGCTGATTTTTTGCTGTCATGCCGGATCCCTGTGTTTACACTAGCTGGATCCCAAATGAGAGGGATCCAGCGGGATCCGTGCAAATGTAAGAAGCATAAGTTAGTAATGATCACTGTGGATGTTCCACAATTATATCCACTTCAAAGACTCACGAACAAGAACACATCTACTGTTCAAAGGAGCAATTTGATCATTTCTCTCAAGCATAACAATCACTTGTGTAAGTATAATCTTCACTACATTGTTAATTTAATTCCTTGATTTCTAGGATTACAATTTCTTCATCTTTAAGAGTTGGGTTCAAATGGGTTTATCATAATTTGTCACCACATTGTTTTCTAAGATAATCTAAATCAAAGAATTAACATTGTTAATACAAATTAAACACATTTCTTGAATTCAACAAAGATGATGAGAGCAAAGTTGTGATCAAACCCTCTAGGTTACTATTCACAATTAACGCCACATTGTGATTGTATTGTTTAGGAACAATCAAGCCAAGCAACAAACAACAAGATTACCAAGACACCGCTCATTACATACCAATGTTTCATAGAAAAGATGGACTTAGTCCCGAAGATAGGAAAGTTTTTAAAATGCTTGAAAAGAGACTTTTTCACGAAGGTCGAGTAGTAGAACCATCATTTCTTGCCAATACCGACATAAGAGAAGTTTTTGGAGCTATTGGGTTTGATTTTTTATTGGACATAAACGAACAAATTTTCTCGTCTTTGTACTCGAGTTCTACAAGACAATGGGGATAGTTAGAAATGATGATGGGTCGATCTCAATTGAATTCACCATAAATGGACATGAGTACACTCTCTCGCTTGTGGAGTTTGGAAGAATAATAGGGGTTTCGTATCAAGGTGTTTGCATGTATTCTAATGAGTGGTCGTTGGAGGAGATACACTCTATGGTTGATCATCACGAAATTTATCACATGTTAATCCCGGAAGCAACCACGGTGAGGGACACCGTGTTTATGCCAAGAGCATCCCCATCAAGGGTTACTAGGAAGTCGAAAGTGATCTATAGGGATCCTTTCCAAATGGAGCTCTCCGAGATGTACGGATTGTATAGGAAATGAGGGAGAATGTGGTGTGCCTAGTAGGAAACAAGGATCACCCCAACGCATGTCTAAGTTTCATGATCTATTGCCTAGTGACCGAAACTCGCTTTAACCTTGCCTACTACATGATCAAGAGAATGGCAAGTGTAAGAAGGATGGACAAGATGGTGCTCCCATACGCAATGCTCCTAACCCGTCTTGCTAAATTCATCTTTGCATTAGATCCTTCTCCACCAACCTATGACCATAGCTTTTGCAACAAGGTTATGGTATCATTGACCAAGGGAAGAACTACAAGGTTTATGGTAGATGAGGCCTCACCCACCTACGGATTCCTCGAAAGAAAGGGAGAGGCAAAGAGAAGGTGAAGGAAGTAGCAACCCACTCGGAAATACCAAACTCGACCCCTTGGAGTACATCAACCAATTGCCGGACGTTCCTGGTGCATCAACCGAATGGCAACAAACCAAGGGAATCTTCAAGTGCTTTGCCAACTTCTTGAAGAAAAAGAAGTAGAAATGGTATGATAAAGAGTGGAGGACAGGAAGGAGAGGAGAAATGAGGTAAGGTCATAGGACCTTAATTTGCAAAGAACAATTTCAAAAAATGGTTTGTAAAACTTAAACAATGCTTGTAGTATGTAGGTCTTGCCATATCTTGGCACTAAACAATTTTAACTTAGGAACTTGAAGAATGAGATTTTACGACCCCTTGAGTGGTCTTCGTGACTCATTTTAGGAACTTTTAGCTCTTTCTAATGTGCTATGCCTTATATTTGTTGTGTTCTTGCATTTAGTCCCTATAGAAACAACTAGGAGAAGAATTTTCCAAAAAGTGCAAAGTTGCACATTTGCTTAAAGCCTTCTGATCTTGAGGCGGATCCCAACTTTATAACTGGTCGGATCCCTCCCAGAAGGGAACCGTGGGATCCGTGACCACTGATGTACAATTCAGACTTGATTACATAAAAATAGCTCACTAGATCACATCACACTAGCCAAACATAAGATTTTAGAACCAACTAAGTCTTCCACAAACAATTGAAAGCTTCACACTTACTCATAGCTTATCTAGGATCATATTCAAAATGTTGTTGATTTATCAACTCATTAAAACTCACCATATTTCCGCTCCAACACTCACACATTACTTCTCACATCTCATAACTCTTAGTTTGAGACACTTTTCAATTTTTGCAAATTGATTGTAGTCACCATTTGCTCATAAATAAGCTTAAGACTAGTTTTTCATTTTTCCCTATTTTTTAAGATTTTAGTAAATTATCCTTGAGTCATCATCTGATTTCTAGGACTAGTTACCACCATTTTTCCATTTAAAATCAAATGGAATCCTTGTCAAACACTTAGTTGGACTACCTAAAGTCAAGTTTTCTTACCCAAAACCATCATTAAGCATCATCACTCCTTATTGTTGAGCATTTAAGATATCCATCAGTTAAAGACATCAAAATTAAGTCAAAACCTCGAAATCCATAGATAATAAACCTTACAAAAGCATAATCATTTCACCTAGAACACCGACTTTGTGACGGATCCTTGGTTTATAACCGGTGATCCCTGAGAGGATCCATGGGATCCGTGGCTGCGAAAGCCTTATCGACTTCCCTCTTCAACTTTAGGCCACCTTTTGGTTATGTAACCACTTTTAGCCTTCATTTATTATCTCCCTAGAGCTGATCAATATCCTAAATGCATGCTTAATCCTCTTAGTGGCCAAGAATTTAATTCCCTCAATTCAAATTATCCTTTATAAACCAAACAACCTTAAGGTTAAGGCACCACTCTCACTTACCTCTCAAAAATCAGCAACTAGAAGTTTATTTAGCATCATCATCACTATGACTAAGGCTCTTAGCAACAACTCTTCGAGCAAAGGATCATCCAAAAGAAAGGGTCAAATGATCCATGAAATCTCATCCACCGAAACATTTCCCATTAGAGATAATAATGCTAGAATCCTATCTTATCAAACTCATCCAACAAATGCTAAGAGAACCGCAAGGATTAGCATTAAACCTTTCGGTCTAGAAAAAGGATCATCTAGTTAAAAACCAAACATGGCTAGTTCTAGCAATCCATCAAAACCCTCATTCCTTGAGCATGGACTACACTCCTTGAATGAGCCTCTTCCTCACCCAAACATCTACTCATTGGATCATTCACCACCAAGAACCTCTCATTCACCAACCTTTTCATTGAATAGGGAACCACCAACAACACCAACTAGTCCATCATGGGAGACAAGGAACAATCAAGTACTTGATCATATGGAAGAATTTCCATTACCACCCTCATTTTTAGAACCTCATCCCACTTCTCAAAATGAAGACCCACAATCACACATAGAGCCTCCTCAAAATATCCATTTCCCTCCGGTTCCAAACGAAGACAATAATTGTCCAAATTGTCTAATCACTCAAGGACTTGTTCAAGAAGCACGAAATAAGATACATTTCATGTTTAATCATCTTCTTGCAAAGTTGGATCAAATCAACAAGTCCACTCATCCCTAGACTCAAGCACATTGTCGCGTTTTAAGTCTAGTAACTAGTTAGTACTAGTAGTATTTGTATGGCTAGATCATTCTCTTAGTTTTAGAAATTTGTTTGATTATCTCTTGTTTTTTGTTGAATGAATTCTTATATGCCATGATTGTTTTGTGCTTGCTAAATTATACACATATCATATCTCTTCATTAACATTGTTTGGCATATCTTCATTGCTGAAGAAACTGTCACCAGACAGCCGGATCCCTAGAAATGGCCTAGACGGATCCTTCCATGAAGGGAACCGTGGGATCCGTGGTCCAGAAGCACAAACTAATACTAACTTGAGTTTTATTTGCAGGAAATTATGCACTATACTCTTGTTTTCTAACTTTTATTTTGTAGATTTTCAAAAGACACATGAAGATTTTGACACCATAAAGCTAGGGGGAGCTTTGTGTCAAACCATAAGACAAATCATTTGCAAACATATTTGCAACACATGAGTTTATTTACGTTATATACTTGACGCCCTCTCAAAGGGATGGACTCGTCAAGTGGGAGTTAAGACGAGAACCATTCCCGTCACTTGCTCTCTTTACATTTTTTTTTCTTTTTACACGTTTTTCTTATAAAAATTGTGTTAGTTTCTTTTAACACTTTTTGATTCGACAAAAAGGGGGAGAAAAAAGTAAAAACTACTAATCCAAATTTTCTACGAATTTTAGTTTTTCCTTAAAATAATTTTATGTTTTGTCATCAACAAAAAGGGGGAGATTGTTAATACAAATAAGCCGTAAAAACGTTTATTTATATTTTATGATCTTCTAATGTTTTGTCGATAACAAACGTAAAATCATTTTAACGAAACAAATAAAATACGTAAATAGTTTGATTCAATAGTTTTATAACACACTTACGTTTTCACACAAAACACTAAAACAAGTATAAGTGATTTTATGATTTAGTAATACATATATACAAAAACTAGTGTTTACATATTTGGGTAAATATACACTTAACTTGTATATACTAAAATGGGTAAAAACTAAAAAATGGTTTTGACCCATAACCCATGGTTTTATCCAAACCATTTGACTAGGTACATTGAACTCATGAGATACATTGTATCTAATAAGAAACCCATGGATCAACCCATAACCCATGACCCATAACCAAAAATACCCATGGGTAAAGAGGAGCGTCCTACGGATCCCTAGCTTTACGCTAGCCGGATCCCTTGTGGGAGGGATCCGTGGGATCCGGAGAACAGTAAGTTTTATCCTCTATAAATAGTGAGCCATTTCTTCCTTTTTGCTCACCACTTTCACACATACTTTCTCCAAGTATTGTACCTCTCTAACCACTGATCCTAAGGGATCTTTCTATGTAGTTTGTCTTTTGTTTTTGTGTGATTCTCTAGGTTCCTCTTAAAGGCAAAATCACCACTTCTTGAAGTCGAGCAAGCTCAAGTCCATGAGTTGCCATACTTCGTCATCATCAAGACAATGAAGGTTCTCTTGTTGATAGTTCTTTCTTTCTCCATAGAGATGTTGTGTTGAAGGCATTAGTGAAGGATGCCAAAAGAGTCAAGACGAAAGCATTAGTGAAAGGTGCTTAACGTCCGTGTCAAAAGCATTGGTGAAGAATGATAAAGGTGTCAAGTCAAAGGCATTAGTGAAGGATGCCTAGGAATCAAATCAAGTGGCATTAGGGAAGAATGCCTAGGTCGTATAATCGATGAGGTGCATCGTTATACATATAAGTATTAGTTTTTTCCAAGGATTGTGATATCCTTGATGGTGTTGTAACAAGGAATGGATCTCCTTAAGATTAGGTGTTGTGTTGTGATAGGTAGTAGTTCCTCCATAGTAATGGAACTAGGTGCTTAGCCTAGTACCTAATAAAGGGTAGGTGACGTTGTGATAGGTGTGGTTCACCTTGTTGTGAAAAAACTAGGTACTTAGCCTAGTACCTGATAAAGGGTAGGCGACGTTGTGTAGGTGTGGTTCGCCTTGGAGTGAAAGAACGTGGTTTAGTGATTCGCTCACGAGCAGTCAGTTTTCTCACAAATCTACCACTTGTGAATGGCCGAGTAGAAACTTAAAGCGGTTCGACGAATGCAATGAAGATCTGGAGAGTATAGTGTTTCCCCGGGTCGTTATGTCCCAGCGAGCTATGCGAAGAATTATCTGACGGATAGTGATCGAGAGATTTGAACAGAAAAAGGGATTGAATTATTATAACTACAGAAATAGCCTATAATTACAAAGGCTTAAATGCAAATTAAAGGAAATTAAAAAGTTAAAAAATATTAAATAAACGCTATCACTATTTGCAAAATGATGTTTTTGATTTTATGTTTTTATAAAACTTGAATTTAAAACTACGTGACGTACTAAAGAAAATGTGAAACTTACACAATATTAATCCAAAAAATATGAAAATGATATTTTTACAAACCTAATGACAAAATAAAATTTCTAGAAAAAGAAAATTATTTTTAAAACAATTTATCTAATTATTATTAATTTAAAACTAATTTTAACTATTTAATAATAGCCTAAAATACAAGATAATATGAAATAAAGCTAGAAAAATAAAATTATGACTTAGAAAAATCTAAAATAACAAAAGAGAATTTTCAAAACTATTTTTATAATTTTCTGATTATTTTTGTATTTTTTTATGAATTAAAAACTATTTAAAACTACTTAAATTGCTTAAAAATACAAATTTAACTAAGAAAATTCTGGAAAAATATTTTTTGTCTTTTATATTTATCTTAACTTAAGAAAATGAAAATTATTTTTTGAAACTTTTCTGAATTAATTGTATTAAATACTAATTAAAAATGCTTAAAAACTAATTAAAATGAAGAAAAATACCAAACAGACTTGGAAAAATCTGAAAAATTCAAGATAAGTCTAAAATAATATTCTAAATCTGAGAAAAATATAAAAACAGGTGCTTGTGTACAAGAAAATGAAACTGCTATGCAAAGTGCTTTTTAATAAGCACTCTAAATACGCTAGAAGCTACAAACAAGCACTAAACTAATACAGAAGATATAATATGCTAAAACTACTCAAAATGAACCAAAAACAACAAGCCTTAACCTCAACTTTGCAACTTTAAACAGATTTGGTTAATTGAGCTAAAGTGCTTAAAATCAGTTTTCACCCCTACTTTCAAGCTTATGCACAAGCTACTCAATAAGCTAAAACTTAAAACTAAAGATTGCAACCTAAACAAGACACGGGTGGCTACTTATAAACCAAATACCAGACCTAGACAAGCTCTTATGAGCTCATTGCAACCCCCACAAGGCCGAGAAAACTCGATACTACGAGTTTTGTGAACGAGGATATAAGACCTAAAAGAGAAGCTGTTTTGCAGCTTATAAAAAAAATTGTAAAAATCTATAAAAATAGTAATAACAAATTAGACCAGCTGAAGTTAATGAACACCAAATTTCACTTAGATTGGCTCAGAAATGAGCTCATGAAAAATCCTTCGGTTGGGCTCAAAAGGTTTTCAAGTTTTGACTTTTGAAGCAAAAATGAAATGTTGACTTTGTTGAGTTTTGAATCCAATTTGAGGATTGATTATGAAGTATTATGATGAAATAGAATTCTTGAAGGCTATGTCTATGCATTTGAAACACAAAACAAGACTTTGATTCTCAAAACTCCAACGGTGAAAGCAGTTTAAGGCAATTAAGATGCATTTTGACTTTGAGATTGTGCAGGCTCAAGTTTATGATTGCAATGAGTTTATTTAAACTAAACAAGACTGAAACAACAAGAAACTTCCACTAAATAAACTTAAATCACATATTTGACAGCAAATCCAAACAAACCTTTATTTCACTGATTGCAATCAAAACTAACCAAAGCGCTAAACTAGCTAATCCTAGTGATCAAACTGAATTTAATTAACTTAAATACCACTTAATGAACAGAATTGAACCATTTATAACTACAAATAAAGATCATGTAATGAAACCTTGAAAGTAACTTACAATAGGTCCACCACTATGGCTTGAAAATCAAAGAACCAATGAACCTCTAACCTATTTCTATCAACCCATTAACTCTGAATCAACCCATTTCCATTTCTGCATCAACCCATATCCAATTCATACCCATTTGCTTCCTCAGTTGACTTTCTTTGACCAATATCCAAAGTTGTTTGAAACTTAAATGTGAGCTCACAACAAGCTATAATAAGCTTGTATAAGCTTGTTTGAGCTTATAAATAAGCTATTGAAACTTTAATATCAGATTTTGAAATTGCAAATTGCAACAATGTTGAGCATAAAATATGAAATGTGAACTAAAACTTGAATTGATACTTGATAAGAGTTTTAATACCTTGAAACTACTAAGTTTGATACAAATTAACTTGAAATTACAATTGTGAAACTATTTAAGACATGATAAGCTTATAACGACATACATTTTAAAAAACTAAACTAAGTGCTCCTTTTTTGTTGCTCTTTCTTCCTCTTTTATACATCAATGTGACTTCTCTCTCCGATCACTTCCCAATAATAATCCGGACCATTGGATAAGTTAAAGAGATCTTGGCGTTTGATTGGTTTTGGCCTAAAATGTTTTTAACATTTGGGGTTTTGAGTGCTTGTAAGAGAAGCATTTAATGCGATTTGGAGGGTTGTTGAGGTGGGGGGAACAAAACATGGAGTAGGGGTGGAGTGATGTTGGTGTTGGTGGTGGTTTTGAGAAAGGGAGGGAAAAAAAGAAGAAGAAGGGGCGTTTGTCGTGGGTTGTTTTATTTTAAACCGGGCGGGTAAAAGGGTGGACTGGGTTTGGGCTTGGTTTAAATAATGGACCAAGGATTTAAATTGGACCCAAGTTGTAGCTTAGGGACCATTTGTGTATAATTGAATCTCCGGGGACCAAAGCTGTAACGAAATTGTAGACCAAGGGTTGGTCTTGCCAATCTCCAATAGATCAAGGCCTAAACTTGCCAATTGTGAAATTCCAAGGACTAAACATGACCATTTTAAAATCAAGGATTAAAACTGTAATTTCTCAAAACTTTTGATATTATTCATCAAAGGACTGATTTTGACAACTTATGATTTTAAAAGGACCTTTGGTGACTTTTCTTTTGAAATAAGTGCTCGGGGACTATTTCTGACAACTTTTGAAACTTGGGGATGAAGCGCCAATTATGCAAACTTAGCTCGTTTTCATCGATTTTGAACATTTTGCATCCGAAACATATAAAATGCAATTTTGAGATATTTTCAGTATTTTGATGCATTTCTGAGCATTTTTAGGCGTTTTGCAGTTCAGATTTAACCAAAATGATGAGTATTTACACACTCATCAATCCCCCACACTAAACTATTGCTAGTCCTAGCAATCTTTTGAGAAAAACTTAATGGATTTGAATCTCTTTACCAAAAGCCATTTCTTACGGAGTAGCCAAATGTTTCAGTTCAAGTAAGAACTATGGTACAACGATAACCATGTGATTTTGAGCAAACCACCGACTTCCAACGGATTTGATTTGTCTTTACCGAAACCGTTTGCTTCGGACTAGCCAACTCTTAGATAAATTATCAATATTATCTTTGGTGAGGTGATTACCAATTATGGTTTTTCCACTGCCTTTACCACAAGCCATAAACTTGCGGGCTAGCCAACTCTTCACTTTTAAGGATATGGTGAGATGAATACCATACAATTTTGGGCAAATTGCAAGCCGTCAACGGATTTGAGATATCTTTACCAAGAGCCGTTTGCTCCTGGATTAGCCAATCCTTTTGTTTATTAGACATGGCGGATTGATAACCAATTGAGTAAGTGCAAAACACTTACTCCAAAAAAATTTTGGCCAAAACGGAAATTAGGGGTATAATTACATGATAAAATTCGTGAGAATTCCCCCACACTTAGAAATGAATATTGCCCTCAATATTCAAAGTACCGCGGTTATGCCGAAACAAAGAACGTAAAAGGGAAATACTACGATCATTATTTGAAAGAGATTTTTTTTTTTTTTAAACTTGCGTATATACATAACATGTGGGGCAACCCCCCCCACACTAGGGTGGTAGAAAGATAGAAAGAATTCAGAAATATGGGTGAAAACCCATATGGCATGCTACTATTTTTGATTCCCGAGTCGCTAGCTTGACTCGATCCCGCATTCATTGGTTCATGGGGAAAGTTTGTAGATCCGGGACAACCACGGGAGGAATGTCCTCTCCAAAATAATGCTTCAACCGATGACCATTCACTTTAAAGTTTGGACCATCGGGTTGAGATAACTCAATGGTTCCATATGGAAAGACTCTAGTGATGGTAAATGGTCCGCACCGGTGATTTTAATTTTCGAGAAAATCTTCAATCTTGAGTTGAAAAGAAGGACTTCGATCACCGGCGTTGAAAAGCGGTTTTGATTTTGAGTCATGAATCTTCTTTGTCTTTTGTTTGTAGATCAAAGAGTTCTCGTATGCTTGATCACGGAGTTCATTTAGTTTATTCATTTGAACTTTCGGTGATCACCGGTACCGTCTGAATATCAAAGTTGGCATGCTTCAAGGCCCGGATGCCTTGTGCTCAAGCTCAACCGGCGGTGACATGCCTTCCGTATACAAGCTTGTATGGAGTGCACCGATGGGTGTTTTATAAGTCGCATGCGGAAGTCCCAGTCGTCATCTAGCTTATCGACCAAGAGGCACGATTTTCGCCAACCGTCCTCTCCGAATTCTTTTTATCCTCGGTTGGAAACTTCCACTTGCCCACTTGTTTGGGGGTGATGCGATGAGAGGCGGTGAGTTACACCATACTTTTGCATGACTCTATCAAACGGTCATTGCAAAATGCGTACCACGATCACTGATTATGGCTAGTGGAGTTCCAAACCTAGCAAAAAGAGATTTCAAGAATTTCACAACAACTCGGGCATCGTTGGTAGGTAAAGCTTTAGCTTCCACCCATTTTGACAAGTAGTCAACGGCCACGAGTATGTACTTATTTCCGCGAGAAGAAGGAAATGGCCCCATAAAGTCAATGCCCCAGATGTCAAAATCTCACACACTTGAATGGCGTTTTGCGGCATTTCATTTCTTTGTGAGATGTTCCGTGACGTGACAAGCGTCCGCGGGTTTTGACAAATTCATGGGCATCCTTGTAGATAGTGGGCCAATAGAATCCGGAATCAAACACCTTCTTGGCGGTGTAGTTGGGGCTATGATGTCCCCAATAGGTCCGTAATGGCAAGCCTTGAGAATGTCATTGGCTTCCTGACCATACACACATCGTCTGATGACTTGATCCGCGCAAATTTTAAACAAGTAGGGGTCGTCCCAGAAATAATGTTTCACATCTTTAAAGAATTTATTTTTCTGTTGGGACGACATCCCTTTCACCACAAAGTTACCCCCATGGTAATTTGCAAAGTCAGCAAACCATGGGGTAGAAGAGTCTCCACGAAAAGAAACCACATTGAGTGTTTCGAGAGGAAATGTTTCGTTTATTTCCCTTTTCTCGAACACATCTTCGGTGAGGGTTTTCTAGACGGGACGAGATGATCGGCCAGGTTTTACTCCTTTTTATCGATATAATGATATCAAATTCTTGTAGGAGGAGAACCCAACGAAGCAATCTCGGCTTTGCATCTTGTTTTGCAAAGAGATATTTGAGAGCCGAGAGTGATCCGTATACACCACGCATTTGGTTAATATAAGGTATGGCCGAAACTTTTCAAACGCATACACCACTGCTAATAATTCTTTTTCTGTAGTGGTGTAATGGGTTTGAGCTTGATCATAGTTTTGCTTGCGTAGTGGATGGGCTGAAAATGCTTGGTTTTTCGTTGCCCCAAGACGCTCGATAGCAAAATCACTTGCATCGCACATGAGCTCAAAGGGTAAATCGGTCGGGGCAACTAGAATGGGTGCTTCCGTAAGCTTTTTCTTTAGTGTTTCAAAAGCTTCGATGCACTTAGGAGAGAAGACAAAAGAGCATCTTTTCAAGAAGATGGGTCATAGGCGAATGATTTTAGGAAATCTTGAATGAATCTTCGATAAAACCCGGCATGACCTAGAAAACTCCTAATAACTTTGACGGTAGTAGGATGAGGTAATTTAGCAATAACATCAACTTTTGCTCTATCTACCTCAATCCCGTTTTTGAAATCTTATGGCCAAGGACTATGCCTTCTTTGACCATAAAGTGGCTCTTCTCCCAATTTAGACAAAGATTGGTGTCTTCACACCTTTGAAGCATTTTTCTAAATGGGAGAGACATGTATGAAACGAGTCCCCAATGACCGAGAAGTCATCCATAAACACCTCCATTGTTTCCCCGATCATGTCGTGGAAAATTGCCATCATACATCGTTGGAGCGTGCGGGAGCGTTACATAGGCCAAAAGGCATACGTCCGTAGGCAAATGTCCCGTATGGGCAGGTGAATGTGGTCTTTTCTTGATCCAGCGGATCAATGGGGATCTGAAAGTATCTTGAGAAACCATCAAGGAAACAATAGTATTCGTTCCCTGCTAATCTCTCAAGCATCCGTCCATGAAGGCGAGGAAAATGGTCTTTCTGGTGGCCGTTTAACTTGCGATAGTCAATGCACACACGCCATCCCGTAACCAATCGAGTTGGAATTAACTCGTTTTCTTCATTCGTGACAATAGTAATGCCACCCTTTTTTGGAACGCAATGAATGGGCTAACCCAAGGACTATCGAGATAGGGTAAATTAAACCCGGCATCAAGAAGTTTGAGAACCTCCTGTTTGATAACCTCATGAATCTTAGGATTCACCCTTCGATGTTGGATGCTGGTTTGAAGTCATCCTCCATTAAGATTTTGTGAGTACAAAACTCAAGGTTGATACCCTTAATGTCGGAGAGTTTCCAAGCAATTGCTTGCTTGTGTGACTTATAGACCTTTATGAGAGCGTTTCTCCTCCTCGGTTAAATCTTTAGCAATTATGACGGGTAATTTATCATCACCCTCCAAGAATGCATACTCGAGATGAGGAGGTAGGTCCTTTAGTTCACCCTCGGGAAATTCTTCTTAGAAGTTTGTACCGATTTGATTTCCTCATTTGTGATTTCTTTCGAGGAGGGAGTGAAGGTAATGGATCTTCATTAAGCAATTGCTCAAGATAAAGAATATCTCCTTCCGAATCATAAACACCATCAATTCCGGACGGAATTGATTCATCGATAACAAGAAATTCATCGATCTCTTCCGAGGAAGTCACCTCCCTCAAACGAGGTGAGAGAGGGGAAGAGTCGCAATGATAGGTTGAGAAGTTGTGGTGGAACCTCCACTCACAGAATTATGAAGATAACCAAGGAACTCTTGAGAGTACTCCTTTGAAGCAATATCAATTAAATCGACTTCGATTAATTGATTGATATCATAATTTGAGGAGTACCTCAAGTTTGATCAAGGTTAAAAGTGACGAGCTTCATTACCCCACGTAGCGTGATTTCTTGCTCAAATACATCAATAAGAGCACGGCCCGTTCTCTGGAATCCTCGTCCAACAATGAGGGGAACCCGAGGATCGGCATCGAAATCAACAACCACAAAGTCAACTGGAAAATGGAACTTTCCTACTTTCACAAATACATCCTCGGCGATGCCAAGGGGCGCTTGATATAGAACGATCGCAAGCTCAAGAGTCATGCAGGTAGGAATAAGTTCGGAAGAAAGTTTCTTCCATCTTGAATAAGGCATCGATTGATGCTTGCACCAAGATCGGCAAGGGCAAAGCATTCAATCATTCATGGAAAAACACAAGGGAGAAGAAATTTTCCGGGATCTCCAAGCTTCTCGGAAGCTTCTTTATGAAGCTGCGGCGGTTCTCGTTCAAAGGAGTTTTGGCCATTTCAAACAGCTTTTCCTTATTGCTCAACATGTGTTTGAGAGTAGATGCAAACTTGGGCATCAACATGATAGCATCCGCAAAGCTTATGTCAAAATGAAGCTCTTGGAAAATTTGAAAGAATTTTTCCATTTGATGACTAGCTTTCTCGCGGAGTTTTTGCTCATGTAAACGTGAGGGATAAGGAATAGAAGTTTTGGATTTGGGGTTACCAAATGGAGGTTCAAAAACAACTCGGGTGTGGTTTTCGGACAACCACGAGGATGGACATTCTGGTACTTCCGTTATTAGTAGGAAATTCCTTGTCCTTTGTCGCCTCAGGTTCACTTTCCACTACCGAGGAGAGAAGAAGAAGGTAGTAGGAATAGCGGGTCCATCATATGAAGTACCACTTACGGTTGTGATCGCCTTTGCATCGCCCCTCGGATTAGCGATCATGTTGCTAGGTAAAGTACATGAGCCCGAGGGTCGATCATTTAAAGACTTCTTAATGTCGAGCAATCGGCTAACCAACAACCTATTCATTTCCTCTTGGGATTTCATGAATTGTTTCAACAACTCATCGATGATGGTCAGTTGGAACAATGGCTTGATTTTACAGGAAAATTCGGCCTCTATTGTTTGGATTAGGGCCTTGATTTTGGAAATTTCCTTGATTATTGCCATGAAAATACTCTGGGTTGAAATTTCCACGACCTTGGTTCTATTGAAATTTCCTTGGTGTTGGAAATTTTGATTTTGATTTTTAAAACCGTTGTTTGGACTAAAATTACCTTGGTTTTGAAAACCTTGGTTTGGTCTATTCTGATTACGTTTTTGGTTGAAACCGAGGTCCGTGGTAGTGGTTAGGGCGGTGGTTCGGGTCTATAGAGCGATATTGGTTGCCTCCTTGATTAGAGATCCGCCCAGCATTAGCTTCAAAAGGGTTACCATCGGTGGCCATACAATTATAGTAAGCATGGGGGCCACCACAAGTAACACAGACTTCCACTTTCTTAACTTCAGCATGAGGTGAAGTTTGTGGAAAAGAGACTTTCTTTGGTTGGAAGAACCAAAGCTTGGATAGCTTCCGTGAGTTTGTCAATCTTAGCATCGGTGCTAGATTGACTCACGAGCGATGAAGAAGAAGGACCAACACTGACTTGGGAAACAACCGGCTTCGTGCGATCGCGGACTTTAGACTTGTTTCAATGATCGCTAAAGCTTCTTTGACAGTTTTGCTCAAGAAATTTCCTCGGCCGGAGGAATTGAGAGAATCTTGATCCGATTGACTCACTCCATTATAGAAAGTATCGAGTTGCATCAACTCGGAGAAACCGTGGTGAGGACATTTGCGAAGCAACTCCTTAAAACGATCCCACGATTCATTGAAGGATTCATCAAACTTTTGAGTGAACTTGATGATTTCATTTTTAAGACTAAAATTTGATTTGAGGTTACAAGATTCATAACCGGTTTTGAGTTCAAAATTTTCGCCACAATGGTGGTACAACAATAACATCTCCATACCCGTCGATGGGTGCACGGAGAAGCTCACACATAGGGTGTTCTTCCGCCATGGTAACGGAAGTAGTGTGAGCAGTCCGGATCTCAGATCCGATTGATGGAGCAGAAAGTCTGGGACGCCTTCTTGGAATCTTGACAAGCTCACGAAATGGGCTCACAAATCTAGAAGAGCGAGTGCGCATACACTAGAGTTAACTCTAAGAGACCTCAGAGTTAAGGAGAGGAATGGAATTATGAAGATATTATATGAAAATGGTGTGAGAAGAATCTTTTTGGGTTTCTGGTTCTGACAAGTAGATATAACAACAAAATTAATTAAAACAAAATCGAGGCAAAACAACAGTGAACTTAACCAATAATCACAAGATGAATGGCTTCTTTGAAAAAGGTACACCAATCACAAGGACACAAAGGCAAGTTTTAAATCTTTGGTTCGGGAACTTATTATGGTCGCATTACCCCGGTTAGGTAGTACACTGCCTTGGTTTGCGGTGGTAATCTTTTATGTTGTTATTATTAAAGAAAACGAAAAATCTTTTGTATTTTTATTTTTGATATATATATAGAAACAAAAGGAAAATATTTTTGTGTTTTATACGTTTTTGGATGTTTTTGGGTTTTTGGATTTTTATAAGAAAATATGGATATATATATAGATAGATGGTATGAACAAAGAGTGAATATTCAAATTACTAATCTTCTAGACGGAAGATAATCAGACGGACTCCCGGCGTGGCGCCAAAATTTGATTCGCTCACTGAACGGTCAAGTTTTTCACACAAATCGGCCACTTGTGAATGGCAACCGTAAAAACTTAAAACGGTTCAGAATGCAATGAAGATCGAGAGTATAGTGTTTCCCAGTCGTTATGTCCCAGTGAGCTATGCGAAGAATTATCGACGGATAGTGATCGAGAGATTTGAGCGAGAAAAAGGATTGAATTATTATAACTACAGAAATAGCCTATAATTACAAAGGCTTAAATGCAAATTAAAGGAAATTAAAAAGATAAAAAATATTAAATAAACGCTATCACTATTTGCAAAATGATGTTTTTGATTTTATGTTTTTATAAAACTTGAATTTAAAACTACGTGACGTACTAAAGAAAATGTGAAACTTACACAATATTAATCCTAAAAATATGAAAATGATATTTTTACAAACCTAATGATAAAAGAAAATTTCTAGAAAAAGAAAATTATTTTTAAAACTATTTATCTAATTATTATTAATTTAAAACTAATTTTAACTATTTAATAATAGCCTAAAATACAAGATAATATGAAATAAAGCTAGAAAAATTAAATTATGACTTGGAAAAATCTAAAATAACAAAAGAGAATTTTCAAAACTATTTTTATAATTTTCTGATTATTTTTGTATTTTTTTATGAATTAAAAACTATTTAAAACTACTTAAATTGCTTAAAAATACAAATTTAACTAAGAAAATTCTGGAAAAATATTTTTTTGTCTTTTTATATTTATCTTAACTTAAGAAAAATGAAAAATTATTTTTTTGAAACTTTTCTGAATTAATTGTATTAAATACTAATTAAAAATGCTTAAAAACTAATTAAAATGAAGAAAAATACCAAACAGACTTGGAAAAATCTGAAAAATTCAAGATAAGTCTAAAATAATATTCTAAATCTGAGAAAAATATAAAAACAGGTGCTTGTGTACAAGAAAATGAAACTGCTGTGCAAAGTGCTTTTTAATAAGCACTCTAAATAAGCTAGAAGCTACAAACAAGCACTAAACTAATACAGAAGATACAATATGCTAAAACTACTCAAAATGAACCAAAAACAACAAGCCTTAACCTCTGGACTGCAACTTTAAACAGATTTGGTTAATTGAGCTAAAGTGCTTAAAATCAGTTTTCCCCCCTACTTTCAAACTTATGCACAAGCTACTCAATAAGCTAAAACTTAAAACTAAATATTGCAACCTAAACAAGACCTGGGTGGCTACTTATAAACCAAATACCAGACCTAGACAAGCTCTTATGAGCTCTGTGCAACCCCTGCACAAGACTGAGAAAACTCAGTATACCCTGAGTTTTGTGAACAGGGGATATAAGACCTAAAAGAGAAGCTGTTTTGCAGCTAAAAAAAAATTTGTAAAAATCTACAAAAATAGTAATAACAAATTAGACCAGCTGAAGTTAATGAACACCAAATTTCACTTAGATTGGCTCAGAAATGAGCTCATGAAAAATCCTTCCAGTTGGGCTCAAAACAGGTTTTTCAAGTTTTGACTTTTGAAGCAAAAATGAAATGTTGACTTTGTTGAGTTTTGAATCCAATTTGAGGACTGATTATGAAGTATTATGATGAAATAGAATTATTGAAAGCTATGTCTATGCATTTGAAACACAAAACAAGACTTTGATTCTCAAAAACTCCAACAGTGAAATAGTTTAAGACAGATTAAGATGCATTTTGACTTTGAGATTGTGCAGGCTCAAGTTTATGATTGCAATGAGTTTATTTAAACTAAACAAGACTGAAACAACAAGAAACTTCCACTAAATAAACTTAAATCACATATTTGACAGCAAATCCAAACAAACCTTTATTTCAGCGATTGCAATCAAAACTAACCAAACTGCTAAACTAGCTAATCCTAGTGATCAAACTGAATTTAATTAACTTAAATACCACTTAATGAACAGAATTGAACCATTTATAACTACAAATAAAGATCATGTAATGAAACCTTGAAAGTAACTTACAATAGGTCCCGGCACTATGGCTTGAAAATCAAAGAACCAATGAACCTCTAACCTATTTCTATCAACCCATTAACTCTGAATCAACCCATTTCCATTTCTGCATCAACCCATATCCAATTCATACCCATTTGCTTCCTCAGTTGACTTTCTTTGACCAATATCCAAAGTTGTTTGAAACTTAAATGTGAGCTCACAGCAAGCTATAATAAGCTTGTATAAGCTTGTTTGAGCTTATAAATAAGCTATTGAAACTTTAATATCAGATTTTGAAATTGCAAATTGCAACAGTGAGCATAAAATATGAAATGTGAACTAAAACTTGAATTGATACTTGATAAGAGTTTTAATACACTGAAACTACTAAGTTTGATACAAATTAACTTGAAATTACAATTGTGAAACTATTTAAGACATGATAAGCTTATAACGACATACATTTTTAAAAAACTAAACTAAGTGATCCTTTGTTGTTGCTCTTTCTTCCTCTTTTATACATCAATGTGACTTCTCTCTCTCCTCTGATCACTTCCCAGCAATAATCTGGACCATTGGATAAGTTAAAGAGATCTTGGCCGTTTGATTGGTTTTGGCCAAAATGTTTTTAACACCGGGGTTTTGAGTGCAAGTAAGAGAAGCATTTAATGCGTTTTGGAGGGTTGTTGAGGTGGGGGGACAAAACATGGAGTAGGGGTGGAGTGATGTTGGTGTTGGTGGTGGTTTTGCGAAAGGGAGGGAAAAAAAGAAAGAAGGGGGCGTTTGTCAGGTGGGTTGTTTTATTTTAAACCGGGCCGGGTAACGGGTAAAAGGGTGGACTGGGTTTGGGCTTGGTTTAAATAATGGACCAAGGATTTAAATTGGACCCAAGTTGTAGCTTAGGGACCATTTGTGTATAATTCGAATCTCCAGGGACCAAAACTGTAACTTCTAAAATTGTAGACCAAGGGTTGGTCTTGCCAATCTCCAATAGATCAAGGCCCAAACTTGCCAATTGTGAAATTCCAAGGACTAAACATGACCATTTTTAAAATCCAAGGATTAAAACTGTAATTTCTCAAAACTTTTGATATTATTCATCAAAGGACTGATTTTGACAACTTATGATTTTAAAAGGACCTTTGGTGACTTTTCTTTTGAAATAAGTGCTCGGGGACTATTTTTGACAACTTTTGAAACTTGGGGGTAAACGCCAATTATGCAAACTTAGCTCGTTTTTTCATCGATTTTGAACATTTTGCATCTGAAACATATAAAATGCAATTTTGAGATATTTTCAGTATTTTGATGCATTTCCGAGCATTTTTAGACGTTTTGCAGTTCAGATTTAACCAAAAATGATGAGTATTTACACACTCATCACCTAGCAACGGAAAAAGGGTAGGCGACGTTGTGAAGGCTTCTCCGCCATAAGGAGTTGGTGTAGTGATTACGAACTCTCGAGTAGGTGACTCGAGGAGTGGAGTAGGGCAAGGAAGGTGTCCTTGTAGCCGAACCACTATAAATACTTGTGTCGTGGTGATGTGCTTCTTACTTTTTATCTTTCATTACATGTTTACATATCTATCTATCAACGTCCAACATAAACAACCAAATAGATTGACATAAATCGATCTAAATATTTAAAAGGAAAGTTTTAAATTGGTAAAACTATTCAACCCCCCCTTCTAGTTTTCCACATAATCAATTTTGGAGAGTATGCTGTGATTTGGTCTATGCTCTTGACTTTTTCGGTTTTTTTCCAAAAACGTTTTTACTTACTAACCAGACACCTTATCATAAATGGGAATGTGGATGTTGACTAAATTGAAATACATTAATACCTGATAGAGGTTGGGTCTGTTAGGAATGGGTGTGATTAGTCCCAAATAAATGTGTTAGGTCAAGAAGAAGAAGGCATCGTGAAGATGAAGAAGAAGGAACAAATGAAAATCCCTTTTTATGTGATTAATAATGGTAAAAAAGTAATATTTTTATTAACTAATGTTTGTAATAAATCATTATATTTAAAAATAATAAAATAATAATTAAATTATATGTTTGGACAAATATGAGTATTTTGTATTATTTTGGAATGATATTGATATAATATCAATTTTTACAAAGATATTGATGTAATTAAGAATTTTTTTAAAGCTATAGATGAAAATTTTCTTACTCTAAAAACTTTTTTTCTATGAAAAATACAATTAAAAGAACACATTTTATAAACCAAACAAGTTCCTAAACATAAAAAACAAACAAAGTAAATAATACAAACTAAGCAAAGTTTCACTAAACTTTTATTATTCCTTATAGTCTCTGAACGAGTAAACTAATCAGTAAAGCTATTGCTAAAAAAAGTATAATTGAAATAAATTATTAGCCCAAAAAAATAAATTACAAAGTACCCACATTCACGTCGCTGCTAGTAAATTATTGTGTACAAGGAGGTTATAAAAGATTATAAATAGACATTCTTAGACATTTGATTATCATGTACATTTATAATAATTCGATTGACAATATATACAATTTCTAACACGGCCTATATTTAATTATTTTAAGCTATTCATTAACCAACTCGCTTAGTTCAGTTGGCTATCTGTATTCCTTCTAAAGTTTATGGGAGATTTTACTCATGGTTCAAGTCTGGCAAGAAACAAAAAAATCCAAGTTTTTCTTTTTAGTGCGAAGCCGTGAGTTCTAGAAGTTTCCCTTTGCGGGTCTTTCCTAGTGGTTCGGCCTGGAATTGCGCCGTTTAAATGATTTAACTCAGAGATCGGATTTCAAGTATGATGTCGTCTCGGGGTCTGCTCATTTAAATGATTTAACTCGGAGATCGGATTTCAAATGTGATGCCGTTCTAAAAAAAAGAAAAAATTAAGCTATTAATTCTCGCAATGAGTTTTTGTCGTATTTGAATGTTGTTGACTTCAAACGGGTTACTATATTGAGTTTCCCGTATTTATTTATTTCAAGTTATTATACTCCCTCCGTCCCATATTAAGTGTCCGCTTACATCATGCACAAAGTTTTAGAAAATTCCACTAACTATACTATCCACCAATCAAATATCATTTTTACCCACTAAAATTTCATCTCATTGGTTGAAATAGAATATGGACACTTAATATGGACATCCAAAGATTTCATTGTGGACACTTAAAATTGGGACGGAGGGAGTACCTTTTTCCCACAACATTGCGTATATAAGATTATGTAGTGAAAATTTGAAAAACTTCTTCCTTTACTTGTTTGACGTCTCTTAATGATCGATTTGACTTTCTTTTTCGCTATAAAAAAAAGAACACTTTGATCATTTCCTTGTCCTTGTGATAGTGACTGAACTAGGAGGTGTCCATTGGATGTCACGGAAATCACGATTGAATTATGTTTCGTAATCTTAACTTTCTTAGAAAAGAAATTAGTGTTTTTCTAATTGCACTCGGTACAAAAAATTGTGTGCCTTCATCTAATCATTTTAAAACCTGGTTGTGCTGATGCTTGTGGTATAGTCTTCACTTTTCTTACTGCGATAAATTTCATTAATATGAAAATACCATGTACAATAAAATATGAAGAAGTTTCACATTATACGAAACCAAAACACTATCAAAGCTGAAGAGCACAACCACACGTGTAAGACATCTCAAATACAAGAACAACAAAAATAAAGTAGAAACCAATGAAAAAATGACATATGAAGGTACAAGACCGATCCTCGAAACATCGCCAACTTTTCTGAGTTGTGACCAAACAACAAAAAGTCATAGGTTTCGCCGGGTCGTGGTAGTTTACAACAGAATAAGCAGAACCATAAATTTGTCTCGCGTTGCGTCAGACCTGCTCAAGTCGTGACAAACACACCGAGTTATTAAGGGAGCAACATGATTAATCAATTCTTTTTTGGGCAAAAGGGAACTTCCACCATGGTAAAATATATTAACCAAAAAACCGTTTAAAGTACAATGAAATATGGGTGAAATGGTACATTAACCTCAAGCAACAGCTTGAACAACCACTGAAACATTTATGACATGCGATAAATGAACAACTAATTACAAACAACAAGAATAACCACTAAAAACATAAAAAGACATGCAAAACAAATAAACAAATCCACATAAAAGATTACTTCCTCGAACGGCCTTTAAGCTTGAAATCAAACTAATTGTTAAATTTCTCAAATAGCCCAGGTCGCAAAACAAATAAACTAATTGTTAAATCAAACTAACATAAAAAGACATGCAAAACAAATAAACTAATTGAGACCTAGGCGCGATAATCCTCGAGAAAAGTAGCTTTCAAGCTATATGTCCTCCGATGAAAAGTAATTACCCATGGGATCATTTGGCTCAAACACCTCATCATCACTATCTGAATCAACCACTTCACCCACCTAAGAGAATGAGTTGCCCTTCCTTTCACCACCATCACCACGGAATAGGTTTACCATTATCATCCACAAGGGTAGTTTTCCCAGCAATAATAAGCTTTTCAAGCTTCCCAATTTTGTCAGCAATAGGAGTGTTCTCCATAGGCGATGGAGGCGCGGTTTTGGAAGAATTAGAGATAACTTCAGGAGTACACGTAGTGCCAATCACGGGTTCCAAAACCGAATCTCGTTCCATAAGCACATCAAAACTATTTTTCAAATCAACAAGGTTGATATCATCTACCCAATTATTATTCTTACCTTGGTCATCTCGAGATGGAGCCTAACTACTAGTAGGATCAGTCGTAGGTTCGTTACTAGAACCTACATTAACCGTTGGAGAACACAATGATTGATTGACGTAAGGCTTAGCGTCGATGCTCCTCAATTCTTTGGCTTAGTAACCGACCTATAGTAATACGAAACTTTAGGCTTTTGAAAATGAATCCCATGAACCTGACGATTAGTACCCTGAAGCTTACTTTTTCCTTTCATCTTATAAGCTTCAACGAAACCCTCTTCATCAACCAACGATTTATCTTTCACAACCGGTTTCACTCTCTTAGAACATCCATCATCATTGTGATCAAATACTTTACAAGTCTCACATCTTGGCGGCTTCCATTCATATTCAATATCAATTTTTCTAATGAATGACGACTCATTAGGGTAAGGATCAACCACAAGAGAGTCAAGTAAGGCTTCCTTTAAAGATACTTCCATAAGGGCCCTAGCATAGGAATTACGACCCACCGACTTTAGGCAGGCAACTTCACTGTGTAGGAATCAAGCATGATAGGACGACCAATTTGCGTTGTAATCAAACTAAGACCAACCTCGGAATGCATAACAACCGAATATTATGAATTTTAACCCAAACAGGAGCTAAAGTTATATCATCTTTTGTAAGCTTAGTGTTCGGAGTCCAAATATTCAAAAAGATAGGCACAAATCGTATCAACCATGGACCTCCTTCCCATACCCTTTGCATACCCTCTTTGGTTTCAAATTGGAACAAAAAAAAACCATTATTAAGCATAACCCTTTGTAAACCAAACTTCGCCCATGTATTTCTAACGTAATTTTCAACTATCAGAAAAGCGAGTCTCTTACCAATGAAATAACCATACAAAGTATTAGCAAATCTAGAGCTTACCTCATCGATAGCTTCCAAAGGAATGGTGACATTAGCACCAGGCACATAATTTTCGTTTCTCATCTCCGAAATCTTAACGGTCTTCTTGGGTGTTTTATCCCTAAACATATCCGCAAAAAAGATAGGAGTAGAACCTGATTGAGGGACCAAATTTGGCACACTCGCATCACTTGTACTCGGACCCACATCAATCATAGGACCCTTGGGACTTGAGCATAAGGCTTGAACCGTAGCGTAATGATTTCAATGCTATTGTCCCAAGATCATATCATGTCGGCTTGTATCAGGGACGCAACTCGAACCATTTCTTTAAAGAGACTCAATTATCAGTAATTAATTTTTGGGAGCCATGGGGTTGAACAAAACTTTTTTACTAGCTCAATGAACAAATTAAACTAGAAACAAAATCTTTTGAAAGGTTAAGCCACCTCTGCCCTATGGATGATGATATCTTGATACGCATTTAATTTCTTTTTAGGACAAACTTTATAGTTTTTATAAATGTAGTTTCATATCTTGATATGCATTTAATTTCTTTTTAGAACAAATTTTAAAGTTCATTTTTTACTAGCTATGATGTGATGAAAAATTACATCTTAATAATTACGTTTGTCCCAAAAACTTATCTAATTTTTATATATGGATAGTAATTATTACTGTTTTGCCTAATTTGACATTCTATTCATAACATACATTAATTACTCATTTCAAATTTCTTTAATAAGTGTAAGGATAAACATGTCTTTTAATCGATCAAAACTTGCATCAGTTATACATATCGTAACTTTTCTATTTTTTGTTAGAGAAACATTTTTCGAGACAGAAGATCGAGGCATAACTTAGTGGTGTGATGTACTTCTTAATAGTTACAAGCATGTTTTATATTTGTAATATGTTTAAAGCACACAATGGCGCAACGCCCGCATTAATGCCACATCAGTATAAGATTGTGAACAACAACAAATTTCTGGTTACCAAACACATTAACCATAACACTGGTGTTATGTTATAGGTTGACTGATAGTTTTTCTTCCTTAAATAATCAATTATTTCCAAGTTGTTGTAAAAGAATGTCATATATCATTTTGATAAGTTTCAAATTTCAGTTCAGTTATACGGAGTAACATTATTTTTTGTGTTGGACTTATGTATGATTTAGCATGATTGGTTGCATACATTATTTGAGTTGCATATATTAACAAAGGAATAATATCCACGGGCGGCCTTAACTCCTAAAAGTAGGACATTATAACAAAAAAGAAAGGTCTTTGTCCCCTCTGATGCTCTTGAACACCCTATATACCTATCCTTATTAAGAGATTTGAGATCTTTCACTAGACGTGTTTTTCATATCTATGCCATCACTAAACTGTAAAACATAGTCAAATTTGACATGGTGAAAATTACTTTCAAGCCTTGTCATGTATAGTAAAGACGTACTTTTGGAATTTAGGTCATTAGGCACACATGCATGATTCTTTGCTAGCTTTTTTGCATACGACATTGTAACTTGTTGGTCGTTGTTTACGTTCATATTATGACGATATTCACGATACGTAAAGAGAACTAATGTATATTTAAGTATCGCATGTAGATTTCAAACATGTTGAGCTTTGACATATTATGGATACGGAATGAACCGTATGCCGCAAGTTGATTGCTTGATTTGATATTTTTTACGAATAAACATGTAACACTAACACATTAAACCTAAAAGTAGGTGGTTTATTTAGTCGCTCTTAACTATTGATTTTCATTCAGAGTTTTTAGTAACACAGACTTAGTGCATGTTCCAGAAAGTATAACGCATTTTAAACATGCATTATATCATTTGATTAACACTGATTTGTAGACCGTATGTAACTTTTCCCTAACATATATACTAATTAACTCCACTTAATCTTATTTGATTTGTTTCATATCATAAAAAATAGCCTAAATAGGCATCATGCAAATATCATGTCACAAAATGGTAAAAAATTATACGTTGACAAGTTGTTATATTTTCTTAACAAATTAATAGGTGAAATGATTGGTGTGAAGATCCATGGCAATTGGCATAGATCGACAAGAAGTAGCTGCGATATCTTAGAAAAAAACCAACACAACTAAATAGAATCACAATGACATGGGGTGTTTTCTTTCTTTTGTTCACGATCATCGAATATTATTAAAAAATCTACAAAGTATCAAAGATTTTTTCATCTAATTGTTTCACATATAAAATATTGAAATAGGTTCTAGCTATCCATCTAAAACATAAAGTATTGTGACTCATGAACCTAGAAAGTTTAATAAACATAAGTATCAAGTATCTGACACTTCAATTTCTATATCAATGGAAACTCTCAATTATTGCATTCTCTTCTAAGATATCACTGATTAATTGTAGATATGAATGTAACTTACAACTTCTTAATTATAGCTGCTCGGATATCACTAGGATTAAAAAAAAAAAAAAGCATAACAACGCGTACGATATCATATTTTTAATTATTATTGTCTTAAGATTAACCAACATTAAGTTTTAAACAGATTACATGCATGAACCTAGCTAGCCATGAATTGACCATTCACCTCACCCAATCATTCTGCCGATTTATACGGCTTTACTAAATTAAATTATAGTTATGTTTTCACATTTTATCAAAGGTTTTTGCAAGCCATTGGGAGTTGCACACCACGATCTCTATATCTCAATGTCGGCTTTGTTTTTTATATACTATTCGTACGTATGCCATTTTTAAATTACAAATGTCTTGTTTTATTCTCTTCAAGCTACCATTTAAATATAGAGTTTTTGGGGAAAGAAACATTTAATTTCAATTTATGAATATTTCCATCTCTTCTCGTTTTCTACAAAAGAAAACATTTTCATTAACTCAACTAGTTTTTTTAGAAAGGCAACAAATATATAAACCCACAACGGAAACAACATACAAATAAAAGGCATCTCACCCCAATCAATCAAGCCAATTAAAAAACGAAGGGACCCAAGAGTTCAAAACAAGTACAATGAACCAAAAGAAAACTAAGATCTGCACTAAACTTACACTTGAAGACATACATTAGAACTTAACAGACAACCCCATTCACTTTAATGCCAATACTGTCACTTGCACATATCAATCTTGGCTCAACAACCAACAACCACTAGCAATGCTTTATTCGACCAGCCAAATACACACATAGCAGCAACCATTCGGGAAACACACACGAGCCACCCAACACTTGCAGACACACTATAATTTCAACCCACTGATACGATATACCCCTAATGGACCAAACAGCAAGAGTAAAAAGGCAAATAGACGTCAATCTACAAAACCCTTCTGACCCGTACTGCCAACTCCAAGCACATATCGTCAATCAACAATCTATAGCAACCCATAAAACAATACTGGCAAAGTCTGGGCCACTCTGCAGACTCACACCTGAATAAATCCCATGAGCACCATATAAACGATTACAGGTACGCACATTTGAAACCCAACCAGAACCAAACACACAACTGATCATCTCACAGACAACTATACCAATACCATAAACTTGACGCGATACTTAAACCTAAGCAACCTGCACCCACTTTGGTGACATGTTGTAACACCCCCAAATCTCGGTACAGCGGAAGACTTAATCAAGTTTTCAAGGCGTTACTTTTTGGTTGTATGCTACAAGTATAACCAAAAGATAGTCATTTAACATTTGAAACCAATCCCAAATTTAGTTAATCCAAAACATTTAATCCAAAATATAAATATTAGGCCCAAAACATGATTTATTAAGACAGGTCCCCATAGTTTATCAGAGTCAGAAATGATCATTGGACTCCGTCTTCTTGCCAAACTTCCACCGATCAAGTAATCCAAACATCTCTCAATACCGAGAAATCATGCTAAAAGGTCGACTACATTTGGTGAGTTCATAGGTTTAAGTTCAACAAAATCATAGTGGACCTGTAAGAGTTGATTTGCTATGCAAGACCTAAGATAGATAAATACCGTTCACACATGATCCTACCCGGATCTCCAATCAAATCCGCATCCGAGGATTACTCGAGACCCCGACTCTAGTCCGCATTGTTGTGGCAAAATCTAGAACAATTGCCAACCCCGGACTAGGTCGATGTAGAAGTCTATTCTTAGCTAGACACGGTTAAACCTAGGCTAAGGCAACAACTACACACTTTAGTATCTACAGTCAAGCACATAAGCAAATCCAAATAGTTTTCATGGTCCAAAAACAGTATCATGATTCTCACCCCAAAATAGTTCAAAGCATTAGTCAAAGCGTTATATAAAAGTGGGGCTATGAAACTCACCTCAAGCAATCAACACACAAATAAACACTAGCAGAAGATAACGGTATCACGGCACATCAACTATCGACTCGGCACAACCTATTAATGTAGACCAAACTTAATATATACATTCCTCAAAATCAACGTTATCTACCCCAATGTATTCCATTTCGTTCTTTTCAAAAATATCTCGTTTCACCATTTAATCCTAGTGTTTGGTATTCCTCATGTGGGTGTATCGACTCAATATGATGCCATGAATGCACTCAAACAACCAATATATAACTCAATGCGACACAATGAGACGTCTAAGCGATAAGCTCCATTGTTCAATAAGTTTTTGAATAAATAGTAGACCTTATCGAATTCGTCAACTCGATAAACTCATTTATTTATTCGTATCGCTTATTATCCCATAAATCAATCGTATCCTAAAGAGTCATAAGGATAAGTCGCTCATTAATAAGGTTACCGCGTACTAGGGCTCTTATTAGATTCGTCAACCTAATAAGTCCGCTACCCATGTGGATCAACATTATTAATGCTAGGTTATCAACACATGCACCAACGTAAGCAATTAAATACTCAAACCAATTTTAAATGTCCACAATTGACATTTATTGAAAACGATATTACTCGAAACATTAATTGCTTATTTATTACAAAACATTTCCAATTTAGTCGTTAGTGTCCGTTTAAAAATAGTAAATAACAAGATAAGACTTGTTATCAACAATTTTGGTACAAAATCCCATTTATTATTTTTATTCCATAGTTTATTAGCATTTTCATATATATATATATATATATATATATATATATATATATATATATATATATATATATATATATATATATATATATATATATATATATATATATATATATATATATATATATATATCGTCAAATTCCAATATTAATCTCATATCGTTATTCGTTTTGAGTCCTTGCGCGAGTCATAACTTCTCGGCTTTTAATCAATCAATAGTCCAAATTATACTAAAGTCCATGTTGCGGCTTTTGTGGTCAACTATTGACTAAAAAGTCAAAAGTTGCCACGACGTAGCTCAAAGTCAACAATATATATCAAGTCCAAATTTAAAAGTCACAATATCGCAATTCAATCCCAAACCAACTCAAAATCAATGCGCCAATCAATCAACCAATGTACTGAAACCAATGTTATGACCTAATGGTCATGAACGGTCGCGGTCTGACCCGCGTGAACCAAACGGGCTCCACGCGTCTCATCCAAACCTCAACTACATCAACCAACAAGCTACCAAATCGACCCGACTCGGACCCAAGACCCAAGTGGGTGCGTACACCAACCCATGAGCCCGTGCGTGACCATGGTGGTTCGTCGTCCCGTTCCAACCAAACACAACCAAATCAATTCCACAACACCCAAAACCAATCATTCAAGCTTCAATCACTAACCAAACACAAAACCCATCATCTATCTTAACCAAAAATATGCAACTAAACCTTAAATGCACAAACCCATCAAATTGATACATCACACATTTACCAAACACTAATTACTTGTTTATTTAGTCACTAATTAGCTTTAATTTCAAGTTCCACCCAAAAGCCCCAAATTTGTTCATAAGGTCGAAACCCTAATTTCCAATTCGTGGCTTTTTGTTGCCCAAACAAGCTCAATTCATGTTCCATTTACCTCATCTAATCACCAATTGCAAAACCCCTTTGAAACCCTAAAAGTACGAATCTTGATTCAAAGATTTGAAGGTGTTATTGAAGTCCAAATGGAGCATGTAATATATGGTTGGAAGAGGAGAGAAAGATCTTCAAGATGGTGGTGGTGGTGTATGGTGACGCATTTGTGGCTGTGGTGGCCGGAACAGGTGGCACAAGGTGGTGGCTAGGGTTTTTAGTGAGAGAAAGGTAGAGAGAGAAATGTATTAGTGTGTGTGTTTTAGAGAGAGAAACAAATGAGGTGAAATGGGGATTGGGTGGGATTTATACTGGCCACTAGGGCCTCAAAATAATTAATTTGGAGGAGGCTTCAAGGAAAGGGAGGGTCGGAGTAGTAATTTTTAGTAACTATCCAGTTTACCCTCCCGAGCTCACATATTGTCCCCCGAGTGTCTCACAACGTTTATTTAACTTTCCAACATCATTATTTACGTTTTTCCACGAGTTTTGACTATTTATTTGTTAATTTTTGAGTTACGGTCTACAAGTTACAATAATTCTTGTTTTAGGCTTTTCTAGTCTTAGAATCGAATAGTGCCTAACAAATAGAGTTAAAACTCATACGATAACTCATTTAATAATGAAATAAACCATAAAAACCAATAGACGATATAAAATCAAGTCATGGTTTATATAAATAGTGTTAAAGGCAAAGCTCGGTTTAGTTTAACGTAATCTTTGTTACCTAAAATAGACTCCCTAAATTGCCAGTTTTAGCAGCCTCCCACCTCGAAGAAACCCGTCCCGGGTTTCACTCAAGGTGCTTGGTTGTCATAAACAATTTAGGATACTTAGTGCGAAACGTCCTCACGTTCCCAAGTGAACTCGGTCCATGGGAGTTCCAATGAACTTTAACAATCGGAATACGGCTATTCTTCAGCCTCTTAACCTCACGATCCATAATCTCAATCAGTTCCTCAACAAAATTCAATTTCTCATCAATACGGATATCTCTTAAGGGCACCACTATGTTTTCCTCCGAAAGACATTTATTAAGATTACTAACACGAAAAACATTGTGTACACTACTCAGTTCGGATAGTAGCTCCGGGCGGTATGCTACGGTCGATTCTTTCCAGGATTGAAAAGGGACCAATATATCGGGATTGAGTTTTCCTTTCCAAAACAAATCACTCCTTTCCAGGAGAAACTTTCAACATAACACGATCTCCAACACGAAATTCTAATGGTTTACGTCTCTTATTGGCATAACTCTTTTGTCTATCAAGAGCGGTTTGCAACCGATTCTGAATCGTACTATCTTCGGTGGTTTCTAAGAAAAGTTCGGGACCGTAAGTTGACTCTCGACTTCAGCCACAACAGAGAAACGACATTTTACCCATACTGGCTCAAATGGGCGGCCTTAATGCTAGAGTGATAACTATTGTTATAAGAGAATTCGACCAAGGGAGGTGTCTCTCCCAACCTTTGCCGAAATCTATAACACATGCTCTAAGCATGTCTTCTAAAGTCTGAATGGTTCTCTCGCTTTGACCATCGTTCGTGGATGGTAGCGGTACTCATATCCAAATCGTTCCTAATCTTTGTCGTATGCGACTTCCAAAAGTGGGATGTAAAACGACTATCCCTATCGGAAATGATAGATATCGGTACTCCATGACGCGATACTACCTCCTTAAGATACAATCGAGCAAGCTTATCAAGACTATCGGTTTCACTAATAGCTAAGAAGTGAGCAGACTTACTTATTCATTCCTAATGCTGTCTGTAACGACTTCCAAAAGTGGGATGTAAAACGACTATCCCTATCAGAAATGATAGATATCGGTACTCCATGACGCGATACTATCTCCTTAAGATACAATCGAGCAAGCTTATCAAGACTATCGGTCTCACTAATAGCTAAGAATGGCGTGACTTAGTTAAAGATCAACTATTACACGGATAGCGTCATTGCCGCTAATTTGTTCTCGTAATTAGTGATAAAGTCCATGGTTATTCGCTCCATTTCCATTCCGGAGTTGGGTTGAACTAAGAGTCTTGATGGTTTTGATGTTCGGCCTTGACTTTAGAACAAGTCAGCACCAACTGACATCTTGAGCTATATCGGCTTTCATATTAGGCCACCAGTAAAGTTTCTTAAGATCCTACATCTTATTTCGAGATGAATAGAGTATTTTGATTTATGCGACTGCGCATAATCAACTCACGGATTCCATGAAATGGTATCCAAACTTCGTCTCAAGCATAAAGTTCGTCGAATGCTTCAAGAAGCCGTTTTCACTTTCTACCATTCCATGAAGATTCTCATTAGGACGGTTCTCTTCGTCAATGCCTGCCAGGCTAAAATTTGAGATGGTAAGGACGAAACAATGGTCATTCCTAAGGATCTAACAAGTAGGGGTGAAATGTCCTCCTTACGACTAAGTGCATCATCCACAACATTAGCCTTACCAGGATGATAACGAATCTCACAGTCGTAATCACTAAGCAATTCCAACCAACGACGTTGCCTCATGTTCATTCCTTCGATCTAAGATATGCTTCAAACTCTTGTGGTCGGTAAATACTACACACTTGGTTCCATACAGGTAATGTCTCCAAATCCTAAGAGCAAACACTACAACACCTAACTCAAGGTCATGCGTGGTGTAGTTTTTCTCATGCTTCTTAAGTTGTCGGGATGCATAAGCAATCACCTTCTCACGTTGCATCAAAACAGCAACTAAGCCTTTATGCGGCGTCGCGATTACGAAAAAGTCTTCGCTTCCCGGGCAAAGCTAGGATGGGCACTACACAACTTCTCCCAGAAGTTGAAATGCTTCTTCTTCCTTTTTCCCTTCATACTTAACTTATCCTTCGTGTTAGTTTGGTCACGTGACTTAGCTATCATATAAAATCCTCAATGAATCTCCTATAATAGCACGCTAACCCTAGAGCTGTCCGGATTCGATGGGTTCTTAGGAGCTGGCCATTCCTTAATGGCCTTAATCTTAGTTGGGTCAACATGAACACCTCGACTATCTTTCACATGGCCTAAGAATTGCACGGACATAATCCAAAATTCACACTTAGAAATTTGGCATTCACTTCTCCTCTCTCAGCAATCCTAAAATGAGCCTCAAATGCTCTACGTGCTCCTCACTACTCTTAGAGTATATCAGGATGTCGTCTATGAATACTATCACAAACTTATCCAGGTATGGCTTACACACTCGGTTCATTAGATCCATGAAAACCCCGTGCGTTGGTCAAACCAAACGACATCACTTGGAATTCATAGTGTCCATAACGGGTTCTAAACGCCGTCTTAGGGATATCCTCCTCTCAAACTCTAAGTGGTGATAACCCGGATAATCATCGATCTTAGAAAAGACACTAGCTCCTTGGAGTTGGTCGAATAGATCATCTATTCTAGGTAACGGGTATCGGTTCTTCCTTTGTCTTATTCAACTCCCTATAATCAATACACATCGAAGCGATCCATCCTTCTTCTTCACAAACAACACGGTGCTACCCACGGTGGCGAACTTGGTCGAATGAATCCCTTCTCTAACAATTCGGCCCCGTTTAGACAGTTCCTTCAATTCTCTTGGAGCAAGTCGATATGGTGCCGGCTCACGGGTGCGCACCGTATCAACTCTATTCGAATTCCACTTGTCGGACGGGTGGAATCCACTGCGATCGTCGGGAAACACATCCGAAAATTCTCTAACGACGGGTACATCGTTAAGGTTTCTTTCATCCTTCTCCTCGCTTTTCTTTTCGAAATGAGCCAAGAAAAGACAACCTCCTCTATCGATGTACTTCTGGGCCTTAATACAAGAGATGAAGCTCAACCGGGAAGGGCTTCCACAGTCTCTCCGATCTCCATGTATGCTCAGAACTTTTTCGCCATCACGGTAGCGCACAATCTTCTCATCACAAATGATGTGTGCACAGTTCTTCGACAACCAATCCATTCCGATAATAACGTCAAAACTTCCTAAAGTAACCGGCAATAAGTCTATACTAAACGGGCGGTCTAGGAAACTCAAGGTACAACCTCGAACTACGGTGTCTATCTTTTCTCTATTCTCATTCGCTAGTTTCACATCGTAACTAAACCCTAGAGGTGTCTGGGAGATTCCTAGTAATGGCATAAAATTGGTGGATCTGAAACTCATATCGCGAGTATCAAACATTATGGAAGCATAGCGATTATTGAGAAGGAGCGTACCGTAACTACGTTAGGGTCCTCACCGACTTCCTTCCCAATAGCATAAACAGCTACTCCCATGTCTCTCTGCGATTCCTAGCACCATTGTTTCCCCTGTTTTCCACAACCTCGCCACGGGGTTTAAGCCATTACCTCCTACACCTCAATTAGCAAATCCTCCTACATTACTGGGACTTCCTCTCATCCACGGCTCTCGGCACTCATTCTTAAAGTGTCCCTGCTTTCCACATCCAAAACAGGTGACAGTTGCCTTCCGATCCGCTCCAATGCGGTTTGAGCTGCGGCAAGTGGAGCCGAGACCTACGATCTTTGGCTATGTGTCCTACCTTAGAGCACTTCCTACACACAAATCGGGCCGCACGGTCCATGGTGGTGTCGGTTACAACGACCACACACAGGCTTACTACCTTCATAACCCTTCTTATCTCTATTTCCTATGGCAAACACTCGTCGCTCTCTTGCCGCGTTTGTTGCCATTCCCTTTACCCCGCAACTTCGTTCCTCTTCCTTGTTATCACTCCTATCATTCTCACTCTTGTCTCCTAATTCTAGCACATAAGAGTCCATCAAACGCTGAGCCACAACAATTGCCTCATGCAAATTAACTGGCTTGGCAGCGATGACATCATTTCAAGTAGCCAAAGGCAATCCATCAAGATTATACCTCTCAATCTTAAGTTCTTCAGGCGAACCATTTCTGTAAGCAAAGCAACGATAACTCTTGGAAACGGCGAGTATAAGTCGCATGTCAAGATTACCATTAACCTTATGGTTCCGAACTCACTCTCTAACTTCTTAACTTCATTCCTAGGACAAGTAAGTCTTAATCGGGGAGAGCCTTAAACTGAGGTCCAAGTGATACTATAAGCTACATCAATTCCTTACTGATGCGTGATAGTTGTTCCACCGGTCAACGCCTGCGTCCTTCAAGGTAAATGTTGCATACTTAACCTTACAATCCTCATCACGGTTACTCACAGAAACACATTCAATTTTCTCCAACCACCTAGTTAGGTAAACTACTCCCTTAGTTTCTCCAAAATCAATGGGACCAGATCGAACTCTTTGTAGGTACAACCTCGTTCGATTCAAGATTGGGGTTCCACTAGAAGTGTTAGAGAGATTAGCCTCAGCTAGCATTCAGCGACACGCCATACACTAGCTGGTCAATGTGGGCTGGGTTCACAGTGGAGGGTTTTGTGGAACAGACCATTCTCAGCACGGTCATTCACATTCGGTTTTCTACAACTGGGTTATCGGTGTTGGGTTCTCAACAGTGTGTGTTCGGGGCGATGACGCCTCGACGACGGCAACAAAGCAGCCAGAGCTTCGGTTGTTCCTAAGCGAGTTTCGTCTTGTTACCACCATTCTGGGGGCAAGAAGAACAGTTTCACAAGTTCACAAATTCAGGCTCTAAAACTAGAGTTGGGTTCCTAGGGTCACCCAATAACGCCTGATTACATAATCAAGGTCAACAAGGACAATGCTATACCAAGCGAAACAATCCGATGAGCATCATAACTAAAGGATGCATGTTCCCATAACCATAACTCATAGGTTTCAAAAGTGAAAATACATAGAAGGATACGAAGAAATTAAAAACGATCCTAACGATGATACCAATAAGACAACTAGGATAATCCTACACCTCGAACCAAGTACTACTCAGTTTCAAGATGGTACAAAACCATGAATCTAATACGATCTAGCCACGATTACGAGCACTCCTAAATGATCTCCAAACATCATCCATCACTCTCCATAGAGACAAAATCCCCAACGAGAGTCTAATCTTCCTAAGATCCACGACCTCCTCCTTCTCCAAACCGTCACGACATCTTACTGGCTCGGCGGCCTGCAAGGCTGTCGTGCACCAACCGTATGTCGGTCCCCTAAACCGCCAAAGAGTCCCGACATACCTTCTGCTTAGGCCATCGACTTCTTCCCTATCTTAGTCAAATCTCACCCTCTTTATCCTCTACACCACCCTCGTCACTCCATCTAATCGATCGACAACCTACAGACTAATATTCTGGGATATAATCCTCTTTAGATCAAACCCGCCTCACCATACTACCTCGGCTCAAAGCGATCTCCGATGGTATCTCAGATCCTAACGGGCTACCTATGAAAGGTGAGTAAGGTGGTGAGTCGATATCTAAAGGTCTGTCCAGGGACTCAGGCTCGTGAAAAGGAGAACTCCGTCCCGGAGAAGTGCAGGACTCTGCAATGGAGGAGTACCCCCTCTAGGATATCCTCATCATCCTCCTCCCTGAGGATCCTCATCCTCATCAACATATCTTGCCTCAATCTCATCCTCCTCCTCGACCTCATGCTCCTCCTCGCCCTCATCCATAAGGGAAGAGTCTATGAGTCGGAGTCTCTATGCAATCACGGCGTGATATACTAGGAGATCTAGGCCTCCAAGATATGATGATACCGTGGTGATGACGGAGGAGAGTGGACTACTAAACGGATAGGTGATGATGGTGGTCTCACCTGACATGCGGGCAATGCTATAAGCAAGCCTAGGAGTCTGTGCTCGCTAAGACTCGATGTAAAGTGAGTTTGCCTAGATCGAACTAGGACGATCGATGATGATGAACTTGTGTGACGGGCATCTCACCAGGATCACTCGCAAACCGTCGTGAGAGTCAATGCTGGCGAACTAGCTACAGCAAGGACCTCCTCAGACACATCAAAATCTAGTGAAGGCATAGTCTGTGACAATGGGATAGGGTAGGTACAAGTGTTCGAAAACAACCAGTTCTAACAAGCGCATTAACTCAACCAAAACATATATCACATAATGAAAGCCTTAAAGGTGTAGGTACCGCATTACTCAAAATATGACTTTAAATAAAACACATAAGTTCCGTTCCATCACATAATCACGTATCAAATCAATCGAGTTCAAAAACTTCAAAATCATAATATACCGTTTACTCAAATCCAACACCGTAATATCTCGATAATCACATCTCATTTTCCAAAACCAATAATCATATCTCATTTCCAAAATCAATAATCATATCTCCCAATAATAACGTTTCCATAATCAGTTTACAATATCCCGTAACATATCATCTCAAAATTCAATTCGCAGTTCATACCATAATCAAATAAGAAGCTTGACGCTTAGCAAGCCGCGCTTCGGTCGAGGATCAATTTTTCTCAAAAGTGGTTATAGTTTATGGTTTATAAAATACCTAATTCTCTATAACCTTGAGCTCTGATACCAATCTGTAACACCCCCACATCTCGGTACAACGGAAGACTTAATCAAGTTTTCGTGGCGTTACTTTTTGGATTGGTATCGCACACAAGTATAACCAAAAGATAGTCATTTAACATTTAAAACCAATCCCAAATTTAGTTAATCCAAAACATTTAATCCAAAATATAAATATTAGGCCCAAAACATGATTTATTAAGATAGGTCCCCAAAGTTTATCAGAGTCAGAAATGATCCTTGGACTCCGCCTTCTTGCCAAACTTCCACCGATCAAGTAATCCAAACATCTCTCAAATACCTGAGAAATCATGCTAAAAGGTCAACTTACGCTGGTGAGTTCATAGGTTTAAGTTCAACAAAATCATAGTGGACATTAGGAGTTGATTTGCTATGCAAGACCTAAGATAGATAAATACCGTTCACACATGATCCTACCCAGATCTCCAATCAAATCCCGCATCCAGGGATTACTCGGGCCCCCGCGACTCTAGTCCAACACTGTTGTGGCAAAATCTAGAACAATTGCCAACCCCGGACTAGGTCGATGTAGAAGTCTATTCTTAGCTAGGCACGGTTAAACCTAGACTAAGGCAACAACTACCGCACAACTATCTACACAGTCAAGCACATAAGCAAATCCAAATAGTTTTCACGGTCCAAAAACAGTATCATGATTCTCACCCCAAAATAGTTCAAAACGTAGTCAAAACGTATATAAAAGTGGGGCTATGAAACTCACCTCAAGCAATCAACGCACAAATAAACACTAGCAGAAGATAACGGTATCACGGCACATCAACTATCGACTCGGCACAACCTATTAATGTAGACCAAACTTAATATATACATTCCTCAAAATCAACGTTATCTACCCCAATGTATTCCATTTCGTTCTTTCCAAAAACGTCTCGTTTCACCATTTAATCCTAGTGTTTGGTATTCCTCATGTGGGTGTATCGACTCAATATGATGCCATGAATGCACTCAAACAACCAATATATAACTCAATGCGACACAATGAGACGTCTAAGCGATAAGCTCCATAGTTCAATAAGTTTCGGAATAAATAGTAGACCTTATCGAATTCGTCAACTCGATAAACTCATTTATTTATTCGTGTCGCTTATTATCCCATAAATCAATCGTATCCTAAAGAGTCATAAGGATAAGTCACCCATTAATAAGGTTACCCAACGTACCTAGCGGGCTCTTATTAGATTCGTCAACCTAATAAGTCCGCTACCCACGTTGATCAACAATATTAATGCTAGGTTATCCGTAACTCATGCACACAACGTAAGCAATTAAATACTCAAACCAATATTAAATGTCCAAAATTGACATTTATTGATAAACGTGTACTCGAAACATTAATTGCTTATTTATTACAAAACATTTCCAATTTAGTCGTTAGTGTCCGTTTAAAAATAGTAAATAACAAGATAAGACTTGTTATCAATATTTTTGGTACAAAAGCCCATTTATTATTTCTATTTCATAGTTTATTAGCATTTTCATATATATATATATATATGTATATATATATATATATATATATATATATATATATATATATATATATATATATATATATATATATATATATATTTCGTCAAATTCCAATATTAATCTCATATCGTTATCCGTTTTGAGTCCACAAGCGAGTCATAACATCTCGGCTTTTAATCAATCAATAGTCCAAATTATACTAAAGTCCATGTTACGGCTTTGTCGGAGTCAACTATTGACTAAAAAGTCAAAGTAACACCGGCGTAGCTCAAAGTCAACAATATATATCAAGTCCAAATTTAAAAGTCACAATATCGCAATTCAATCCCAAACCAACTCAAAACAATCTCGCCAATCAATCAATCAACCAAATGTACTCGAAACCAATGTTATGACCCTAATGGTCATGACACGGTCGCGGTCTAGACCACGTGAACCAAACAGGCTCCACGCGTCTCATCCAAACCTCAACTACATCAACCAACAAGCTACCAAATCGACCCGACTCGGACCCAAGACCCAAGTGGGTCATGTACACCAACCCATGAGCCACGTACGTGACCATGGTGGTTCGTACGTCCCATGTTCCTCAACCAAACACAACCAAATCAATTCCACAACACCCAAAACCAATCATTCAAGCTTCAATCACTAACCAAACACAAAACCCATCATCTATCTTAACCAAAAATATGCAACTAAACCTTAAATGCACAAACCCATCAAATTGATACACCACACATTTACCAAACACTAATTACTTGTTTATTTAGTCACTAATTAGCTTTAATTTCAAGTTCCACCCAAAAGCCCCAAATTTGTTCATAAGGTCGAAACCCTAATTTCCAATTCGTGGCTTTTTGTTGCCCAAACAAGCTCAATTCATGTTCCATTTACCTCATCTAATCACCAATTGCAAAACCCCTTTGAAACCCTAAAAGTACGAATCTTGATTCAAAGATTTGAAGGTGTTATTGAAGTCCAAATGGAGCGTGTAATATATGGTTGGAAAGAGGAGAAAGAGAGCTTCAAGATGGTGGTGGTGGTGTATGGTGACGCGTCGGCGGCGGCCTGTGGTGGCCGGAACAGTGGCGGCGGCCACAAGGTGGTGGCTAGGGTTTTTAGTGAGAGAAAGGTAGAGAGAGAAATGTATTAGTGTGTGTGTTTTAGAGAGAGAAACAAATGAGGTGAAATGGGGATTGGGTGGGGTATTTATACTAGGCCACTAGGGACCTCAAAATAATTAATTTGGAGGAGGGGGCGCCGGCTTCAAGGGAAAGGGGAGGGGTCGGAGTAGTAATTTTTCGTAACTATCCCGTTTACCCACTCCCGAGCTCACATATTGTCCCCCGAGTGTCTCACAACGTTTATTTAACTTTCCAACATCATTATTTACGTTTTTCCACGAGTTTTGACTATTTATTTGTTAATTTTTGAGTTACGGTCTACAAGTTACAATAATTCTTGTTTTAGGCTTTTCTAGTGCCGAATCGAATAGTGCCTACCAAATAGAGTTAAAACTCATACGATAACTCATTTAATAATGAAATAAACCATAAAAACCAATAGACGATATAAAATCAAGTCATGGTTTATATAAATAGTGTTAAAGGCAAAGCTCGGTTCAGTTTAACGTAATGCGGTTACCTAAAATAGACTCCCTAAATTGCCAGTTGTCACACATGTGCAACAACCTACTGAAACGACTGAAAACCAACCCTTAGGACTCCTTACCGAAACCGAATTTTTTGTGGATCCCTTAACCAATGTTGCCAATCTATCGCATTATGTTTGTTTGACCTTCTCACTATCCATTCGTAACTTTTGAGTTGAATATCTTGAACAATCCTATTAGTACTTGAAACTTTTTTTCCAAACGCACGAGCATTTCTCTCTTTCCAAATGAAGTACCCGGACGTCCAAATAACCGCAATCCAAACACAAGATAAAGAGATGGGGATATTAACGTTCCCGCTATTAGAGAATACTTCTTCAATAGTGAAAGCATTAACCGTCCCCACCTTCCACCAATTGAACACTTTATCCCACACTCATTGCTAAATCACACGTGACCAAGCAATGTGTGCATGTTTCCACACTATTATGACAACATGGGCAAAGAACCGAATCCAAATCAATGTCTCTTCTATCTAATTCCACGCGTACCGGGAGTCTTCCTCTAAGCTCCCTCCACACAAAAATGTTAACTTTTTAGGCACCAATTTGTTCCAAAGCGTCTCGCGACTACCATCTTCCACATGCAAAATCTTCTCCTCGATTAATCTTGTAAGCTTTTTCACCGTGAACTCTCCGTCTTCATTAACTATACATCTCCATTTGTCCCTACAATTAGAATCAACAACAATATTTCGAACAACCCCAATTAGCTCCTCATACTCCCTACTAACTCTACCCCTAATGCTTCTAACCCAATCCCACTCCCATACCCAAACACCATTAACCCACGACCCCTTATCCCCAACACAACCCATCATATGATTATCTAAGTGAAATAACCTAGGGAATCTATCACATAACCTACGGTTATCCACCCATCTATCGACCCAAAATCTAATATCACTTCCATCACCCAACACCCCGAACCAAGATGAAGAAAACTCTATCCCAACCCTATCAATCTCCTTCCTACCCTTCACTATATCCCTCAACTACCCACCCCTCCCCCCGAAACCATACCATCCCCCAAACCTCCGATATCCTCATGGATGCTCTTAATCACCCTAACCCACAAATTCCCCCCTCCCTCTTAAATCTCCACCACCACTTGCCTAAAAGCGCCAAATTTTTCGCCCTCAAAGACCCTATATTAAGGCCCCCTCCCCAAAAGAAGAAATGACAGAATCCCATTTGACCCAAGAAATTTTTTTTACCCATCCCAACTCCCCCCCCAATTTTTTTTTCTAATTCTCTTGAGACTTTTTATAACGCTCACGGGCACACGAAACATCGAGAAATAATACAAAGGCAAGCTACCAAGAACCGATTTAACCAACGTTAGACGTCCCCCGAACGACATCGACTTAGCTTTCCAATCCGATAATCTATTTTTGAATTTCTCCACCACATGACTCCACGCCTTAACCCTCATCATATTTTCTCCAATTGGTAACCCCAAGTACGTGAAAGTGAATTCCCCAATGCCACATCCCATCCACCGAGCCATATCCGCTATATCCCTCTCATTAACGCCTATGCCATATAATTTGCTTTTATTAAAATTCACCTTTAGCCCGGACACCTCTTCAAAACACTTGAGAATGCACATGAGAGATTTAGCATTCTCTTTATTCCACTCTCCAAAAAACATGGTATCGTCCGCATATTGCAGGTGTGAAACCGTGACCCTTTTTTCCCCTACCATAACTCCTCTGAAAATACCTTTCTCCACTGCTTCAGATACGATCGCGTTTAGCCCTTCAGCCGCTAAGATGAATAAAAAAGGTGATAGGGGATCACCCTGTCTAACCCCCCTTTCCAAGCCGAATTCCATGGACGGAGAGCCGTTAACCAAGATGGACATCGAAGATGACCTCAAACATGTATCGATCCACTTGCACCACTTTCTACCGAACCCCATCTTCGTCTTTATGTCTAATAAAAATCTCCAGTTTATACTATCATAAGCCTTCTCGAAATCCACTTTAAATATCAGGCCCTTTTCTTTCCTTTTCTTCAGATAATCCATAGCCTCGTTAGCTATAAGAACTCCATCTAGAATATACCTACCTTTAATGAACGCATTCTGAACTTCCCCCACCACACTACCCACCACTCTCTCCCTGCCCGCTAGCATTTTTGCTATTATTTTGTAATAGCAACCGATAAGGCTAATAGGCCGAAAATCATTAAGGCCTAATGGATCCGCCACTTTGGGAATAATGGAAATGAAAGACGCATTACACCCCTTTGAGATTTCCATATTACCCCAAAACCCCTGCACCGCCATTAACATATCCGATTTGATAATATTCCATGACTTTTTTATGAACTTAAAATTAAAATCGTCCAGCCCGGGGCTTTATCCCCCCACAGCTACATATAGCTTCCCAAACTTCCATCTCAGCTACATTAACTCAACTAGTAATATAATAAATAATTGCACTTCTTAAACACAAATTGTTTTTGTAGCTCATAATAATGATTTTGTTAATATTTGCCTACTAAACACACAGTAAGTTGCAATTAATGAACATAAATTTTTTTCTTTTATATCAAAAATTACATTTTATATATTTGCCGGGGATTGTTCCTTTTTCCAAAAAAAAAATACATTTTATAAACACTAATCAAACTTTAAAATTACCTTAATTAAATAAAAATTTATACTCTCTCTGTCTCGAAATTATTGTCCTCTTTTGACTTTTTTGGTCTTTCTTTTAAAATTACCTCAATCTACCAACCAACAACCAAATAAAAAAAGGGATACCCTATTGGAACCCTCCCTATGGAGTCACATCCATAGGGAATATTCCCTTTGTCCCCCCATTTTTTCAGTACAACGTAGTTTTTTGTCAGTTTACATTGCCGTATTTCGGCTTTTAAGCGTTTGGCTTATTAAACTTTATATTTACTGTTCCGCATTTTCAGGTTTATAGCTTTTTGATATAAACAAAATTATAAAAATAAAAAAAAATAAAAAAAAATAAAAAAAAAAACAAAAAAACTAGGGGGAGTCCTAATAAAAAAACTAGGTACCGTCCAAATAACCGACCCCTAAAAAAACACTTATCTCAACCATCCATGCTAGCTAGAAGCGTGGCAACATGATTTCAAGACACGTAACATTCTCTTTCAAGTAACTTAACTATATATTGATACCGAGTATTTGTATACAGAACTAGTAAAGTCTTAAGGCTGTGTTAAACACAGCCCAGACCAATACATAAAACTAAATGCAAAATTTTCTCCAAAGTATTTCATAGAATATATTCATATCCTTGTTACATCTTGTTAATATTTACGATTTGCTTTTTAGATATTTTCTCCTACCAACTTTGACCATCCAAGCTTCTTATCAATGAAAAATATCATTAATGTCCATGTCTCATCACATCTTGAATAGTAAAAATAAATGTATTACCCTGTTTCATACACAGTATCAAGGGTTTCTTACCTATCAATAATAGGAGTCTAGGAACAAACGGACCATACCTTCAATGACTCCCATCCCATCTACTTACCATCTTTGACCATTTCACTTATTACCACCATTTCACAACCAAATATTGATTGCAATTTATACAAAACATGTAAGTTGAAACGAGTGTAAGAACATTAGAATTATACATAGTTCAAATAAACTTAAACTCAATATATATAGTTGAAGTATTAATTATATGCTTCTGAGTTTTGTATTTGGACAACAAAAATGAACTTAAAAACATAAAAGCTTACATTTGAAACACTTGCAAGCAAAAGTATATACGCAAACACAATCGATATATTTTGGACTTTACTGTGGAATAGATTGTCAAGGAAGATAAAAATTACTCCGTCTTTAGATGGATAAATGTGTTGCAACTTTTCCACGAATGAGATGCTTTCCAATCAACGACTCTTCTAGAGATTGTGAGTAAAGCAATGAGCCGGTAAAAACTTTTTGCAACCTATGATATCCTAAAAAATTCTCATAAGATGGGGTGAACACAGAGTGTAGTTTTAATGTTTTATATAAGCTTTAAAAATTGTATACAATGAAAGAAACATACGATTATACCTGGTGTTAGAATGAAGAATGGATGTAGTTTCTTTCATCCATATATATTTGCCAATAATACGCTCTATGCTTAATCTCCATGACCTGTAAATATCAAGTAATTTATTAGTTTATTTTCCATCAACTAATCAAGCAACAAGAGCTAACACAAACAAATTCGGATCTGTAACAAATAAAATATCAAGGGCGCACACACACACACAAAAAACATACACGAGACATCGAGACATATATCATCCGAATCACATAGAAACACGTAAATCTTATATCGATACAAAACCCGCACATGCATCTGAACACAAACACAAACACACACACACACGGATCTAATCTTAAGAGAAAAAAAAAAATCGAAGAAAGGAAAAACAAAGTTGGCCTGCCTTATCTTGCTTTTCGTAACAAAGTATTATAGTTATCCATCTCCCTTTATCACCACAAGTGAACAACTCCATAAATTGAAGCTAAATAAAGCAAGACCTACACAAAAGTTGCGCATGTAAGCCTAGATACATGATCAAAATAAGATAAGACATAAGTAAGTAAAAGAAACTTGGGGTTGCCGTTGACGGAATTTTGGTGTCGCCGGAAACGGTAGAGAAGCAGGGGAAGGTTGAGAGTTTTTGTGGTTGAAATAAAATGTGGGTATTAGTACTTTGTTGAGTCGGTAAAGAGAGTGCTTCATTTGTCATTTGTCAAAGGTGAAATAGTACCCAAGTGCTATGTGCTTATGTGTCATTTTTTTGGAGCTCACACAAAGCTGATGTGTCATTTTTAGAAGCTACTACAGTAATTCAAAGCCTCTTACTTATAACATAGGTAGATATATAAGATTACGGAAATATGCATTTCAAAACATTTATTTATAACTTGACTAACTTATGTCAAATTACTAAAATTAATAACTTTTTTCATTAAATATCATGATTATTCCTAACATTGTATACTTTAATATACTAATAAATACATACGAACTTGTGTCATAGGTACGTAGTGCGTAACCGTTATATACAGGGGCGGAGCCATGTGAAGAGTACCGGGGGGAGTTGCCCTCAACAAACCTCTCGTAGACACACAAAATCATATAGAAAAAAAGATCAAAATGGTAGAAAAAAGAGCAGTGCCCTCAGCTTGATAATCCCAGTGCCCTCACCGTTCACTGAGAACAAGGTTCTAAAAGGCGTGAGGCGTGGCAAGGCGGCATAGCCACGCCTCAAGCCTTACAAGCCTTTGCGAAGCCTTTGCGTTTCATAAGGCGTGCTTAAGGCGGCAAAAAAATATTTATAGATTTATGTATTTATAATTTTGTATCATTTTTTAAGAGCAATTTCAATAACTAAAGCCCCAATCCCAAATAACCAGGCCCAAATATGAGGCCAAAATAGGAATTAAGTTTTGAAATAACGAGGCCCAAGAAGGAAATAGCCCAAATACTAGAAAAAATTAAATTAATAATTAATAGGCCCAAATACAAAATAGCCCAAACACAAAATAGCCCAAAAAGTGAAAAAACCTCTAAACGCTTCAAAAAATGGCGCCACGCTTTGCGCCTTTGCCCGCTATTTCACGCTATTTCCACGCCACGCCTAAAGCCAACGCTAAGGTCTGTTTCGTAACGTAGAAGCCACGCCTCACGCCTAGGCGACGCCTTTGCGGCGCCAAGGCGCGCCTTTTAGAACACTGACTGAGAATTAACAATCTGAGTGTCAACTAAGCTTTAATGTATAAAAACCATTTTTTCCGATGAATTTTGGTCGGAAAACGTGAAAAAGAAAAAGCTGAGAATAGGAAGAGGGAAATGAGAAGTATAGGGAAATGGGAATATGAGCATTGGGAGTGGGTAACCAAAAGTCAAATGTCCAATTTAAGTTAGTATGTTATTTATATATTTCTCTACAGTTTCAAACTTTCAACTTTAACTTTAGAGTTAATTGCATTTTTGGACCCTGTGGTTTGGCCAAATTGCAGATTTTGTCCTCAAAACTTTGAAAGTGCACCAGAGGTCCCCATTTTCAAGTTTTCGTTGCAAATTTGGTCCCTGGACCCACACGCCTTTACTTCTGCTCCGTTACCCATCCCACGTGGTTTGCACACGAGGGTCTTTTTGTCTTTTCACCCACTAAAATCCACCCACCCTTTATCAACCCCACACAATCTATTTTTTCCCACAAATTATCCCAACCCCACAATTTTTCCCGCAAATTATCCCAACCCCACAAATCTTACTTTACACAAACCCTAATTTGACTTCCTAAAAAAATCCCAAATGTTCTAAAGCATTGCAAAGATCGTCCCTGAAGATTGACATTGTAAAATGGTTAGGGGAGTTCAAGTTTGGCGTTTTCGACCTGATCATGCAATTCACACGTATGATCCATATGTAGTTTATGGTAAGAAGTTGTGATTGCAATTTTGATTAGTTTGGAATTTTTTTGATTAGCATAAATTCTGACAATGTTCTTTTGTTTGTGAAACAGCTGATTATCCAAACATCTTTTCAATGAAGGTGCACCATGGTGGAATTTTCACAAGCAGTCCTAATAGGAAGTATGTAAACGGCAAGGTACAATTTGTGGATTTTGTAGATAGTGAAAACTTTATGGTTGATGTGATTCATAACATTGTTAAAATGTTAAAATATGATCCACAACAAATAATGTTCTATCACTTCAGAATACCTAAGAAAAACTTGGATTGGGGACTTAGAGCATTGGCAAGTGATGATGATATTGTGAGCTTGATTAGTTATGTTTCAAAGCATAAGGTTATAGAAGTTTACATTGAACACAATGAGACCAGAGTTGAGTCATTTTATAAGCCTGTATTTAGGAAAGGGATGGAGATTAGGGAGATAGATGACAGTAATGAAATTGTTGATTTGGATGAAGATGATGTTGTGAAAAAATCATTTCCTAGGTCTAGTAAGCAGTTGGCCATTGAGTAGTTAAATGAACATGTTACTGCAGAAGTGGATATGGTAGAGCAGGTTAGGACATATGCGGATATGTTAGAGCATGTTAGGACAAATATGGATATGGTAGAGCATGTTAGGACAGATGTGGATATGGTAGAGCAGGCTAATACAGATGTGGATAATGGGCAGGGTAGTACAGATGTGCATATGATGGGTAATGACCTAGGTATTGACAACTTCATTGATAGTGATCATGAGCAGGGTAGTGAGGAAGAGCAGGGTAGTGAGGAAGAGCATGGGAGTGATGAAGAGCAGGCTAGTGATCATGAGCAGGGTAGGGATAATGTGGACAATGATCAGGGTAGGGATAATGTGGAGGATATAGTGGATGAGGAACACATCATAGAGGAAGTTGAAGTTAATATGGATTGCTTTAGGTTTACTGTTAATGAAGATGGTGAGAATGAGTTGTTAACTACTGAGGTGAACTTAACAGAAGATGATATAGAGGTTTTAGACTTTGATTCATATGAAAGTGATCTTGGTGATGATAGTGAAACTGCAAGGAAATCAAAGACTGAGGAAGTTAAAGAAACATGGAAAACAAGTTGCTGAACAGAATAGGATTCACAATTACTTCTTTGTTGGGCAAGAGTTTGCAAGTAAGGAAGATGCTAAGAAAAAAATTCAGGCTCATATTGTTGAAACCAGGAGAAACATTAAGTTCAAGAAGAATGATAAGGTTAGATTAAGGGCTGTTTGTCATGGGACAATTCCAACATTAACTGTTGGTGGTCCAGGTGGACAACAAGAATCTTTTGAAAACATAAAAGGACAAGGTGGGAGGAAGAGTCAAAAAGGAAAGAATATTGTGAAGGGTAAAAGCAAGGGTAAAAAAGTAATTGCACAAGAAGATAATGATAATAAATGCCCTTGGTCTTTATACATTCATTATGTACCACAAGTCCAAAAATGGGTTCTTAAGACATTTATAGATTCACATAAATGTCTTCTTTCCAGAAAAATTAAAGCTTGCACATCTTCATTTCTATCTCCACATGTCCAAGATCTAATACAGTTGAATCTAGATATGCCAACTAAGGCCATACAAGATCAGATGCAGAAGCAGTTTCATGTTGGTGTTTCTATTCATAAGGCTTTTAGAGCAAAAGCAAAGGCAGAGTGTGCTCTAAAGGGAGATGCTGAAGTGCAATATGCTTTACTTAGAGACTATATTTTTGAATTGAAAAAGGCAAATCCAAACACAACAGTTAAGTTAGATTTTTATAGAGAAGGGGATCCAGAATCTACTACCAGGAGTTTAGAAGGATTTATGTATGTTTGGGAGCTTTGAAAGAAGGGTTCAAAGCTGGTGGTAGAGAATTACTTGGTTTAGATGGAGCATTCATGAAAGGGCAATATCCTGGGCAACTTTTAACAGTTGTAGCAGTGGATGGGAATAATGGTATTTATCCTGTGGCATATGGAATAGTAGAATCTGAATCTAAAGATTCTTGGTTATGGTTCTTGTCACAACTAGGGGATGATTTGGACTTAGACTGCACTTCCAACTTTACATTCATAACAGATAGACAGAAGGTACATCTCCTTACCTAAACATATTTGACTTTAAATATTAACTTTTTTTTGTCTAATTTGACTTATAATTGCAGGGACTGTTACCAGCAATTCAGAGGTTGTTTCCAGAAGCTGAGCATAGGTTCTGTATTAGACACATCAATGAGAACATGAATCTGATATGGAAAGGTGGGAGGTTTAAAGACATATTGTGGAAAGCTGCAACTCCAACAACAACAGTTGAGTTCAACAATGTCATGAATGAACTGAGATCATATCATCTTGGGGCATATCAATGGTTGAACAAAGTTGCACCAAAACACTGGAGTAGATCCCATTTTTCTGGTATGTAGAATTACTTTATATGTTATGGTCTATTATTAATTTTGTAGATCCTCATACAATGTCATATACAGGTAGGGCACATTGTGATTTGCTTATCAACAATATTTGTGAAGTTTTCAATAGACAGTTATTAGAGGCTAGGGACTCACCAATCATATCTTCCTTAGAGTATGTTAGAGCCTATCTAATGAAAAGGATTGTCATTGTGCAAAAAATCACTGAAAAAAGTGAAGGTCCACTCACCTCCCTGCTACAAAATTTTTAACCAAATAAAAGATGCTTCAGTCAACTACATAGTAGAATGGAATGGGTTAGATTTGTATGAAGCTAAAGGACCTCATGGTGATCAGTGTGTTGTAAAACTTACTGATAGGAATTGTTCTTGTAGAAAATGGGAAGTGTCTGGTATCCCTTGTAAACATGCAGTAGCATGCATTCATGATATGGCAGATCATGGAATGGATGTGGGTTTGCCAGAAGATTGGGTCCATTCATCTTATAGGCTAGACACTTGGAAAAAGCAATACTCTTTTAAGATTAATCCTGTGGTTGGTAGACACTTATGGGTGAATAATGAGTGGCCAACTACATTGCTTCCACCTAAGGTTCATGTGCAGATTGGTAGGCCATCTAAGAAAAGAAAGAAGAGTGTTGGTGAGGTTGAAAGTATGGTGCAGTCAGGGAAGATAGGTAGGAAAGGGATACAAGTCACTTGTAAGATTTGCAAAGGCAAGGGACACAATAAAAGAGGCTGCAAGGTAGCTGATCTGAGCTGAAAACAGTCAAGCTACCTCACACAAACCGGCCACTTGTGAATGGCCGACCGTAAGAAGCTTAAAACCGCTTAAAACACAAATACAATGAAGTCCTGGAGAATAGAATGAATTCCCGGGTCGTTATGTCCCACGGAGACTCAATGGTGTGCAAACACTTGATCAGACGATAGAATGATCACTAAGGATAGTGATCGGAAAGGATTTGGATTGAATATTACACTACTGAAAAAGTTTATAAATTAAAGAGACTTAAATACAAATTAAGAAGATTAAAAGATAAAATATATTAAATAAACGCTATCACTATATTTAAAGTGATGAACGTTTAAAACTAAAACATACGTTTAAAAATAAAATTACGTTAACGTACAAAATAAAACGTGAGATAAAAGAGATAAAAGACTTACAAATATGAAAAATACATTTTTACAATCCTAATTATATAAGAAAATTATGAGAAAAGGAAAATTATTTTTATAACTAATTAATTAATTATTATTAATTAAAAACTAATTTAAACTATTTAATAATACTCTAAAATAAAAGAAAATATGAAATAAGACTAGAAAAATAAAATTAAGACTTAGAAAAATCTAAAATATGATAAAACTAATTTTAAAACAGAAAATATATTTTTTAGACTTTTTATATATTTATTATTAATTTAAAACTATTTAAAACTAATTAAAAGGCTAAAAAATACTATTTAAGCTAAGAAAATTATGGAAAAATACTTTTTAGGCTTCTTATATTTATCTAAACTTAATAAAATTGAAAAATTATTTTTTAGAAGCTTTTCTTAATTATTTGTATTTAAAGCTAATTAAAAATACTTAAAAACTAATTTAAATTAAGAAAAATAGCAAATCAACTTGGAAAAATATGAAAATTTCAGGAAAACTCTAAAATAATATAAGGAAACTAGGAAAAATAGAAAAACATGGGCTTGTGTGGAGGGATTTGAAACTGAAGTACAAGTGCTTATTGAAATAAGCACTTAAATAAGCAAAAGGACACCCAAGGCCACCCAACTGATAAGGAAGCTACAATAAGCTAAAAGAACTAAAATGGAACAAGTTTCAACAAGTCCTAATCACCTAAATCACAAGCTAGCACAGATTTGATTATAAGAGCTTTAAGCTAAAACAGAATCTGGGGTGGCATGTTTGAGCTTATGCACAAGCTAACAGATAAGCTGAAAATGAAAATCAATACATGGGATCTAAACTAGACCTGGATGGGACTTAGCAAACCAAAGTACAGACCTAGACAAGCTCAAATGAGACTTGTGCAAGGTCTGCAAATACTGCATAAAACCTGTGCAGGCCTAATGCCCCTGCAGGGACTTAGCACCATAATCACAAGCTCTTTTGACCCTTTTTGAAAATTAACAAAATTATGCAAAAATGATAAAAAGAAACTAGACCAGTAGAGCTTTTCAAAACCACAAGTTAGATTGAAAATGATTCAGAAATGAGCTCATGAAAAATCTTCCTAGATGGGCTCAAACTGAGATTTTGCATTTTTTGACTTTTTGACAAGAATTGAAAAGTTGACTATTTTGAAGTTTGATCTGGATTTAAGGACTGAGAATGATGCAAATACATGAAATAAAGCTACTACAAGCTATAGCTAAGTATTTTGAACACAAAATAAGCTTTTGCTTATCCAAAAGTTTAACAAATGAAGCAGTTAAGGTAGATCAATGATCATGTTGACTTTGGGCTAATGTAAGCACTAAATTTTGACTGATATGAACTCAAATGAACTTAACAAACTTTAAACAACAAAAGACAACTACTGATTAGGCCTCTAAAACAGTAAGTGCAGCAGATCCAAACACACCTTAATCAACTGCTATGTAAATTAAAACTACTCAACTGCATCACTGGCTTATGCCAATGATCAAACTAAACTTGAATGACTTAATTACAGCTAAATGAACACATTTGAACAGGCTATGACTACAAACACAAGTACAAGCAGAAATGGAAACTGATATGAAAATGAAACTAAGAAATCTTACTCTCATGAGTCCAGCTAGTGTTGCAGGCCAAAACCAAACCCAAACCTAAACTAACCTAATCTATTTAAACCCCAAATCAACCTCTGCATCTACCATTATCCTTTTCAAGACCTGCTTGACCAAAAATCAATCTCAGTTGACTTTTATTGACCCTGGAACAAAGTTGCTTGAAAATGATTCCAAAGCTTGTCAAAAGCTAAAGTAAGCTTAAACAAGCTTATTTGATTTCAATATAAGCTTGTGGGAAGCTTTGACATAAAAATTGAAACTAAAAATTTTTCACAGTGAACAATGAAATTTGGAATCTATATAAAAGGCTTGGATTAATATTTAAAACACATTACAAGGATGTTATGACTTGAATGAAATACATAGAACTTGAAATTACAACATTTAAGCTTAACTGGAACAGGAATTTAAAAAAACGACATTTAAGAAAATTTATAAAAACTAGCTACTCCCTTCATGCTTCTATCTCTTTTCTTTTATACCCCAACAGCTTCCTCTCTCTCTTCTGAATTAATCCCACCATTATTCCTGACCCTTGGATGAGCTTAAGTGAATATTGGCCATTTGATCATTTTGGCGCCAAAGTGGTTTTAGCCAGGTGTAGGGGTTGAGTGAAATGGGAGAATGAGCATTTAATGGTTTTTGTTTTATGTTGAGGTGGAGGGGACAAAGGTGAGGAGGGGGGATGGATTTATCTGAGTTGCAGAGAAGCAGACAGTGGGTGAAGATGAAGAGGATGACTGTTTTGGCGGGTAGGGTATTTTGACTAGTTTGGGTTGACTGGTATTATTGGAAGGGGGTCACAAAACAGGGGGTCCAAATGCTTGGTGGTCACAATGGTTTGTGATAGGGTCCAAATGGTTTAAAGGCTTATAATAACAAGGACTTCTTTTGCCATTTTCTAAAAATAGAAGGACCAAAGCTGCCAATTTGCAAAGTTGCTCTAAAGGACCAAAAATGACAAGCTTCCATACTACAAGGACCAAACTTGACATTTTCCAATTTTCCAGGGGCCATTTTTGCCAATTTTTAAACTTGGAGGACCAAACTTGTAATTTCTCAAAACTTTTGATATTTTTCACCAAAGGACTAATTTTGACAAGTTATGAATTAAAAAGGACCTTTGGCGACTTTTCTTTTGAAATTTTGACTCCGGGACTATTTTTGACAATTTTAGAAACTTGGGGGACTGAAACTGCCAATTATGCAAACTTTGCTCATTTTTCATCTGATTTTAAACATTTTGCATCTGAAACATATAAAATGCAATTTTGGAATATTTTCAGTATTTTGATGCATTTCTGAGCATTTTTAGACGTTTTGCAGTTCAGATTTGACTAAAAATGATGAGTATTTACACACTCATCAATCTCCCACACTAAACTATTGCTAGTCCCTAGCAATGATTTGAGAAAACTTAATGGATTTGAAAAACTCTTTACCAAAAGCCATTACTTCTGGAGTAGCCAAATGTTTTAGTTCAAGTAAGAACCATGGTACACCGATAACCATGTGATTTTGAGCAAACCACCGGCTTTCAACGGATTTGATTTTGTCTTTACCCGAAGCCGTACCCTTCTGGACTAGCCAACTCTTAGATAAATTATCAGAATTATCTTTGGTGAGCCGATTACCAATTATGGTTTTTCCACTGCCTTTACCACAAGCCATAATCTTGCGGGCTAGCCAACTCTCACTTTTTAAAGATATGGTGAGTTGAGAACCATACAATTTTGGGCAAATTGCAAGCCATATAAACGGATTTGAGAAATCTTTACCAAGAGCCGTTTGCTCCTGGATTAGCCAATCCTTTTGTTTATTAGACATGGCGGACTGATAACCGAGATGAGTAAGTGAAAAACACTTACTCCAAAAAAAAATTTTGGCCAAAAATGGGGGAATTAGGCGGATAATATATGATAAAATTCGTGAGAATTCCCCCCCACACTTAGAAATGAATATTGCCCTCAATATTCAAAGTACCGGCGGCTATGCCGAAACAAAGAACGTAAAAGGGAAATACTACGGCCATTATTTTGAAAGAAGATTTTTTTTAAACATGTAGGCAACCCCACACTAGGGTGGTAGAAAATAGAAAGAAGTCAGAAATATGGGTGAAAACCCATATGGCATGCTACTGTTTTTGATTTCCGAGTCGCTAGCTTGACTCGACCCCGAATTAATTTGTTCATGGGGAAGCAAAGTGGAAGAGACAATCTCCATCGGACTTTCATTCAAGATGTTTGGACACACATTTGAAGCACGTGAAAGTTCCACACCGATGAGATATACATAGAAAGACCCGGCTCACAAATGATAAACGAAAATGCCGGGGTCAAAGATAGTGTCTTCACTCCCGAAGGAGTGAAGAAGAGAGGAAGTCACCGAGTAGGTGAAGAAAAGAAGGAAAATCATGATAACAATCATGACTAGATCTTCTTCCTCGGGATTAAGTGCAGTTGCACTCGTTTGGATTTTGTTGGTTGAGATCTTTGGCTTGGAAAGCATCTCGGGAGGGAGGGTTGGAAAATTTATCATAGAAATACAAACTCTCATGATTGAGAATTTTTCCCCCCGATCATGATTTTTGCCATCCAAGCAATCATACTCCGGCGGAGATATGATATGAGAGAGTTCACCGGCGAACTCCTCATGAAGAGAATCATTCACATGATGTGAATTTGTGAACTCTTGTTCCATTGTGGACTCATCACTATCCTCAATCTGAGTATCAAAGAGTGGATTCTCAGAAATTAAAGTGAATTCCGAGTCGAATTCAAATAGAGGATTGGTGAAAGTAGCTTTGAATGTTTCGGGAACAAAGTGATCAACATTCTCTATTGGACTGTTAGGGTAAGAAGTGAGTGGACGATCATTATCAATGAGACTTTCGTCTCTCCCGATCGGCTTCGAAATCAAAGAGTGGATTGATGTGAGTGAGTTCACCGGAGAACTCCTCAAGAAGGGGATCGGCATCAGATTGTGGAAGTGATGCCTCAACGTACTCGATGTCTCCATATGAAGCACAATCTTCGCTAAGATCAGAGAAATTTTCAAAATGATCTTGAGAACACTCAAGAGGGAAAGGGATATCACACAGATGTTCGAGAATTCCCTGTGACTCTCTTGGGATTGAGACAAGGCTCTCAACACTGGACGATTCCATTTCTGGAATAGTGCTAAGAAGTTCATCCCCCATGTTTAGAGAGTGAGTGGGAATATCAGGTGTGATAACAACAGACTGAGGGAGTTTAGAAGGACTAGCATATATATGTTTTATACTTTCCATTTGTTCTTCTGCTAGTAATTCCATCATAGTCTTTTCTCCCTTATTTTCCACGGAAGGAATTTCAACTGATGAACTTGATGAACCGTTATAAAATTGTAGGATATCAAGGATATCTTCATCATCATCGTCATCAGGAATGAAACGGAATCGAGAGCTAGATTTGAATGCTTTTTGTAGTCTAATTGATTCCCTAACAGTGTTTTCAATGGCAATCTGGGAATCTAATTTAGCAGCCCGTTCCTCCGCTAACAATTCTTCCATGGATTTTTCATGTGACATAGCCGACTCCTCCTTAAGTTCTTTTAATAACTCAAGACTCTTCAGGAGAAGGTCTGTCGTAGTTTCATGAGGAGTTGCTTGAATCATTTGGTATTGTGGAGGTTGGTCTTGGTACGAAGAGTCGTAATTGTTACAAGGAAATGGATTCCTTGTTTGACAATCCGAGCTAGAGTGAGTACCTCCACAATACTCACAAATGAGAAAACTGATGTGGTCGTGAGTGGTATGTGTTGTAGTCATAATTGTTATCGGAACCCGCTCATAGACAAGCGTGTTTCTGATTGACAATCGAACTGGAATGTGAGCCACCACAGTACTCACAACAGAAAATCTGCGAGTCTCACAGTGTGGTAGCCGATGGAATAAATCAGGTTGTGTTATGGTAGGAATAGGGATCTTGGTTATAGACAGACCCGTTTCCTGATTCCACCATGCTACAACTGGGGCAATTGCCACCATTATAAGGACCACCACACCATTGACAACCAAGAGGGTGAGGATAAGACATAGAAAGAATCAAAGGTTTACAGAGGGTAAGAAATAAAGAATCAAAAGGGTGAGAGGGTAAAGAGGAATATTTTTGGTATTTTTGAAAAACATGATGATGAAAATATTTTTGGCGTAATTAACACTTTAGAAAAAATGCTAATGAACTTTTTGATATTTTCTTATAACTTTACAAAAAACTTTTTACAAATGATGGTATATGTGCAAGAATGGGTCTGAAAATGGCTTAACACACGCTAAAGCCTCCCGCAATGCAAGGCCAAAATTTGATCTGTGCTGAAAACAGTCAAGCTACCTCACACAAGCCGGCCACTTGTGAATGGCCGACCGTAAGAAGCTTAAAACCGCTTAAAACACAAATACAATGAAGTCCTGGAGAATAGAATGAATTCCCGGGTCGTTATGTCCCACGGAGACTCAATGGTGTGCAAACACTTGATCAGACGATAGAATGATCACTAAGGATAGTGATCGGAAAGGATTTGGATTGAATATTACACTACTGAAAAAGTTTATAAATTAAAGCGACTTAAATACAAATTAAGAAGATTAAAAGATAAAATATATTAAATAAACGCTATCACTATATTTAAAGTGATGAACGTTTAAAACTAAAACATACGTTTAAAAATAAAATTACGTTAACGTACAAAATAAAACGTGAGATAAAAGAGATAAAAGACTTACAAATATGAAAATACATTTTTACAATCCTAATTATATAAGAAAATTATGAGAAAAGGAAAATTATTTTTATAACTAATTAATTAATTATTATTAATTAAAAACTAATTTAAACTATTTAATAATACTCTAAAATAAAAGAAAATATGAAATAAGACTAGAAAAATAAAATTAAGACTTAGAAAAATCTAAAATATGATAAAACTAATTTTAAAACAGAAAATATATTTTTTAGACTTTTTATATATTTATTATTAATTTAAAACTATTTAAAACTAATTAAAAGGCTAAAAAATACTATTTAAGCTAAGAAAATTATGGAAAAATACTTTTTAGGCTTCTTATATTTATCTAAACTTAATAAAATTGAAAAATTATTTTTTAGAAGCTTTTCTTAATTATTTGTATTTAAAGCTAATTAAAAATACTTAAAAACTAATTTAAATTAAGAAAAATAGCAAATCAACTTGGAAAAATATGAAAATTTCAGGAAAACTCTAAAATAATATAAGGAAACTAGGAAAAATAGAAAAACATGGGCTTGTGTGGAGGGATTTGAAACTGAAGTACAAGTGCTTATTGAAATAAGCACTTAAATAAGCAAAAGGACACCCAAGGCCACCCAACTGATAAGGAAGCTACAATAAGCTAAAAGAACTAAAATGGAACAAGTTTCAACAAGTCCTAATCACCTAAATCACAAGCTAGCACAGATTTGATTATAAGAGCTTTAAGCTAAAACAGAATCAGGGTGGCATGTTTGAGCTTATGCACAAGCTAACAGATAAGCTGAAAATGAAAATCAATACATGGGATCTAAACTAGACCTGGATGGGACTTAGCAAACCAAAGTACAGACCTAGACAAGCTCAAATGAGACTTGTGCAAGGTCTGCAAATACATAAAACCCTGTGGGCCTAATGCCCCACAGGGGACTTAGCACCATAATCACAAGCTCTTTTGACCCTTTTTGAAAATTAACAAAATTATGCAAAAATGATAAAAAGAAACTAGACCAGTAGAGCTTTTCAAAACCACAAGTTAGATTGAAAATGATTCAGAAATGAGCTCATGAAAAATCTTCCTAGATGGGCTCAAACTGAGATTTTGCATTTTTTGACTTTTTGACAAGAATTGAAAAGTTGATTATTTTGAAGTTTGATCTGGATTTAAGGACTGAGAATGATGCAAATACATGAAATAAAGCTACTACAAGCTATAGCTAAGTATTTTGAACACAAAATAAGCTTTTGCTTATCCAAAAGTTTAACAGTGAAGCAGTTAAGGTAGATCAATGATCATGTTGACTTTGGGCTAATGTAAGCACTAAATTTTGACTGATATGAACTCAAATGAACTTAACAAACTTTAAACAACAAAAGACAACTACTGATTAGGCCTCTAAAACAGTAAGTGCAGCAGATCCAAACACACCTTAATCAACTGCTATGTAAATTAAAACTACTCAATCTGCATCACGGCTTATGCCAATGATCAAACTAAACTTGAATGACTTAATTACAGCTAAATGAACACATTTGAACAGGCTATGACTACAAACACAAGTACAAGCGTAAATGGAAACCGATATGAAAATGAAACTAAGAAATCTTACTCTCATGAGTCCAGCTAGTGTTGCAGGCCAAAACCAAACCCAAACCTAAACTAACCTAATCTATTTAAACCCCAAATCAACCTCTGCATCTACCATTATCCTTTTCAAGACCTGCTTGACCAAAAATCAATCTCAGTTGACTTTTATTGACCCTGGAACAAAGTTGCTTGAAAATGATTCCAAAGCTTGTCAAAAGCTAAAGTAAGCTTAAACAAGCTTATTTGATTTCAATATAAGCTTGTGGGAAGCTTTGACATAAAAATTGAAACTAAAAATTTTCACAAGGAACAATGAAATTTGGAATCTATATAAAAGGCTTGGATTAATATTTAAAACACATTACAAGGATGTTATGACTTGAATGAAATACATAGAACTTGAAATTACAACATTTAAGCTTAACTGGAACAGGAATTTAAAAAAACGACATTTAAGAAAAATTAAAAACTAACTACTCCCTTCATGCTTCTATCTCTTTTCTTTTATACCCCAACAGCTTCCTCTCTCTCTTCTAAATTAATCCCACCATTATTCCTGACCCTTGGATGAGCTTAAGTGAATATTGGCCATTTGATCATTTTGGCGCCAAAGTGGTTTTAGCCAGGTGTAGGGGTTGAGTGAAATGGGAGAATGAGCATTTAATGGTTTTTGTTTTATGTTGAGGTGGAGGGGACAAAGGTGAGGAGGGGGGATGGATTTATCTGAGTTGCAGAGAAGCAGACAGTGGGTGAAGATGAAGAGGATGACTGTTTTGGCGGGTAGGGTATTTTGACTAGTTTGGGTTGACTGGTATTATTGGAAGGGGGTCACAAAACAGGGGGTCCAAATGCTTGGCAGGGTCACAATGGTTTGTGATAGGGTCCAAATGGTTTAAAGGCTTATAATAACAAGGACTTCTTTTGCCATTTTCTGAAAATAGAAGGACCAAAGCTGCCAATTTGCAAAGTTGCTCTAAAGGACCAAAAATGACAAGCTTCCATACTACAAGGACCAAACTTGACATTTTCCAATTTTCCAGGGGCCATTTTTGCCAATTTTTAAACTTGGAGGACCAAACTTGTAATTTCTCAAAACTTTTGATATTTTTCACCAAAGGACTAATTTTGACAAGTTATGAATTAAAAAGGACCTTTGGCGACTTTTCTTTTGAAATTTTGACTCAGGGACTATTTTTGACAATTTTAGAAACTTGGGGGACTGAAACTGCCAATTATGCAAACTTTGCTCATTTTTCATCTGATTTTAAACATTTTGCATCTGAAACATATAAAATGCAATTTTGGAATATTTTCAGTATTTTGATGCATTTCTGAGCATTTTTAGACGTTTTGCAGTTCAGATTTGACTAAAAATGATGAGTATTTACACACTCATCAGTAGCTCAAGCTGCAACAACTCAACCAAGTCCAGCCCAACCAAGAGATGCAAGCCAACCAAGTCAAGGGCAAGCTTCTGCAAGCCAACCAAGAGATGCAAGCCAACCTCAGTCTGCAAGCCAACCTCAGTCTGCAAGCCAACCTCAGTCTGCAAGCCAACCAAGATCTGCAACCTCACCACAGTCTGCAAGACAAACACAAGTTGGAAGCCAACAAGGTGTTAGTGAACCAAGTGCAGTCTCTGCAAGTCAGTCAAGCCCATCTACACCTCAGAGAAGGACAAAGATGACTGCAAATAGGCGTTTGACTCCCAACTAGACTGTTTGATTTGTGTTTGGTACTTTGTGTCTTAAGTTTATGTCTTTTGAGTTCTTAAGTTTATGTCTTTGAACCTTGGTCTGTTATGTACAAGTTTATGTCTTATGTTTATGACTTTGAACCTTGGTCATTATGACTAGAGTATAAGTGTATGACTTTATAACTTAAGCTTATGACTTTGTGTATCTTTTGCTATTATGTCTGTTATGTACACTTGCAGTTTAGGCAATCTTGTTTACCACTTGTTTATAACACTTGCATTTATGTACACTTACAAGTACCTGTTTAACACTTGCAGTTTAGACAATCATTTGGTACAAGTACTTTAGTGTGTCTTACATTAATCTGTTTTGCAATCTTGTTTAACACTTGCAGTTTATACATTCTTGTTTACCACTTGCACAATTAACCATTACACTTGCACAATTAACCATAACATTCTTCATTGAAATACATAATCTAATACAAAAGGGCAAAATTAACCATTACATATTTTGCAAACCAACAATTTCTAGTCAAATTAAAGAACTACATATACAAATACAATAAAAATATGATCCAACTGCAAACCAACAATTTCTTCAATCTTCCATTTTGAGCAACCAAATTTTTGTTTGCTACTTCAAGATCATTTTGTGCCCTTAGCAAACCAGGAATAATGGTCACGGCTCTAGCACACATTGGAGGATCAAACCAGTCAAAAAACCCACAACCATCCTACAATCAATGATTATTTCAATTATTCACTGTTAAAAAGAAGAAATTAATCAATAATTGAAAAACTTACATGTTTGGGGCAGCAGAAAAAACGACGCCCAGGGTTCAATGGAGTCCATGATGTGCGAATTCGGGCACGCAAACCACAGTGACAAAACACTATTACTTATATTGAAACAATTAGGGTTATGATTTATATTTAATTGAATTGGGATTGCAATTTGGGGGGACAGATTTTGTGGGTAAGTGGGTTGTGTGTTTTAAAATGGTGTATTAAATAGATTAAAAGGGTGGGTGGATTTTAGTGGGTGAAAAGACAAAAAGACCCTCGTGTGCAAACCACGTGGGATGGGTAATGGAGCAGAAGTAACGGCGTGTGGGTCCAGGGACCAAATTTGCAACGGAAACTTAAAAATGGGGACCTCTGGTGCACTTTCAAAGTTTTGGGGACCAAATCTGCAATTTGGCCAAACCACAGGGACCAAAAATGCAATTAACTCTTAACTTTACAATGTACTCGTTTAATAATGCAAGAAAGTTAAGTAATATGACTATTAGTTTTTCATTAAGTGCTTATATTTGGCCAATGGATATGATGTAGAATCAAACTTAGTTAATTTAATGATTAATTAATTAAAATTACCGATCGCATTTATCACCTACACATATTATTTAGTGTTAATTGTAATGAAGTAGAGTTGTTTTTCCTTTTTAATTAAGGAAACCCGACCCGGTTTCAAATTACACTAAAGAAATTGATACTTTTTAACATAATTTTTTTTACTCTTTTGGTTGCTCGATGCCCTCTGTAATCACTTTTGCTAGCTCCGCCACTGGTTATATATACATCCTTGTGGCTATTGTTGAGAAACTTTAACTAGGCATACATGTTTAACTTATTGTTCATCAATCTGTGGAGGTGTAATATATGTAAGCGCACTCAGTTCAATAAGTGATGTCGAGCATAAATGTAGCACCCCAACTTATGGGGTTGCTATTAATCTAAAAAATTTTGAGAGGGTCGTCTCATAAATTGGCGAAATTTTTGAAGGTTTTGTATGAAATTATATAATGAGGCATTTTGTTAGGCAATATTATATATAAAGTGTCACCGTTTATAAGATATAATGCAATTAATTATCTAAACGTTCTAATATATTACTCATTTAAGATATTTTCTCATCTAAATACTATTTTCTTCGTGAAAATTATGTCTACACATGCATATAATTATTAACGGGATAAATTTTGAGGCCCTAAAAATTCTGAAACCCTGAGCGGTCGCTCACCGTGCACACCCTCAAAGACGGCCCTGATTTTGAGTTAACTTACGTTATCTTTATAAACCCTTGTTAGTCAAAAGGACCTCTTATGACATAAATTTTAAGTAGAAAGAACTTTCCATGAAACGTTCCTTCAATCAGGGACTAAAGTTGTCAAGAGGGAAAACTTAAATTAAAAGACTTATATCATTAGATAAGTCTGGGAAATCAGAGAAGGTTCGACACTTCTCTTTTCCCTCCTCATTCTCCACATTCCGCACATATATCCCTCATATGAACTAGGGTTTTGTTTCCAAGTGGATTTGAAGCAAGATGTTATCATATATAAGTTTTAGTGCAAATATTACGATATTTAAACTAAACGGTTTCTTCGGTTTTAATAATGACAAACATGTAACTTGTAATACATAACGTAAAATGTGCAAGTTACTTGTAAACACAAATCATCAATGCATACTTACATCAACATCTTTCGACGTCTCAAGTATGCTTCAACAGAGTTGTAGATTTCCATCCCGACGTAAATCAATCAAGCTATGAACAAACAAATCTACAACTTGACTAATGATCAAAGGATTATATTTTGCTCTAAACTTCACATTTTTAATGTGACAAAACATTTTTTAAAAATACATTTTACAAATTATTTTTGAATTAAAAAGAAATGTTTTAATTGGAAAAATAAGTTTAAAAATCCCAACAGCTATTCCCCCCCCCCCTAAAATCAGCTCAAAACTTCCCCAAATAAACTTTCACCACTAAAAACAAAAAGGGGAGCGTTTTTGTCTGGGACGGTACCATAGTACCACTAAATTTAGTGGTACCGTCTGTTTGTAACGGCTAGTTTTTTCTTTGCCTATAAATAGTGGATCATTTTACACTTTCAACTTGATTTTTCCAGCTAGTTTTCTCTGGTATAATCTTCTTTTACTTAGATCACTTTCTTTGATCATTTAGTGAGTTTTAGTTTGTTTAAGAGTGATCCAATCATCCATTCTAGAGATCACCTTCATTCCTCTACTAGTCCAAAAGAAGAACACATCGTATCAAAAAGACACAAAGTGTTGTAGTGTTAGTGTAGTGTGTCCGTAACACTTGTTACGCACTTGTTGTATCTAGATATACATCAAGTTGTCCATCATCTTTTTTATTTAGATTGGGTAGATCATTATGATCTTGTTGAGATCAAGAAGGTCTCGTGAAGCTTGTGTTGTTCGTGTGTAGATCGGGTAGATCGTGTTGATCGTGTAGATCATGAAGATCGGGTTGATCGTGTAGATCGGGTAGATCGTGGGGATCTTGTAGCTTGTGTGATTTGCAAGGATCGGGTAGAGCGTGTGTGAGATTGGTACTAGCTAGATTAGTACTCGACATTTAGCTAAGTGTCGGAAATTAATGTAAGCGACGTTGTATGGTTTTCTCCGCCGAGAAGGGAGCTTGTTGATTAGTGAAGTAACTCTCGAGTTTGATACTCGAGGAGTGGAATAGGGCGAAGAGGAGCTTCGTGACCGAACCACTATAAATCATCGTGTCCGGTTTGCGCTTTCTTTACTTATCTCTTTACTTTTATTTTTGCATTTACCGTTTTACATTTATGTTTTGCATTGCTTTTATATTTGTGTGGCTTGTGCTTATATTGTGTTAGTTGTGTTTGTGTCATGGCATGCTATATGTCTTAGTTTGTGTTATTATGACATGTCTTAATTGTTGCTTTATATTCTCTATCTCTTGTAAGACTAGTAAGATTATTGTTGACACTTTTCATATTACATCACACTTGATTTGGTGTTTGATACACAAGGTTTTAAGTTTTTAAACGGGAACGCATTCACCCCCCTCTACGTTTACCACAATTGGTATCAGAGTCACGTCGCTCAAATTTTTAAAATAAATGGGTTTCAAAATTGAGTACGATCCATGTATCAAATTACCCATGAAGGGGGACAAAATATGAAAAGTATTTAGTTGCTTAATACTTACAAATTTTGTTGATTAAGCATACTTTGTCATACTAGCTTGAAGGTTTTTTTAAACCAATAAAAGAATAGAGTTTGTAAGTGCCTGGTCATGTATTTAGAACGAGTCGTAAAGTGATGCGGTTTTGAAAGGAACGTATGGGACAACTCTTTGTTTTGTAGGAAAAGTATGTTCCTAAATTGACTTTTAGTCCTAAACGTGAAAATGATGTTTAATATATATTCTATATGTTTGATATCTAATTTATTAAGTTTGACATCTTTTCGTTACGTCAAAACAGAAAAATAGTTTGGACAAAACTGAAACAAAGATGGGACGGTACCACTAAATACAGGACGGTACTGTTATATTTAATGGTACCGCGTGTTATTTAATGGTACCGTATGTCTATCTGTCCTATTTTCAAAACTAGGTCATTTTCAGAAATTCATATAAAATCAACCGTAAGTCCATAGGAGTCGTGACACCTATCGGTTTAAAAGTAATTGAGTCTAATTTAACATAAGGATATTTTTATGAATTGTTTCTATGCAAATATATAAGAGTCTTTGATTTGTAACGAAAAGTCTTTTTAGTTATGCCTTTTGCGTAAATTTTAGGTCAAAATAAAAAGGGTATTTAAACTTTTCAACATTGATGTATTTTCAAAGTAACTTGGTAAAAATCTTTGAAATGGGGATGAAACCAATTCATTTAAAAATAAAGTCAAGCTAGGTATGCATTGTTATACTTAATACACAAAATGACGATAAGTATTTTTGTGTGTTATGATAAATGACTATTTGTTTTTCTTTGTGTCTTAGGATTGTTAGTTAAAAATTTTGGGTGCAGTGGGTCATGAGTTATGGATTAGCTCCATGGGTATGGGTCATGGATATTACCCATCCTATTACATAAACTATTACAACATTTTATGTAAATGACCAAATGTATATACTTTGCAAAATAACATGTATTTTTATAATTTTACTTATGATAACTTTATATTTGTTATCAACAAAACATAACGAGATCGCTAAATATGAATAAATGTTTTTACGGTTTATTTGTATTAACATATTCTGTTCATATTATGACCCACAGTCGGTCTTAGACATCCTACGTGGATGACAAGAGGAGCATATGAGACATTAGATGCTTAATGCAATGTATAGACAACCTTAGTGGATGAATAATGCATTGTGTCGATGATGCACCCCTTAGATCAGATAAGACGTCCTAAGTGGATTACTAGAGCTTTAAAAGCTATTTAGAACCATACAAGGATTCATGACGTCCTATGTGGACGACTAGTACGTATATAGCAGTTATATCATTCATGTATATGATTATGAATCACGTAGCCCCGACAACAAGTGATATTAAGCATCATGATCACCAAGCGGGGGAGTATTTCACGAAGAAATTTTCTAGTTTTATAGGCATGTTATATTTTTAGTTATATACGTTATCTCACTAAGCTTATTGCTTACATTACTTCGTTTATGTTTTCTTATAGGTGAGATCGAGTTTAAAGCTAAGGGTCATGGGTTAGCTACCGGTGAAGCTCATAGGTACACGACCTTATCCTTATCCTCTCTTATACCAAAGAACGCCCTAGGAAAAGGCTTTTATGATATGACTTCTTAAACACAAAAACATGTTTTAAAACTAGTACACGTTATGTTTAGAAGTTAAAGGAGTGTTTGGCATAGTGCCAAATCTACCCACTTTGACCCGTTTTGATTATGTATGGGTCTAAACAAATGTTATATGTGTTGATTAGTTAGTATTAAAAAAAAATCTAATGTGAGCGTTTCAATAAATGTCTCGTACTCGTAACTTTCTGCTCTTTTTCAATCGAGAGAGAGAGAGAGAGAGAGAGAGAGAGAGAGAGAGAGAGAGAGAGAGAGAGAGAGTAAGTTTTGTAGTTTAACTGATCAGAAGATCAACCTATATTCATCGGGTAATAAAACATACTTGTATCTTTATTAGGAATGAATGAAAAGTTAAACCAATCAATCCTTGCTTAGCTAAAACTCTTATAACCTCCAAACCCTACTAGTTCGTATTTAGCTCATGTACAAGTTGGTCGCGTGTTATATATATGTATATTTTTTTAAATATTTATACCGGTCCATGCAACAGTTCAAAGCCTACATCGTTTACTTATTATGTCTTCGTTTCCAAATATTTTTCGAGTTTTCCATGCTAGATCGTTGAATACTTTTTTAGTTTTCCATACTTGGTCAAAAGATTGATTCTCAAAATTTCATGTATCTATTTAACTACATGGAACCATCCTATTAAATGATGAACACCCGTAAGTATGATGTTCTAATAATGAGGTATTTATATGTTACAAAGTTTCATAAATCCTAATGGGTTGAAGCCCACAAACGGGCTTAGGCCAACTAACATAATTTCATCTAATACTTTCAGAAATTCGAGCGACGAAATCATGAAAGCTTGAAATGGAGTAAAAAACTAGAAACATTGATGCAATAAGTGACTTGGTATGCGAAGACATATCTTCGAACAACAAAAGCAAAAGCATAAACAAGCAGCAAAAGCAAAGATAGTCGTCGGCCGAAACAACGACATCTTTGACCTATTTTTTCTGTGTACTTAAGCATAAAATTGCAAGGATCATAGAAGTATAATTTGTTTGGTTCAAATTTTCGCGGGTATCTAAAGTGTTAGTGCAAATATTACGATATTTAATCTATACAGTCTCGTTTGTTTTGATTGATGACAAACATGTAACTTGTAATACATAACGTAAAATGTACAAGTTACTTGTAATTACATTTGTCTCAACATACATTCAACACCTCTCGATGTCTCAAGTCCTCGTATGTTACAACACAGGTTCGTACATGTTTGTTATGTGGCATTATGATCAAACCCATTAACAAATCATTTAGAATGTTTAAAATACGTTTAGAGTCACTAAGTGTTTTAATAGGTTAACCATTCTATTTCGAACCTCATTTTACATTTTGCATTCACAAGTATTTTATACAAATACATCTTTTGTAAAATGTCTAACAAATATATACTTTTATTTGTACAAGTAAACTAACTATAATATTCATACAAGTACTAAAGTTTACTTACACTTGACAAAAAATATTTTATTTTGACAAGCACTCAACTAGATATTTTATTTTACAAAAGGTTACTTACATTTTATTTACAAGTAACTTACCTTTTTAATAAGTATATACATTTGTTTAAATGTATTTTTCATAAAAAGGAAAACACTATTTTATTACCTCATGCATAGTGTCATCTAAATCTTTAAAAGATTTTGGAAAGATTTTGGAAGATATTCTAAGATATCAAATCTAAAAAATTATTATATTTTTTATTACCACTTTTGGTTATAAATACCATCCCATGGTTTTCTCATATCTTCATCCCTTCCAACATACATTCTCTCTAACATTCTTTCATCACTTAGATCTATAGATAAACATGTAGTAGCATACATCAATCACCCTCACCATCACATGATCATAATGCTTCTAACATTCATCTTTGTTGTAAGCATATTTTACATTTTGATCAACCAAGGAAAGTTTAGAGATCTAGCCATCCTCATTCACCAAAGCATATCAACATATGAAGATTCAAGATCTCTTGATATCCTCATTGATTGAAGACTTCTTATTTAAGAAGATCATTTAGATTAGTCATTCATATCCATTAGACATTTATGTCATGGATCATCATTGTAAACATTATTGCATCATCACAACACTTTCACCAAACTAGATTAGATGGTTTATGTGTTTGTACCATAAAACACAAGGTTTGTTATGTTGGGCCATAAAACATAGTGGGAGTGGTTGTACCCTTGAAAAGAACTCGACATCTAGCTTAGTGTCGGAAATATTGTATAGGCGACGTTAGGTTGGTTCTACCTCGAACTAGTACCCGGTATTTAGCTTCGCCGGAAAAAGTGTGTTTAACGATTGTAAGGTTTTCTCCGCCGAGAAGGGAGCTTGTTGATTTAGTGAAGTAACTCTCGAGTTGGGTACTCGGGAGTGGAGTAGGGCGGAGAGGAGATCCGTGACCGAACCACTATAAATCCTCGTGTTCGGTTTGCACTTTCCTTTCTTTATCTCTTTACTTTTATAATTGCTTATGATGTGGTTTGATGATGATGCTTGTGTGACAACTTGGTTTACTAAGCTTTATATTAGTTATAAACAATAATTGATACTTTCATATAATAACAAGCTTCATAAGTGATTTGATAAAAAAGATCTAACGATTTTAAACGGTAACGTATTCACCCCCCCCCTTTACGTTTTCACATAAAGGTTTAGAAAGCAATAAAACTTTTCTTTGTTGGTTGTCGGACTTTGGAAGCGCATAATGGCATGCTAGGCTATCAAAGGTAATAATCATGGTTGGTTTTAGTGCAAAATATAAAAACGAAGAAAATGGTGCTTATGGCTTCAATTAATTCAAAGCGGTTATAAAGTTATGGCCAAAACATTACTCGGGGTAGTGTTTTTGCCCAAAATTGCATGATGAGTGTGTTTTCAAAAAATAGCGAGTGATGAGCAATAACAGCAGAGCGTACCGTAGTTGTGAGCGAGAGTAGTTTTTTTCTATTTCTATAAAAACATTTGGTAACGTAGCTTTACTTGTAATCATAATTGGTAAAACATCTCTTAAATGCTCAACGCTCCTAAACTCTACTTCATGAAGTGTTGAAAATGAGCATTCAAAAATAGATTAAACTACTTGCTGCTTGCCAAACGAGCATTAAAGATCACAACACTCAACACTCACTGCTCCTAAATGCTCCCAAAATATATAGAGGATAGAACGCAAGCGGCTCATGGTGACATAGAAGCAGTGGATTATGGTAGCCAATTAGGTTTTAAAATCAGAATCGCTCTCATACCATATCAAATAATAAACGCACTATGTATTATGTTTTTGTAAAAGGTATTAGTAGATTGCAAAAGTTTATAAATCTTAATAGACCTATAGACCTACGCTCCAGGCTTTGGCAAAGTACAATAAAACTTCTTTAAATTAATACTCGATAAATTAATAACTTGGATAAAATTAATAATTTGTCAAATCCCAACTTGAGACCAATACAACTTTGGACCTTAATCAATAAAATAATAACATAATATTTTTTTGAAACCACAGTATATATATATATATATATATATATATATATATATATATATATATATTTATATATATATATATATTGGTCTCAAAGAAACAATAATTTAATAATTACTAAAAAATTTCATATTTATATAAAAGTCTTACGTAATTGAAACTTGTACAAATACAATTAATTCAATTAAGTTCATACGTAATTGGAACTTGTCCCAACGAAACTAACTTGTTTACTTATTTAAAAACAATGAACTTGACAACTTCAAGATAATTTGTAAATGTGTATTCATAAAATGTTAATTGAAACTTATTTTTCAAATTTATTTTTTTATCTCTAACTAGTATACATTATAACTAGTATATTGGACTTGAAAATTTTAAAATCATACGTAAAACCTTTTTAAATTAATAAATTATTAATTTATTGATATAATAATATCTCGCTAAATTAATAAAATATATCGATAAAAAAAATCATATTAATTTATGGAAGTTTTACTGTAATGTAATCTCATCCAATACATTCAAACTCAAAATCTTTAGGATTAAGAAAATAGTTTTCAATCTGTTTCATACAAAATATGTACCGCCATTTCTATTAAGAGAAATAAAATACGTGAATCATGACGGACCATGGAAGTCTCGGAGGGTCACTCTCAACTTCATTATATAGGGTTTATTTTAATAAACCTTTTTAACGAGCATACTTAATTATGTTTGTTTGGTACATAGATCATAATAATTAATTGATCAAGTAATTAATAATAGTATAATTAAGCTTATCTCATCTTATCAAGCACGTTAATGGAATGATCGAAGTCAACCTACACTAATATAATTTCATGTTAGTTTCGTCTTAACTTTGAATATCACATATAAAATTTCTTGGCCAATGAGTTTAAGGTCAAACCTGTTTCCAGAAGTTCTAATTACTACTGTATTAATTTTATGGGGTGAGGTTTGATGTCTAGTTAATTTGAAAGTTGGGTGTTAAAAGGCCATTTTTTCATGCACCAAGTTATAAAGAATATCAACTAATCATTCGTTAAATCACTGTTGTGTTCTTGACTTAAAGTATAATCTAGAAGGGTATGTAGTACTGATAGGTGGATATCATTTCCACTGTTATTCTTAAGACGCAAGTCCAACCAAAGCTTCTTAGTTCTTAGGTTAAAGTGGAAGATTTCAAGAAAAATAACTAAGGTTTGGCTTTGTGAAAAATCACGAATGCTTACTATAGTTTTAACGGGTACAAACATAATTGTTTGTTCATTTATTTTTATCTAACTCACCCGATGATTAAATTTCTTAGGAAAGAGATCGATCTTGCAACTTCAACTCTTGGTGTGCAGAAAGTTAATTGCAAAGTAAGCCTGAATAACAATAAATATCAATACTTGACGTATACCAAACAATCATAGGCCTACACAATGCAATTTTGATTTATGTGGTATTGACCTCCAGTCCTTGAGATGTCAAATTTGCATGAAGACCTAGAAATTGTGGAGCATTAATCTCTTTATATCATTCCAGACCTGTTGCCAAAGCTTTGTGGACAGAGTTATGCACCATGCAGTTTTAAGTATCATGTTGAACAATGTAAACTCATAGAATATCATCTGTTATTCATGCAATATACAGATACAAGAACATCATGAAACCCTAATGGACCCGAAGCTCACAAACGGACTTAGATAAACTATTCTATATATATCGTCTAACAATCTTCCGCAGTCGGAACGGCGACATGCGGATAGAAAAATAAAAACATCGAAGCAATAAGTAATTAGTTGATGAAGAAATAATCAAAGCAAGCTGCAAAGGCAAAAATGGTCTAGAAAACATCTTTTACCAATTTTTTTTTTTCCTTTTTCCTTTTGGAAACAAACGGCATCCGGCGGCGCATCTAGCCGCCGGCTATGGTGATCTTAGTTGGATTTTGTGCATAATTTAAAAATAAAGAGAATGACGCTAACAACGTTAGTTAACTGTAGATGCTAACTAAACGTTGTAACCAAAAACACTAAGCATGTAATGCTTTGGACCAAAATTGCAGTTTTCTTTGTCTTTTTTTAAGAGGATAGAATTGGATCATGATGGCCGATGACTATGTTTAGAGAAGGTGACTTGACAGGTGGCATAAAGGTAGCTGCTCATGATGGCAGACTAAGTTTGAAGATCAAACCCGCTTTAATACCATAATATAAACTCAAAAATAGTACAGTACTATCTATTATTTATGCAACATACAAATACAACAATACCATGAAACCTTAATGGGCCAACCACACTATATATCTTCAGGGCTTTTCTATCGTGTTAAGAAAAGTGACACCGGACTGAAGCAAACCCACAACTAAAATATAAAATATAATAAAAGATGACACACGGATATAACGTGGAAAACCCCAATAGCGTAAAAACCACGGGCAAGGAAAAATACGTTTCACTATGTAGAAAACTAGGAGTTACACATTCTCTCTAATTACAATGATACTCTTGTATTAGGAGATATTACAAACTCTCTATTGTTAACTCACAATTACTACTAGAGAGAAAGGAACAAATAACACTATGTGTTTTTTTTGCTTTGAGATGGGATGCAGAAATGAGGCACATCTCATTGCCTTTTATAGGCATATTGGGAATTCATTGACATCATGCATGATCAAACACAACTTGTCCAACTTGAACAAAATATTCCTTTCACATTGTTAGATACAATGTATCTGTTAACATATCGAACCATCTAAAACTCTAAAAGACACGTTTGGAAGTGGCTATTCACAATACTATATGGTGCGTATGGGCAAAAGGTAGTAAGTACTGTTAATTTCAAGCTTGTTCCTTAGATTGGTTTATGACTTTAGGTTTGAATAGGTGTCATATTACGTCCTTAGATTGGTGTAGGACTTTAGGTTGGATATTAGATCAACAACTTGCATGCAAAACTCCGACTTAATTATCTTCTAGCTTGTTTCTTGTTTTAAAGATAACCGTCGTCAAATAAAAGACTGCACTTCTTCATATTACACTTGCACCGTTCACAAATGCTAACTACTACTATTATCTTGCATGCTTGAAATAAGTTTGCAACATATAGTAAGAATTGCCACCAAAATTTTTTTCTCCCTTTTCTCTCTCCCCTAACAACTTTTCCCGCCAAATTCCACCATTAAAAAACCTTGAAATCAATCAATTACACTGAATTTGTTCATCATTTCTAAAAACTAAACCGTGTAATCGATTCAGTTTTCAATTCCGCACCTATTGATGCTATTTTCCCCAATTTTTAACAACTATTAATACAAAACCCAGCTTGAGTATTTTGGCCAAAATTACGTTTCAATTTTCACTCTTCAAATCACAATTACAATTTTAATGAATGTTCTTTTGATAAGTTTTTGAGTCTCTAATTGTGATAATTGTGAGTCCAAACATGTCATCAAAAGGCAGAACTTCTAAAAGAAAGATTAAGGTACCTAATAAGTATAAGGACACTGTTTGTGAGCTTGTAAAGGATAAGAGTAATGAAAACAAAACAAACGACGCTGAAAATGAGGGATTGTTGGATAAAGGTGTTACAAGTGATGCTAGTGAAAACTTGGGAAGCAAGGTGGTTAATGGAAATGATGAGGAAGGGATTGTACTGACTGGTAATGAATTTCCTACTCTTGGAGAGTCAGTTGGGAGGAAAATGAATACAGCACAAATAAGCAAAGATAGTACTCAGAATGCAAGCACTGTAAGTCAAACTCCTTGCACTAAAACCATTAATGAAACTGCTAGTGTTGGAGCCCAGACTCATAGTACTAATGATGTTGTTAGTAGTGATGTTAATGTGTTAGCTAATGATAATACCTTTGATGATATTGTAAAACCTGCTAATACTCATGTGATGAATAAGCTTAGTTGGATACCTACTGTGATAGATGAGGGAAGGGAAGTTGTGTTGTTTGATGATGAGCTAATACTAGAAGGAAGTAAGAAGTGGATGTTAACTCTTTGTGGTCATTTTGTTGGCTGAAAAAAGTCCTATTATGAGCTTAAGTACAATCTAGTAAGAATGTGGAGTAAGTTTGGTCTCAAGGATATAGTAGCCCAAAGTGGTTTGTACTTATTCAAGTTTAGAGAAATGGAAGGTATGCTTCATGTACTAGAAAGTAGACCTTGGTTGGTGAACAATAATCCCCTACTAGTGCAAAAGTGGGACCCCAATATCATTGTTGACAGAAGTGACCCTATTAGTCTACCTTGTTGGGTTAAACTGCATGATGTTCCAGTTGAGGCATGAACTGTCAAAGGGATAAGTGCTACTGCTAGCAGTTTAGGTACTCCAATAATGATGGACAAGGCTACTACTAAAATGTGTGATGAGGGGTCTGGTAATGTTGGGTATGCAAGAGTATTAGTTGAGATTAAGGCTGCACTAGAATTAAAGGAAAAGATTGAGTTGTGTTACAAAAGTAAAGAACATGTGACTACTTTCTCAAAATTTGTGAAGGTTGAGTATAGTTGGAAACCTCCTAGATGTAATATGTGCAAAGTATTTGGGCATCATGATAGTAACTGTGGAATGAACAAGGAAGCTACAAACATAACAACCAATGAGACTGAGAAAACTAAAGAGAATACTGGAAATAGGGGTAATAGAAGGCAAAATGTAGGTATAGGAAACAAAGGTGGATTAAAGAATCCAAGGAATAGACAGGAATTCAGACCAAAACAAAGCAATGTTGTACCTGAACCAATGTCTGACCCAATGGCTAGTACTGATAAATCCGAAACTTCTACTCAAAAAACACCCAAACCCATAAGCCCCAAAAGCCCATAGAAAGTAAGTCCAAACACTGTGGAGGATCTAAGAAGGAGTGCAAACAAGTATGCAGTTCTTGAAGATATGGGTGAATCTGAGTGTCCTAATGAACAAATAAGAAATGAAATAGAGATTGTGAATAAATTTGTTGATAATCAAAGGTACCCAAATTTGGAAGACTCTGTGAAATGGAATGACAGAATGCATAACTACTTTAAAGAACAATGGAAGAACAAATGGAAAGAAGAATGCCCTGATCTTGAAGATGTATTTGATGAGATGAATGGTATTGCTCAGAGTATGACAGAGAATGTCTTAGCCGGTAAAGCTAGTGATATGTTGCATTAGGCATCCTCTAAAAAGTTTTTCAATGGGAACAATGAAAACTGATTTTAAAGTGGATGTATGGAATGTTAGAGGCATGTGCAATAAGGATATGCAAAAGGATGTGAAAAGGTTTATGACTGATGAGAAGTTGAGCATTTGTGCAGTAGTTGAAACACATATTAAAGAGAAGCAGATTAAAAGGATTTGTGAGTTTATATGGGGATTGGCAATGGTGCTCTAATACGAAAGAGAGTAACAAAGGTTGTAGAATCATCATTGGTTGGAACCAGGAAGATGTCAATGTAATGTTGCTGCATTCAAGTCATCAAGTTATGTTGTGTGTGGTAGAGATCAAAGAAAGTGGTAGAAAATTCTTTTGTTGTTTTGTATATGCAGCAAATACAGGCAAAGAAAGGAAAAATCTATGGAACACTCTAAAGAGGTATAAAAGTATAGTGAATAACAGTCCTTGGGTGCTTATGGGAGATTGGAATGTTAGTTTAAATAATAAAGACCATTCAGAAGGTGGATCATGCAAGACTAATGACATGGTTGATTTCCAAGACTGTTTGAATGATATTGAAGCTGAAGATATTAATAGTACTGGAGTTCATTTCACTTGGGTTCAAAGTAGAAACAACCCAAGTAATGGGATTTTGAAGAAAATTGATAGAGTTTTGGGAAACACTGACTTCATGAGCATGTTAACCACAGCTTATGCCCATTTTCTTCCTCATCTCACATCTGATCATAGCCCAGCTATCCTTATCTTCCCTAAGATAATAAGGAAAAAGAATAGGGCCTTTAGATTCTCAAACTTTATTACTGACAAACCTGAGTTTCTTAATATTGTGGAGAGAGAGAGTGGCAGTTTCAAGTTAATTGATGCAAAATGTTTATACTTGTGAAGAAAATCAAAGCTCTCAAGGTCCATATGAAAAACTTGAGTTGGAAGTATGGTAATCTTCATAAGAGGGTGGTGGAATGGAGGAATAATCTGACAACTATCCAAATTAAAATTGACAAAGACCCTCAAAATAGTGTTCTGAAACAGGAATAAGCTATTATTCTACAAGATTACAAGTCAGCCATTCAAGATGAAGAAAAGTTTTTAATGCAGAAAGCTAAGATTGATTGGTTAAGTGATGGGGACAAAAATTCTAAGTTCTTTTATGCAGTTCTAAAAGGAAGGGCACATAAAAGTAGGATTGAAGCAATCAATAATGAAAATGGTGTGAGATTTGAAGTTCAACAAGTTCGATCAATTTGTTCAACATTTTCGAATTTTCTTGGAGTTGCAGCCCCTTGCAAAATATGGATTTTGAAAGTCTCAATGCTAATATAGTTTCTAATGAAGATGCTAACAATATGATATGTGGAGTTACTGATATGGAGGTCAAAGAAGCCCTTTTTGACATTTGTGACAACAAAGCCCCAGGTCCAGATGGATACACTGCAAGGTTTTTTAAAAAGGCTTGGAGCATTGTGGGATGTGATGTATGTGAGGCTATAAAAGAATTTTTCAGAAGTGGTAAGATTATTGGAAAGATCAATGCTACTCTTATAACCTTGGTCCCTAAGAGTAAAACTCCCCAAAAGGTCTCGACTACGCACCTATAGCCTGTTGCAATGTGCTATATAAGATCATAAGCAAAATCCTGACCAATAGATTAAAGAAGACTCTGTGTAATCTTGTTAGTCAAAACCAAAGTGCATTCATTCCAGGAAGACAAATTACTGATAACATTTTGTTGACTCAAAAATTACTAAAAGGCTACAATTGGAAAAATGAAGCAAGAAGAGTAGCTTTGAAAAAAGACATTCAAAAAGCCTATGATACTGTGAATTGGGAGTTTTTGGAAAGAATTCTGCATATGTTTAAGTTCCCTAGGCAGATGATTCAATGGATTATGGTTTGTGTCAGAGGAGCTAATTTCACTATCAATGTTAACAATGAGAGATATGGGTACTTCAAAGCTGGTAGAGGGTTAAGACAAGGGGACCCAATGTCACCCTACATTTTCACTCTTGTGATGGAAATCTTTACTCTCATTTTGCAAAAACAGATTGAGAATGATGGTAGATTCAAATATCATTGGGGATGTAAGGATCTCAAAATCTCCCATATCTATTTTCTTTGATGACCTTTTGGTTCTTTGTAATGGGGATATTAATTCTGTCCAAATGGTGAAATTTGCACTGGAGAAGTTTAGTAGTATTTCTGGATTAAAGCCTAACATACCTAGAAGAGTACTGTTTTCTTTGGCAATGTTCAAAATAATGTTAAACATGATATTCTAGACATTCTCCCATTCAAAATTGGGAGCCTTCCAGTTACCTACTTGGGTGTTCCGTTGGTCACAAAACAGCTAAACTTCACAGATTGTAAAGGCCTTATTGACAAGGTAAAGGCTAAAGTTAGTAACTGGAAAAACAAGCTCCTATCATATTCTGGAAGATTGCAGTTGATTGCTTCAATATTGTCCTCAATGAAAGTTTTTTGGGCTTCTGTTTTCATTCTACCAAAGGTTGTGATTAAGGACATTGATAAACTGCTAAAGGGCTTTCTATGGTGCCAAGGTGAGCTGACTAAAGGGAAGGCTAAAGTTGCTTGGAAACAAATCTGTAGACCTAAAAGTGAAGGGGGATTAAGCATTAAAGATCTTGAGAAATGGAATGAAGTCTAAATGGCCAAACATCTATGGAATGTTGTTTGCAATAAAGATTCAATATAGGTGAAATGGATTCATAAGTCAAAGCTTAAAGGGGATAGTATTTGGGTGATTAAAAAGGATCAAAACTCAAGTCATGGCTGGAAACAGATCCTAAATCTTAGAGATAAAGTCAGAAGTCATATCATGTGGCATGTGGGTAATGGGAAGAGTATTTTTCTATGGCATGATAGGTGGTGGGGACCTGGTCCTATAAGCAATTTCATTCCTATGGAGACAATTGACCAAGTTGGGCTATGTCAAAAATTGAAAGTCAATGATATGATCTGCAATGACCAATGGGACTGGCCTGAGAATTGGACCCTTGAATTTCCAAACTTGTTAACTATCCCTACTCCTACATTAAGTGCGAATTCAAATGACAAATGCATGTGGTACACTAATGAAGGAAGCTGTGTTATTTACTCTACCTATAGAATATGGAATGATTTAAGACAACATGGTGATAAAGTGGTGTGGCATGATCTAGTTTGGTTCTCAAACTGCACACCAAAACACTCCTTTATTCTCTGGATGGCTGCCCAAGGAAGATTATCCACTCAAGAAAGACTGCAGAAATGGTATCCTGAAAAGGATATGACTTGTGCTCTTTGTGGAAGCTGTTTAGATTCACTGAATCATTTGTTTTTTGAATGCCATTATTCTAATGAAATCTGATCTACTCTAAAAGTGAAAGCTGCGCAAAGTTCACTGCCAGAGAAATGGGATGATATAATGAACAGAATGACAAATACAAGACATAATAGATCTATTAGAATTTTTTTGAGCAGGATTCTTTTAGCAGCATGTGTATACTTCATCTGGAATGAAAGAAACAAAAGGGTCTTCTCTAATGAACAGAAGGATAGCAAAGAATTGATTGTGACTATAATCAACTACATGAGGCTAAAACTATCAAGTCTAACTGTGAAAAAGACTTCTAAAGTGATGGAAGTTTGCAAAGAATGGGAAGTGGTTATGAATGAGAGATAAGGTACAAAGTTTAGTGGAAGCTTGATGGGAGAATGTTCTTGGTGGACTGTTTTTTAGTAGTATGATTTCTATCTCCTCTGCTACTTAAGGGGTATTTGGATCTTTGGATAACATCAACATATGTTGGATAGCTAATATCAAGATTTGCGTGTCATTACACGAAATGATACCTTGTATCTTGGAGTCCCATCTGCATGATCTGTACCTATGATAACCTCCTGGTGCTCCAGTTTGGCCCCTGGGGAATTGGACAGAACTTGTTTGGCTAAATAGGAGGTCTAGTCAGTAGGGATGTACCATAAAGTAGGGTCTTTCTGTGTGAAGGGTAAATGGCTTGGGCGGATGGTGTTTGATGGGTGGAATAGAGAGGAATGAAAGATGATCCTTCTTGGTCAACCCAATACACCATCACAGGAGGAAATGGTTGGTCATCATGGAGGGAGAGTGTTCCCAAACATCTGAAGCCTTCCATTGAGAGGGAAATGTAGGATGTTTGGCGAGCCCCATGGATGGATAATGGATACCTAGTGATGCCACTATCCATTTCTACCTTGTCTACGGTGGTAGCAGGTTGAGTGGCTTGGTAGAATGGAGAAGTGGAAATGTAGCTAGATGGTAGGTGCTTTTAAAAGGTGAATTTGATTCATAGTATGGCTGATATGGTGAAGTGGAGAATTGCTCTGTCTTGGTTGATCAGAGCTTAGGTTTGTCAGACATGTTGCTAGTTATGTCTGATATCAGATATAGTGTTGTTTTGGTTTTTTGTGTATGATCGCTGTATGCTTTTCAATCAGACGGACTTGGGTGTTGTCCAAATTTTATCTTTTATTCTTATGATGTAAAGTTTGAAGTTTAATATAATTGATTAACCTTTGCACCAAAAAAAAGTTTGCAACATATATTTTTGAGTTAACTATATTTTTGGTCCTTTTGGTTTGCCGGGTATTTCTTTTTCAGTCCAATTTTTCAAAAAGTATCGGATCATGTCCAAAAATGAAACACCCGTTTCGGGTTTGGTCCTTAGAACGCTAATTTGGGTTTGTTTGACTGTTAAATGTAAGGATATTTTAGTTATTTCATGCAACAACTCACTCATAACTCTCTCTTAATACAAACACAAACAAAAACACACATATCCACCAAACCCTACCACAACCCATATCGTCTTCTTCATATCATCATCCTCATAATCCCACTTAACACAATTCATCCCTATATTAAAAATCCATTTATTTTAACCATTTACATATAAAATCGTAACTAACCACAAATACAGAAACAAACTAAAAACCATTCTCATATTAAGAAAGAATGAGGGTAGTTCATTCGGGTATTTCATTCATCTCATTATTAAGACGAGGGTAGTTTAGTCATTTTATGATGCGTAAGTGGTCAACCTAACTGGTCGCTGAAAAGATGGACCAAACACAAACAGTTGTTTCATTTTTGACAGAATCTGATACTTTTTGAAATTTGAATGAAATTGAAATACCCATCAAACCGCAAAGACCAAAAATGTAGTTAACTCTATATTTTTCTAACAATCTCATTCTAGCTAGATCAAGTTTTTCTTTATATGAAAGTTCCTTATTAGTTCAAATAACATCAATTAAGCTATGTACTTTCTTGAAATAAAACTTGTCAGAGAGTTTTATTGTACTAAAACTTGTGAAAACCTTTATACAAATTTGAACTAAATTATAAGTATATAAGGAATAAATTATTATTTTTGTGTTAACACTCCCTTGGGGCTATTTATTTTTTAAATGATAAAAATACTCAGTTTTACCAACATACTTCATAAAATACTTAATCTTTATAAAAAACCGAAATACTCACAAAATCTGCAAGTTTTGCAAGAGTTTGCGAATTTTATGAAAAAATTCGTAAGGTTTGACTTTTCGAGATCAAATATTGAGATTTTATTTTAAAAAAAAATCACAAGATTTGACCTCAAGAAAGTCATATCTTGCTAATTTTCATAAAGTTCGCAAGGTTAACTTTATAAGCTTAAACCTTTAAAATTTTGAAAATTGCTCTTTTTTCTTTTAGTTTTCATGCTTAGCTCAAAATATGAAAGTTGTAGATCTCTCTTTTTTCGTCAAGTAACTTTTTGAATCACGCCAAAGAAGTTCAGATGAGGAAGTGATGACCAAAATTATCACATCAACTAAACGAGAAAAAGTTTTTGTGGTATTTAGGCCATAACTTTCTCATACGAATTCCTTTTTGGGTGATTCAAAAATTGAATAAACTAGAACAAGGATATCTATAGCTTTTGTACTTTGAGCTAAGCGTAAAAGCCGAAAAAATGAGCAATTTTCAAAAATTCGCAAGGTTTGAATTTTCGAGGTCAAACTTTGCTATTTTTTTAAAAAAATTCACAAGGTTTGACTTCAAGAAACTCAAACCTTGCGAGTTTTCATAAAATTCGCAAACTCTCACAAAACTTGTGGATTTTGTGAGTATTTCGGATTTTTTTTATAACAATTGAGTATTTGTTAAGTATATTGGTAAAAATTAGTATTTTTGTCATTTTCACTTTTTAAAAAATACCAAAGGGCTCATTACTAATCACATTTTAAAGTCAATGTGTGATGTGTATTTGACCCGTACTTGTTGGTCATAATTTCAATGTCAAATATTAATTTAATGGCTTTCATATGTGCAACTCAAAGAATATCTGAAATAACTAACAACTTAAAGGTCAATGATATCTTACAAATACAATGTTATGATCTTCTTAAAATTGTTAAAATCTCATCCCAATCTCCAATGAAAAGTCAACAACAGATAATCAGTGAATTAGATGTCAATATATGAATGTTGTTGACTTTGTGTAATTACATAATACATTGTTACATCTTGCATCTGCCAACCTCAATTTTTTCTGTTTAGATATGATGTACACATTTTTGGTACAATGTCAAGAGTTAAGAGCTAGCAGCATGGAACAATTCATGGGCAAAATATTAAATTTTGCATTATTTGATAGTATATATATATGCTGATATGCTGATATGGCAAGGGTTTTTTTAAACTCGTCGGTCTAATTTGTTTAAATGATTCGTGTTAGAAATTATGGTATTGAAAGTTTGAATCTCATAGTTTTGGATAAAGGACTCGGGAGATGGATAATTTAATGTCGTTTTTGTTAGCGGATGATTTGTGGGCTTAGCAACACACAACAACAACAACAATACCCAATCCCGTCAGAGCGAGGTATGGGGGAGGTGGAATGTAGACAGTCACACCCCTACCCTAGGGTAGGGACTGCTTCGAAAGACCTCCGGCAAGTGCACGTGTGCAAGCGGGCGAGCATTAAAAAAATAATAATAAATAAAATAAATAAATGGGCATATACACAAGTAGGCAAAGAAATAAGAGAGCAAGCAAGCCAAAAGGACATATACAAAGACAAACAAAAAAGAGCATGCAAAAAAAATCCCTACGGACACAAAGAGTCATAAAGCACCTAGGCGACCTAAAAGAAATAAAAAAAAAAAAAGCGAAAACCCACCAAACAAACGACACGAAAGGCAAAACCAACACAGTAGCACCTAGGGGAAATAAAAGCAAAAACACACCAAACAAACAAACGAGAGGCATAAACCACACAGAAGCATAGAGGGACAAACAAACAAAAAGACGGGCAAAAACAACACAAAAGCATACAGAAACAAACATAAAAATAAATATAATAAAGATAGAATTACTAATATATATATATATATATATATATATATATATATATATATATATATAAATATATATATATATACAGCAACTCTAGACCTATCTTGTAACTCATTTACCCTAATCCTAGTTCTCCAAGCTGTTCCTATCGGAGATCATGTCCTTGGACAATAGGAGCTCCTTCATGTCAAGATTCATATGTCCTCCCATTCGAGCTTTGGTCTACCTCTTCTCCTCAAGCCATCCCAACGGTGATGGACTCCACTTTCCTGGACAGTGCCGACCTTGTGTAGTCTCCTCTTGATATGCCCAAACCATCTCAATCTTCCTTCTCTCATCTTGTCGATAATAGTCACAACTTGGAGTACACTACGGAAAACTCCGGTCGGGATCATGTCTAACATAGTCTTACCACAAGTTCACCTTAGCATCCTCATTTCAGCCACTTCCATCCTATTTGCTAGGGTCTTCGTTAACGGCCTCTCTGTAGAATTATCTTAGCTTGTATTTGTATTAGTGGCCCATTAGTATATTATTTATACACTCTTATGTTATGTATCATATTATCAATCAAATACGGTTTACATGATATCAAGCAAAAAATCGATCCTCTAAATCCTAATAAAAAATAACAATCGTTCCTTCCCTCCACACCCTTAATGCCACCTACATTCCTCTCCACCACTATCGTAATGACTAATGGTGATCAATCTCCACCACCTCCTACACTCACTCTCGTTGGAAAACTCTATGCCATCTACAATATCGATAACCTAGTTCCCGTTAAGCTTTAACATAGACAATTACTTGTCTTGGTGCTAGTTTTTCAAAATTCATTGCAACAAATTTGTTGTTCTAAAGCACATCCAAAGTGATGCCGCAAGCACGTCCAATTCATCTCCACCAACGGACTTGGTGGCTACCGGCCATGTACGTGTTTTCCATGTTCCATCTCGATATTAGTATGCAGACATCATCGCAAAAGGCTTACCTACTGTGTTATTTGATGAGTTTCGCTCCAGCAGCTTGAGTGTTCATTCCTCTCCTGTGGGGGCTGTTAGCGAATGATTTGTGGGCTTAGCCCAATGGTTATTTATCTAAGCTTGTATTTGTATTAGTGTGGGCTTAGCCCAATGGTTATTTATCTTAGTTTGTATTTGTATTAGTGGCTGCGGGGCTGTTAGCGGATGATTTGTGGGCTTAGCCCAATGGTTATTTATCTTAGCTTGTATTGATATTAGTGGCCCATTAGTATGTTATTTATACACTCTTATGTATCATATTACGCAATCAATCAAATACGGTTTACAGTTTTGGTACATAACTTTAGGTAAAGTTTGTGAGTCTAATAAGAAATGAAACGATCTTACAGTTTCAAAGTGTCACTAAAAGTTAGATTTGTGACACTTTTTTGTGTCATTATAACTACAATCACTAAAAGTCCATTTTCTTGTAGCGTGTGTTATATATTAGCCAAGCCCCTCTCTTTATATTTTGTCGACGACTCCATATGTGCCAGCTCGGTTGGTTCCAGAGGGAAGGACCTTGACAATACAATAACGTTTTAGTATGCACAAATACTCTGCTTATTTCCGTTATTAGGAAATTTGAAAACGTTTTTTCATCAAAGATTGGGTGGCTTTGTTAAATGTATAGTTTAACACTATATAAGGTTTTAATTAAGGCTCAAAGCAGGGCTTGAACAAAACCCTATACCAAATGCCCACATCGAAGCAAATGCGGTTAAAAAAATCCGTACCATCGAATTTGGTAACTCAATTTTCGTTGGACTAATCAGGAATACGGGCTGATAGAAATAATGCAAACCAAGTCACCAAAATTAGGACCTCGTTCATCCGAAAATAAATGGTCGCATTACGATTATTAGTAATCACATCCAATCAAAACATTGATCACAAGCGATGTATAATGTTTATCTACATCCATTTTATGGAATTTCTAACTATACAGATATGTAACACATAAGACATTCTAACTTCTAACAAATATATTAAACCTGATCATATCGATGATTCAAAAAAATCTTATTTGTACATAAGGTACCTGAAATGAAACTCGTAAGGGATAACCCGAACGTAGTCTGAAAGTGGTTCACTTGTTTTTCTTTCAAGGCACTTCATTGCTACCTTACCGACTTCACTTGGTAATTGAAGACATAACCAAATCAAGAAAAGTCTCGGCGTCTTCAGCAAAATCAAGCATATACCAATCCAACAGTTTTGGTATTGCTAGCTTGCTTTTGTTGTGAAATCCCAACTGCGCAATTGTAAGTAATCTCTTTTTGCAACTTCAAGTTCATTTTCGACTTCAGGACCAGTGTACACTCTTACCTTCAATTTTCAAAAGGAAAAAAGCTATAAATTCATAAAGTACTTTTAAAAAAAAGGGAAAATGGCACGAAAAGTCATCAAACTTGTGACACTATTTGTGTAGCCGTAGCGGCACTATTTTTTGTCATTGTGACACAAACCTTTTGGGATCGTGCTATTGTGTATGCGGTGACTTGTTTAACTTGTTGTAGCAGGTCATGTTAACGACCGTTAACTTTTTATTGCAATCTAGTCCTTTTCGATGCATTTTTAACGCCGTTATTATATTATTGCACCGTTAGTCATTTTCGCCTTTTTACATGTTTAAATCGCCCGCTTTTGCACTTTTCCGTCCATTTTTGCACGGTTTCGGCTACCGCTTTTACACGCGTTTTCCGCTTTTACACGTGTTCATCCGCTTTTTACACGTTTTCGTCCCGTTTTACCGTTTTCGCTCCGTTTTACACATTTTAAATCGCCCGCTTACACGTGTTCTTTCGTTTTTACACGTTTTCTGGCCCGCTTTACCGCGTGTTCATCCGCTTTTACATGTTTTCGCCCGTGGCCCTCGCTTACACGTTTTTACACGCTGGCCGCGTTTTTACATCGCTTTCTGGCCCGCTTTTACACGCTATTTACGTGTTCTTACACGTGTTCTTCCGCTTTACACGCTTTCTTTCTTTCGCTGCCCGCTTTTACACGCTTACGCCTTCTTTTCTTTAGTCGCTTTGCACGCTACCTGCTTTTCGCCCGTTTTACGTACGTCCACCGCTTTACCGTTTCCGCTTACATTTTTTCGCCGCTTACGTTTCGCCCGCTTTTTGCGATTTCGTCGGTTTTCATGTTTTTTCGTACATTTTACGCTTTTACGTTCTTAGTTTTACTTTTACATTTTACGGTTTGCCATTTTATCGCGTTTTGCCCGTTTTTACACGCTTTTTCCTAGGCTTTTGCGCTTTTACGGGTGTTCCGTTTTATACCGCGTGTTCTGTTTTTACATCGCCATCCGTTTTACACGTTACGCATATTTACGCTGTCGCTTTTACATGTTTTCTTTCGTTTTCGCTGCCCTCGTTGACGCTTTTATCGCTTCTTCGTTTTACGTACATTAGGTTTTTTAGCGTTTCTCGTTTTCTTTCGTTTTTGATGCTACGCGTCTGCTTTACACGCATTTCTGTTTTCCTCGTTTTTACACGTTTTCGTTTTTACCCCGCTTACGTTTCGTCGTTTTGCGTTTTTACACGCTTTTACACGCGCGTTCTTCCATTTACACGCTACATCGCTTTTACATCGTTGCTACCGGTTTACCCATTTTACCGCGTTTTGGTCCGTTTTACACGTTTTACTTAGGTTTTACCGCGCTTTTACGGTGTTCTTCGTTACACGCCGTTTTAAAGTCCGTTTTGCGTTTTAGTCCCGCTTTATACGTTTTACACGTGTTCTTCGTTTTTACGCGTCTTCACGTTTTCGTTTTTTCAGTTTTGTGCGTTTTCGCTGTTCATTTTACCGCGTTATTTTTGTTTTGAATGCATCGTAAAACGTTTTTACATATTTTCGTTTAACACGTTTTTTAAGTTTTCGTTTCTGTTTATTTCGCGACTTTACACGCGTTTTAAATGCGTTTTACATGTTTTCGCCGTTTTACACGTTTTAGTCCGCGCTTACACGCTTTTTCGCTTTACACGTTTTTTTTTTCGTTTCGCCCGTTTTTTTTACTTCTTTACGCTGCTTTCGCTGCACGTTTTAAATGCGTGTAACGGACGAAATCGTAAAACGCCGAATAACACGCAAAAGCGCAAAAACGATAAAACGGAAGAAGCGGAACGAAAAGAAAACGTGTAAAAACGAGGACGAAAACGCGTGAAACGGAAAGCGTGTAAAACGAAACGTAAACGGACGACGGCATCGAAAACGTGTAGCGGAACGGACGAAAACATGTAAAACGAAGAACACGTAACTGCGATGGCAAAACACGAAAACGAAGAAAACGGTAAAAACGCGGTAAAACAGAGGAAAAGCGTGTAAAAGAGGACGCAAATCGTTTAAAACGGACGAAAACATGTAAAACGGGCGAAACGCGGTAAAATGGAAGAAGACGGCGTGTAAAGCGTCTGTAAAACGCGGTAAAACGGACCAAAACGAAAGCGTGTAAAACGGACGAAAACTGTGTAAAACGGACGAAAACGCGGTAAAAGGGACGAAAACGCGATAACGGAAGAACACGCGGTAAAAGCGCGCAAAACCTTAAAACGAAAGAAAAGCGGTAAAACGACGAAAACGTGAAAACGGACGAAACGTAAAACGGACGAGGCAATCGTGTAAAAACGGGACGAAAAGCGTCTTAAAAACGCGACGAAAACATGTAAAACGGAAGAACACGGTAAAAGCGCGTAAAAAGTATAAAACGGACGAAAAACGATGAAAAGCGTGTAAAAAAGTAAACGACGATTAAACGCAGACGAAATCGTTTAAAACGGACGAAAACACGTGTAAAACGGGACAAAACGGTAAAAGCGGAAGAAGACGGTAAAAGCGTAAAACGCGTGTAAAACGAACCAGCGGTAAAAACGAGCGATGTAAAAACGAAAGAAAAGCGGTAAAACGACGAAAACGCGGTAAAAGCGGTAAAAACGCAAAAACGACCTAAAACGCAAAACTAAGAACACGCGGTAAAAGCGCAAAAGGACTAAAACGGTAAAAACGGACGAAAACGTAAAACTGGACGAAATCGTAAAACGGGCGAAAACGAAAACATGTAAAGCGGAAGAACGCGGTAAAAGCGTGTAAAAAGTGTAAAAACGGCCAGCGAAAACGTAAAGAAAACGTAAAAGGCATCAAAACGTGTAAAAGCACGAAATCGTTTAAAACGGACGAAAACATGTAAAGCGGACGATTAAAAAGCGTGTAAGCGGAAGAGCGCGGTAAAAGCGGTAAAAACGCAAAACTAACAAAAACGAAAAGAAAACGTGTAAAAGCGGGCCAGCGTGTAAAAACGGACGAAAACGTGTAAAAACGGACGAAAACATGTAAAAACGGAAGAACACGTGTAAAAGCGTGTAAAAACGGACGAAAACGCAAGAAAACGTGTAAAAACGGAAGAACACGTGTAAAAGCGTGTAAAGCGGACAAACGATGTAAAACGGGCCAAAACGTGTAAAACGGATGAACACGTGTAAAACGGACGAAAAGCGATGTAAAAGCGGGCGAAACACAGTAAAACATGTAAAACGAAGCAAAAGCGGTGAAAGCGGGACGAAACGCGTAAAAAGCGATCAAACCGTGCAAAAACGACGGAAAAGTGCAAAACGGATGAAAACATGTAAAAACGGGCTGAAAATGACTAACGGTGCAATAATATAATAACGGTCGTTAAAAAGCAGGCGAAAAGGACTAACGGTGCAATAAAAAGTTAACGGTCGTTAACATGACTCGCTACAACAAGTTAAACAAGTCACCGATACACACAATAGCACGATCCCAAAAGGTTTGTGTCACAATGACAAAAATAGTCCGTCAGCCTACACACAATGACAATAAGTGTCAAGTTTGATGACTTTTCGTGCCATTTTCCCTAAAAAAAACTCATTATGCTCTATCTGCTTCACTTATTGTCATAATACATAACCGTTTTCATTTTATTCGGTTATTTTCTGTCCGTTTTTTCGTTTCGTTGTAAATGGCCATTTTATCCGCTTTCATTTTAATCTGTCAGATAAAAAGGATAAAACCGTTTTATTATCCACGTCAAACGGTTTTATCCGTTTTTATACTTTTTATCCCGCATATTAAAATGAAACGGATAAAATGGACGATTTCTAAAATGGATAAAACTACATGTAAAATAACCAAATAAAATGAAAACGGTTATGTATTATGACAATAAGTGAAGTAGATAGAGCATAATGAGTTTTTTTGTAATGTACGTTATGAATTTATAGCTTTAATCATTTACAAAATTCAGGATTACAACACAATGATTCACTAAAACAATTTGATTAGATATATTAGCCTAATAAAATAAGTGGCTAAATGAAATATTTTCTTGCAAATTAAGCTATATTAGGTGTCATGCATAGTGATTTTGTATTGGATTCAAGATTTCCAGTTAGCGTGTGCACTAATACTATATTTGTTATTCAACGGATGCAGTAAAAGTATCGATTATTTTGAAACTTATGCACTAACATTTTTAGAAGACATGTACATGCATTGATAACTTACAGCAGGCGAGGACCAGCTTCCACAAGACAATGCAAACGTTACTAGTGGTTCAGACAACTCTAACCCGAATACACTTCCAGCAGTTACTTCATCGTTCTTTAAATCCTTTGTAAAAGTCTGGTTCATTTATAGTATAAACCATGTAACTAATTTGGAAATTTCATAGACCAGAAAAAGTAATAGACAAAAGAGGCTGGGATTTCACTTACATATTTCGTGTGAAAGGGGAGTCGAAGTATGAAATGCTCGATGCTAAATGCATTTAGAAGATGGCCTCCGACATCTATTTCTGCCTGATGTGGAAGGAGGAGAATGATACAATCGTTATATATCATACAGGTGCAATTTCAACCTATTTACTGATGAGTGGGTAATTTGGATTGTGATTTATTTCAAATGGGTAAATCAATACATATATATAGCTAAAAATATTAGTGCTCAAATGGGTCAACAAGATTGAAAGTTGTCTAAAATCTACTTTTAATTCATACAACCATGTAATTTGTTTTATAAAAAGAGCACATAAAAGTGTTTGCCGGTCAAATTAACCCTAAAGCACCCTTCAAATTTTACAAAAAACCAAAATTTGTTTGCCCCAAAACCTTACTCTTCAAATTTAGAAACGCGAGTGTCATTACCTCCTGCATTAGTTGAACAACCTTCTCAGGCGTCTCCGGTATTCCTTGTTCAAGAAATGCCTGATAAGTCAATCAAACAAGGTATCGAGATTAGTTTAAACTCATATAGATAATCATTAAGCTAACACAAGTTATACATCAAATATTTCTAATACATTCATCATGCAAGAATTATAGATATTGATCCAGAAAGCAAGCTTTTCTTGATGTGTGAGGCTTGTTAAGTTGACCAGTGCAAGTTTCCCAAGTAGTATCCTGAAAAATCACAAAACAATATCATATATTTATATAAAGATCGTCCATAATTGGTATTAAGTACATTGAATAGCAATCGTTACTTACTTCAGTCTTTGTGCTAAGAATACAGAAATGGTTGTCCGGTTTTTATTGATAGTGGTTGCTTCAACTTCATATAAGTACTTATATGGACCAATATCTGTGTTCTCAAATTCATAAAAGATATTATAAGGATCTTTAAAATCCATTGCCCACGAATTCTCACATGATTCTAGCGAAGGTAACATTTCTGTCATTTTTAAAGCGGAATTCGAGCTCATCCGTGCAAAAACGAACATTAAACTTTTCAGAATACTTTCTGAAATCTTATTCGGGCTATCATCTCCTAAAATTCCCTTTTCTTGAATAGCAAAAGTAGTTCTCCCTACGTCTTCAAACTACAAACAAACATAAACCGAATAAAAAGTCAAGACTAACAGAAAATTCACCTTGAAAATGATTTTGCCAAACATATTGAATTAAAATTTACCTGTTGTTTTCGTGAATCTAGACATGTATCTGTTGAACAATAGTCGATTTGATATCTTTTCGATATTGTTTCAGCTATTTGAAGTTTTAAATTTGGAGATTTAAGCAGCTTGTTCATTGTAGCATTTGAAGTTTTTGAATCTCTTTTAGGATCTTTTTCTTGAAAATGAGATGAATTTTCAAGATTCTTCTTGAAGAAAGAAATGTGGATAGCTTCTTTGTATAGATCTTGCCTACATTGAGTAACTTGTTCTTCTAGCCTAAAAACTTCTTCTTCCAAAACAACCACCTCAGATATGAGCTCCGATGTCTATTCATACCCACATTAGGAACCTTAAATTAGTAATTTGCTGGTTTCAGTTAATTTTTTCTGTCACAAATTGCTCGTTAATCATAACTTGCAAGTGTTAGAAGTTCACAAGTAATGTTGCATTGTCTAGTTACCGTCTCCAAGTCTTAGTTGTCTAAAGGGGTGTCTTAGTCTAAAAGTTATAACTACTCATCTAGTTATTTCTTGCTGAATCACACTGTTTCGTATAAACAGTTTCAAGTTGCTTATACAAACAAACTTTTATTCTCTCGTATAAAATCAAAATGGAGTTTGGATAATGAATGCCGAACATTCTCAAAATTGCTTATTTGTATCATAAGCAGATAAGCAAATTTGTTAATTATTGGTCCTGAATCCCCACGTAATTGTGCGTAGCCTAGGTAACTTCATGTTTGTACCACATTACATACGCTTAATTCAGGATTCTTCCCAAGATAATTTGATGGACAAATCTGCCCCTCTTAACCAACTTTATAAAGTTTATGGGCAGCAAAACTAAGTGAATTGAAACAGAGTATATTCATTTCGTTTTCTATTTTCATCAACAAAATCATAAAACTAATGAAACCATATAAAAACTTTTTAACTTTTAAAGACCGACATAGAGATCATTCAACCACGTTAAAATTCTCCGTGAACTTTACAAAGTATAGTGTTTAAGTAATAATTCCTAAAGTCCATTACTTCAGTGAACAGGAACAGATATTAATACGTGAATGATATTTATGGCATTTTCTCTTCCTACACATCATCTAATACCTCTGTTATCATTCATCTGGTATCTTCAATTCTGATTCATGATCGAGCACACAAGAAATAATGAAACGAGTTACTCCTAACTAAACCATCAAACTAGCTAGCTAAGGCATTAAACTATTATAATGATTGCTCAGTTCCTAATACATTAACAAGTAACAACTATGCCATCAAAAAGTGGCTTCACAGTAACGAACTTTCTAACATGTATGTGTTCTATTTCACTGTCTTAGATATTCAAAAGCATGCTCAATATGATATTAGATTGCATATTAATCCAGAATCAAGTCTAAGTATATAGTAACAACAGTAAAGCGAATAAACGGAAATTAAATTAAAATTAGGGAAGCAGTGTCCTACCTCGGGAGGGAGATAAGGAGGAAGGCGGGGAAGAATCCCTAACGGTCGGTTTAAAGCCTGTTCTAAAGCCGCATTTAACACTCTTCATGTGCAAGCTGCTTTCTAAGCTCTTCTATCTGAAAATAGAATTGAAATAATTCCAATAATTTACATTATTTCAAAACAACTAACTAATACCACCAAACCATAAATAAAAAGTCAATGGTGACAACAAATTACATCATGTTCCAATGCCATTTTGCTATCCTTTTCAAGACATCCACTGTTTTTGCTAGTCTTCTCATGCTTTGCTTGCATTTTCTTATCAACCTTTTTCTGCATCCATTAAAGCTAACAATTTAAGCTCGAAAGTCGAAATCTAACCAAAACTCTTGTAACATTAACGTAAAACATACCTTAGAATCTTTGAGTGAAGTTTTTATTGATTGTAAGTTAGCTTTTACTTTGCTGTTCATCTTCATTGATGATTACAAACTATTCAACACTAATGCATATTGGGTTATTCTTCGTATATCAATTCATTATTTGTGGTGATAAAAAACATGATATTTAGAAACATAGTTTTTGCATGACTAAATTGACTTTATATGTATTCGACAAAGTTGAGGTTATGGTGTGTCATCATGTATTAACGTGCGTGCATCTCTTTATAGTGCAAGCATCACCTTCTACCTACATATTTAATACAAATAAAGAACTAAGACAAAACATACGTAGCTAGAGTGGATACAGATGGGCCAAATTGCTTTAGTGTGGGCTAAATTGTATGGTGGACCAAGGCTAACCACATGAACATTTAAGTTGCTATGTATATATGTATGCATGCAGTATGTTTAGTATACATATTAACCGAATAGATTAAGGGTTCTAAGTGTTTTGTTTAGCTCTCCGTAGTCGAATTAGGACTAGTTGAGGTGGTGGGTGCTTGTTTACTACTTGTGATAAGTGTGAAATAAATCAAAAAAATTGTCTCATTTTGCTGGTGAACGAGATCAACACATTGGATCAAATGTTGTGTGTCTCGAGCCTTGTGTTTTCGACATACGAGTTTTCTTTCTTCGTGCAAACGTTTGAGGTCACTCGCACATTTAATTTCCAAAGGAAGAAAGAAAAGTGGAAATTAAGCTCCATATACGTTTCCCTTATTAATGTTGGTCAGGAGGATGCACACTTAAGTCCAAATCAAGTTGGACATGTGAGGAACCCTCCTCCCCTGCACATTTTGTGTGTTCGACCAATAAATTGGAACAATGGTCAAGACGAAAACACATAGTGGAAATTGTCTAAGTGATTCCGGGTACCCATACTTTCCTACACTTTCTATAGTGCAAATGCCATAAAGCGCTAACCAAGATGCACGTGTGAGACGAAAACTAAAACTTTCTTCCCAACTTTGGGTGTGGAAATACCTCGTAGCAGTGGGCTGGAATGGAGAGCTTCCCATATCATGGCCATTAATTTACTAAGGGTTACAACATAACTTTGTGCTAAGTTAACATGGAATTAATTGTCTGGTGATCAAAACTCTCCCGCAATATTATAGTTGTATGGACATCTTATATTATATTGTTGGATTATAGCCATCCATGATTAAAACATTGCAAAACTAGCGTAATCTTAGATAAGATATATGTCAGGTCCGTGAATTCAGGTTGATCACCCTAGGTTGACTAAACAACCTTAAATCCTTGTATTACCTTATTGCGCGTGCTTGTTTATTTACTCTTATTTTCTTACTTTTTTTTTTTTTTTTTTTTTTTACCTTACGTTTTGTTTAACACTTCTTAATCATAAACGACTGATAGAGAGATGATAACACATACATATATAATAAGACTAATTAACACATTAACACATATATACAATTATTACATATTGATACACGAGTCCCATGACTTCGTAGTTTTATCTAAAAGAAAAGAGCAATAATAATTAAGAAGCAATCTATGTATATTAGACATATGCATGCTACCCTATTTGAAACCAGCTTGTCCCTTCTATTTCCTCCCTTGTTCGCCACTTACAAGCAAAGCATGCATGCGTGCATGCAACAATATATGAAATGAAGTAATATTCAATAGTAGCAGTTATTTCAAGACCATTAAGGCTGAGGATCGTAGGTTGCGGTTGGACGGTTACATGACCAACACCAGGCTATGTCCGGTGTTGTAGGGCGAAAATCTCCTCACTTATGACCATAGAACCCGAATCTTGTCTATGGTCACTGGTGTCAGGTTTTTGTCACTTTATTAGTCCTATGGTGGATTGTTAGCCATTGATGTTCTCGAGCTCAATGATCTTCCTTCACTTGAAGTGATAAGGAATGTTGCTACTAGTAGTAGCACAAGAAGTGCAAAATACTTCATATTTTGTGTCTGGCAATTACTAGTGATACCAATAAGTGTGTGCATATAATGGAGGCCGCCAACAAGGTTGTTATTGAGGGGGGTGTGGTTGTGTGTATTGCTTGCAAGTAAGAAATACCCTATATATAGGCGAAGGAAAAAGACCCAATTGGGGCATATCAAGTCACATACGAAAACACAAAGGACTTAGTGGATTTTGTTATCAACTTCGTTAGCAATTCTTGTTATCATTTTTTTGGGTGATTTCTGAAAAAAGCTGCCAATCTCATCTCTCGAGTAATTCATTGAACCTAAGAAATCGAGCAAGGATATGCTCATAGGTAGTTGTTTAAGTAATGGATTATATGATTTGGCGTTTCAAACCTGGTATGCTAAAGCTTTGACATAAAATTGACACTCGAAAATGACATTAAAGTTTGTTCACGTTCATAACCTGTCCCTTGTACCATAGAACTCAATAACTCCCTCCCAACATAATATTGGATTGTGCTTTTGGGCACCATAATAATAGTCCAAAACACGTATTGTTGTGGTATTTAGAGATCAAATCAAACGAAACTGTTTTAGCAGTACAGCCAACTTTGTTTTTGGAACACTTTACTCGTAAGTTGAGTAAATAAATTTCTTGAGAAATTAAATAACCTATGTGACTAAAACATGTGCTTAAAAGTATGTGTAAAATATGACTCTGACTTGCAAAGCGAAGACGAAGAAAGAGAAAATGCTTATAACATCTCATGTTTTGGCACAAATTTAGCCTTATAGTGTAGTCATTTCATGTTGGAATAATCGTTCTGAAGAAATAATTATTTGCAAATTTTGAACGCTATTTAATATATTTATATATTTAATATATTTGTAATAGTTAGTGCGTTTGTGTTCTCCTTAACATGAGCTTGGAACTAGCTAAATAACTAAAATGGAGTTAATACGAATGAGGTATCATGTTTTAAAATGAGTCACTTCAAATACAAAAACTGAAAATAAGAATGCATTCCACATCGCCCAACAGAGGAAGTGAGGAAGTGTTTATATAGAAATCTTAGTATCAACCATCATATTGCTTTAATTAGTTTTACTCCAACACCTATGTGCTTGCACATAGAGATCCAATTTTTTTTTTTTTTCAAATGTTGTAAATCTATTTTAGAAATAGATTTAAACTTATTGAACAAGTTTTACAGAATATTTTTGTATAATAAAATATATGCAAATCTGGTTTAATTTTAATAGATTTGTTTAATTATAGCAAAGATTTAATAACAAGACAAGTTTTCACTATAAATACAGTCATAAAATCATTCGGCTTACACAACCAAAAACGTAGCTCCCTAGAGACCCAGCAAGCTTCGATCAAGAATACGCCATTGTTTCCATGATCGTTCAGGCAAGTTTGTCACGTCCAGTTGTGTATCATTTTTGGCCGTTGGACCTGTGAAACAGACGATGAATCTGTTTTAAAAAAATCATGTTAAAACGAACCTCGTGCCTCGACATTTACTGCTTTCTTTTATTTATCATTCAATTAGAATCTTTCTTCTGCTTCATCTCCATTGTGTCTGTTTTAATTTTATATTCTTTATTTACTGTTAATTTTAGTATTGTTATTCTTCTAATCTATATTAATAATGATTTTATTAATAAAAATGTTATAGTTTCCTACATTTCTCTAGTCATTTCTATCATGCTCGCTTGTGTTTATAATAAATTTTTAATGCTAGTAAACAAATGCAGTATAAAATGTTAGGGGATAGCTTTGCTATAATTTTGTAGCTAATTGGCTGCAATCATTCACCAAAAATACACAATAAATGACTTAGGGACTCACAAAAAGGATTCAGGGGTCCATAAAGCTGGGCACAATGGTGACCAGACATGATCATGTCACATCAGTTTTCTCTTTTTGACGACCTTACGACGACCAAGTTGCCATAGTGGCGACCAAGAATTTTTTATTTTATTTTTTATTATTTTTTTTTAATTCAAATATTTTAAACAACAAATTTAAACTTCACTAATAATAAAAAATATTACATAAATTAAACATTGCATTGAAAATACAAATTGCAGATTAACAAACTACGATATAGAAATAAAAATGAAAATACAAATTACAACGAAAAGTGTGAGTTGTAACCCTCGTCATATAATTCTTCAAAACCGTCTGCAATCTTGCTCTCTTCCTACTCATTGTACAAGACGTCAAACAAGTTGTCCTTGCAGTATTCCGCTTCCCTTGCTTTCTGCTCCATACAAGCAGCTTCCTCTCGTAGTTCGTTTTCTTCTGTTTCTCTCCTTACTTCCTCATCCTGCTCAAGTTGTCATAGTAGTTCCTCAGTGAGTTGAAACGGTTCCTCATTGGCTTCGTGTTCCTCATCCTGCTCAAGTTGTCGTAGTTGTTCCTCGGTGAGTTGAATGTCGGGAAACTGTTGGGAGAAGTTTGAATGCCGAAAATGTGGGAGAAGTTTTGTTGAGACATTGTTGAGAATCTGTGCTAAGAAGTTGTGTGTGTGAGAAACAAAGCAGAGCATGGGTATATATAAGGAAATTTTTGTATTTAAAATTGAATTTGAATCCTCCGCTTGTACTGTAACCTTTAATTTGAATTCGAAGCATAGTATGTGTAATATTATGTTGTTTTTTATTTTATTTTATGTAAATGAAGAAAAAAAAAAGGAAGTAAGTGTAAAAAACGGTCAAAAATTCGACCAAGTTGGGAATTTGTTGTTGCTCGACCGATCCATGACCAAACACCCACAATGGCCTCGACCGACCAAGACCATGAAGGACCGATCCCCATGACCGATCGACTGTGCCCAGCCTAAAAAAACTAAGGATCCATAATTTGTAGCACAAACTTGTAACGAATTGGTTGCACAAAATTATAGCTAATATATTCCAAAAATATTATCGATAAAACCAAAATAATGATGCGTCATGTCAACAGCATTCATGCATTGCCATTGTAATTTACATTACTCAATACGAAGAAAAGTATGCGCCAGAGTATATATATAATTTGATAAAGATGTACTATGCAGAACTGCAATATAGTGACCATCCTCTAGAAATGCTAATATACATTGAGATTTAATGGTAGCAGCCAACTATGAGATATCTAAGATAGTAAGATCTAATGCCAACAATCAACGATGCCAACGGATCTAATTGAGATTCAATAGCAGGCGTCTCCATTTAAGGTAAACCCGTACCCCCCACTATTCGACATGTGGGCTAGTGCCGAAAATCTCTCCATCGTAGATATTTTTCACTTTTCCACTTTGGTATAGTGCAGTGGCAGGTCCATAAAGAAACAAGAAGATCTTGGGATAGTTGACAAACAATCTTATGTATTTACTATTGCCAACATAGAGAACCACTATCAAATGTTGTTTTGAGGGTATTATACCATAAATGGAGGTCCATACCAAACAAGGTGGGTATACTTTTTTGTTGGTATACAGCAAAAGAAACTCATGTTCGGTAAACACAAGTTGCAATCCAGAAGATCCCACGTTGTGGGATAGATATACAATCTTACTTTTTTTACTTTTTGAAAACCGGTTTTTCTTGACCCGGTCGAGTCACCGGGTTACCAGTTCGACCGCCGGGTCAACCCGATTTTCTATTAAAGAAAACTATACTTTTTCAACCGGGTCAACTCGGTTCGACCATCGGGTCAATCTAGTTTTCTATACAAAATGAAAAAAACCAAATCTGGCCAGGTTTCAAGAACCGGCTTAAAACCCGACGAGTTTAATCGGTTAATCCGTTTTTAAAAACTCAATTTTTTTTGCCGAAACCGGTTCAACCGGTTAACCCGGGTTTCAAAACATGGCTTAAAAGTACTTACTCCCTCCCACCACAGAAGAATTTTTATTTATTTATTTATTTATTTAAAATGTTACCTCGATAAAATATACTCCCTCCGTCCCAAGTATTATATAACACAAATAAATATATTAATGGTCAAAGTTGAACAAGAAATACGGGTCAAAGTCACATTGGACAATAAAAATGTGATTGAAGACCGCATTAATCTCAGGCAATCGCTTAATAAATGCCTATAAAACTGTGTTTATAACATACTATAAACACAAACAACTCTAGCTACAAACTACATAACAATTAACGAATAATCAATAACTAGAGACAAAACAAAACAACTCTTAGATCACAAATTAGATCAGAATTTTAAGATCCTACTAATAGTGTCATTTTCCTAATAGGCATTAAAAAATTATGCAAATCTACATTTTCCTTATTATATATCATATATCATGAAAATATATGTCAAACTTATGATTATGAAGTGTTTAATACAATTAGCATTTTGTTTTTCATATTCTACAAATCTTAATAGTATCGTAAAGTTCTATGGCTAAGATCGGGATCATATGGTTAAGATTGAGATCCTATGGTTAAGATTGAGATCCTATTAAGATCGGTATCCTATTAAGATCCTATCTAGCAAAGATCATATGTAGGATCAGGATCGTTTTTGCTTTATGGTATCGTAAGATCCTAAGATCGGGATCTTAACATGTTGACCATGTTTGGTGAAGGGTTCAGAACCCATTTTATGTACAAAACTTACGGAACTCTTTTTTACCCTTGAATTATATATTGAAAATAGTTTTGAGGTAGATTTATAACGATATAAAAAACACGAATACCTACTGTCAATGCATGGGTGTATGTGAAGATATTTCTTATGATTGTGCTAATATACATAGTAAAATTTGCAAAACTGACGTTGAAGATGATACTTATTTTCAAATTGACTCAACTATGTGGCATATTGCAAAAACTAGGACACCGAATCATGTTTTTTTTTTTTTATTTTGCCCTTCTGCACCTATTTAGCATTTTATTTGATAGGCCTATTCACGGGATTCGGTCAATCCAATAGGCCTATTCACAATACTCGCACTCACTACAACTAGTGATTAATGGTTCATGATGTACGAACTTAAGTGTGACAATAGTGTTACTTAGTTCCAATAAAACATTCGGTTCACAGTACAGTTTTCAAATACTTGTGATCATTACAAAAGTTGTAGCATGTATCTCATCCCAAAGTAGTTCAAAATAAATATTGAAATGAGTAAAGTAGGGGCTATGAACTCACCATGAGTAAATGATATCAAGTGTGTAACGAAAAAGATGGATATGTCGATGAAATCTCTACGAGCAACCTAAAATATTATGTTGCGTCTTAGGTTTTGAAATAACGATGTGAAAACGTAAACGAGTCTATATAAATTTATTACATTGATCATGATGTTGTACATAGTAGTTTATAGTGATCGTGTATGTTGTTATAGAAACAGTTTAATAGTTTATGAAACGTGTTTGGCTAATATCGTATCATCATTCGGGCTATCATAATTCATAGGTCATGTAGTGAACGTATGAGGAGCTAGGACAATTTAAATCGTAAATTCAATAACTCGTCGATGCGTTACCCGTAGAGGCCCCTCACATGAAATTCCATACTAACATAGTACTTTACTATTTAAAACGTATATTTTTTTACCTATGTTTATATGTCATTGATTCGCTTTTTGATAGCCTACTTTATTTATCAACCACTTGTGAATGGCCAACAACTAAAGTCAAACTAAAGAAACCGCAAATGCAATAATCCGAGGTAGTACAGTTATATTCCCGGGTCGTTTATTCCCCAACGAGGTTGTGATAACCTGTGATTGAACAAATGTGTTATATAGCTTGGTTGATCAGGAATAGGGTTATGAATGATTTGTCACTATACTAAAAAGTATTGATAACTCAAATGAGTTATAACAACTAATAAGTATGATCAAAACCCTAGAAACGTAAAACGTATTAAAAACAAATCGATTATAACTATAGTAGGTATTTGCACGTCTTAGCGACTTAAATGCAAATTAAAGAAAAATAAAAGTTAAAATCTATTAAATAAACGCTATCACTATTTTTAAAGTGATGAACGTTTAAAACCTAAAACGTACGTTTTAATAAAATTACGTAAACGTACAAAAATAAAAGTAAAAAATGATCAATATAAACCCCACAAATGTGAAATTTATATTTTTGAGATCCTAAGAATAAAAGAAAATTATTAGAAAAAGAAAATTATTTATTTAACTTATATATTATTTATTATTTAATTAATTACTATTTAATACTATTTATTAATACACTATTTTAATTAGAAAACTAAAATAAGGCTAGAAAAATAAAATAAAAACTTAGAAAAATCTAAAATATTATAAAACTTATTTTAAAACTAAAAATATATTTATTATACTATTTATTCTATTTAATATTAATTATTAAGTAATTAAACTAAAATTAATTCTAAAAATTACTAGATGACAAAAGAAAAATCTAGAAAAATTTATAAAACTACTTTAATATAAAAGAGATTTACTAAAAATAAAAAATTACAGAAGTGCTTATAAATAAGCTAAAAAGAAAATTAAATAGATATTTTCTATTAAATAGAAACTATTACTATAAGTATTTTTGGCTTTTTGTGGATTTTCTTTTATAAAACTATTAAAATACTTAAAATAAGAAACTAATACAAAAATAATAAATTTGGAAACCAAGAATAAGCACTGTAAGTGCTTATTTGCCCCAACAGTTGACTAAGTTTGACCAACCAAAGAAATGAGCTCAAATGAGCTTATGTGGGGTCCACTATGGTAAATTCTGGTTCCAATAAGTTACTTGGACTTTAATAAACTAGACTTAATAATATAAGCTCAATGAATAAGCCAAAAGACCACAATAAGCACTTGCTTATTTGGTTCCTGAGACAGAAAATGGGACAACCTTGTGAGGTAATTCCAGGTGGGGTCCACAGGTTCCAAGGTCAAACAAAGGGTCAATGGTTCAAGCCTGGTAGGAGGGGGTTGGAAGAACCAAGATTGAGGGTATGGGACCCACTGAAGAGCTCAGAAAAAGCTTGTGAAGTGAGGGGGTCCAAACTGATTTCACTCGGTTTTCGAGTGAGTGAAATAAGCTAGTAAGCTTGGTAAAAGCTTTAAAACAAGCTTAAGAAAGAAAACAAAAGATTAGTACTGTGTATATATGATATATTCACAAATATGAACAAGTATGTTCAATCGGATTTGGCTAATAAGCTTGGAATAAGCTTTTAAGCACTTCCAATGAGAATGAGATCCAAACACCCTTAACAGGCAACCAAAGTGGCCAAATTGAGCTTATGAATTATTGAATGCTGAACTATAAAGTGGGGCTGGTAAGGATTCCAAAATGCCAAAGCTTGACCAATGGGGACCACTGGGTAGCTTTTGAGGGGCTTATGAAGTTGGGTGGTTTTACTGAGTTCACTCAGTTAACTGAGTGAATGGACAAGCTTCAAGCTGACTTGCAGCCCTAGTAAAAGGCTTTGTAATGGTGAATTAAAGCTTGAACTTGATTAATGGACTGCTTAGCTTCTTAATGAGCCAAAGATCACAAGCCAAAGCTTATTGATGAGCTTATGGTGGGCTTGTGATATTGCTTGTTTACACTGTATGACCAGTGTAGTGTTAGATTTTGATAGCACAAGTTAAGCAAGAATAATCAGACCAAATAAGCAATTAAAGGCAAATAAGCACTTATTTCAAGTAACTAGCCACATGGGCATCACAAACAACCAAAATACTCAGGCTAACACTCACTAATCAAGCTTGTGCAAGCTTGTGAAAGTAGGTGTCAAATCTGTGCACAGGGGAGGCTTGTGAAGAATCACTTAAAATCAAGCACTAATTAAGCTCTTAATAAGCTAGCATAAAGATTATGAGAAATAGTAACAAGGAGATCAGCAACAAAACTATATAAACCTACAAGCTCAAGTCCTAATATCAATTAACAAGCTCACAGTTTAGATCCAAAGTTTGTTCAAAACTCGGTTAGCAAATTGACTTTTTAAGTTAACACTAAGTTTGACTAAAGTGAGCTTTGATCTAGATTTACTGATTGATTATGTTAAGTTAAGCTATGATGAAGCTAAATTAAGCTAGAGTATCAACTTTTAAGCTAGTGTGTGGAATATGAAACTAATAACTCTAACAGTTAACAGATTAGACTAGATTAAGGACTATTTGACTTTTACTCTAATATGGCATATGTATTATGACAGAAATGGACTATGATGATCTAGATAAACATGCAGCAACAAATATCAAGGACAATAACATGCATAAACTCAGATAAGCAGCTTGATCCAAACACACCTTAGCAAGGCAGTTTTTGTGATTAGTGTTACAAATCCAAAATTTACAACATGAAACTGATTCCTATCACTTGACTATGATGAACTAAGATCAGATAAACACAATTACACGATAAACAACAACATATAACTATGAATCACTACTAAGCTAATTATGACTGTTAAACTAAAATTATTATCAACTAAGATTTTTAACTAATAACCTACTAATTTTACTTTATATTATCACTAACTAACACCAAATAAGCATAAAACAAGAGAGATTAAGCTAAAATAAGAACTAAAACAGTAAATGCCAAAAATCAAGAAGTATGCTTACAACTTGGAAATGAGATGAACACACAGAACCAAGGACTGAGAACCACACCTATATGCTCTCCACAGAGCTCTATAACCAAGGCAATCCAAGATAGCACTTGCTCCTTGCTTTCTTCTACAGTAACTTCTAGTTTATACCTTAATTACTTGATTTCTTTTTGTATTTTCCTTTTTATTGATTATTGCTGATTAGATTGATCTAAAAGCTTGCTATGGCTTACTGAGAGCCAAGTAGTGTGATTAGAGTCCTCTAATTAACAAACATCAAACAGAAATTTAAAGACTTGAATTGAAAATGGGACAACAATTGAAATACTTTGAAAATTAAGATAGATTAAAACTGAGTAAACCAAGTTGTTTATTACACTTAGCAAAGCTAATAAACACTTTAACAACAGAATTTGAAGATTACACTAATGTGACAACTAGATTAATTTAGGCTACGATGATCATAAACTAAGATTAAAATTATGATGCCTCTTTTCTTCTCCTTTCTTACGTATTTATCACCCATTTGCATCCCACTTGCTTCCAGATATTATCCCACATCAAATCACAGCCATCCATTGAGTCTAACTCATCCCAACCATTTAAATCAGTTTTGGCGCCAAAATGCTCCACGTGGTACTGAGGCAGTTTGAGCACAATTAAAGCTTTTTGGGATGTAGTATGAGGTGGAGGGACACGTTTGGTGAAGTTTAGACCAAGTTGGTGTGGTTTTGCTCAATACTGTGGGTAGTAATGGTATTTCAGTGAAAATGGGGTGTGAAGGGCATTAATTGTGGGGGGGTTTAGGTTTGGCAGAGGTGGTGGAGAGTGGGTAGGAATAGGTAATGAGCTGGAGAGGGTGAGGTGGTGTTTACAGGTGGTGGTGTGAGGTGGAAGAAGAAGAAGAAAACCGGGTACTGGGTTCGGGTTTTATTTATTAACAAAGGGAATGGGCTGGGTGTTGGGCCGGGTTTGGGAGTATATAATAACAAGGGTCCGTTTGGATAATGTTAACAACAAGGACCATTTATGCAATTTAGCTAAAGTTGAAGGGTTTATCTTGAACATTTTCCAAAGCTCTCTCAAGGGTCAAACCTGCCAAGTAAGAATAGTACAAGGACCTATATTGATAATTTTACAAGTTTTGATTAACCAGGGACTAGATTTACCAATTTATCAAAGATCAGGGACTGAAACTGTAAATTATGTATGTTTTGCATGTTTTTCATCATTTTTCATCCCTTTTGCATTTTAATACCTAAAAACATAATTTGGAGATAATTCCAATATTTTGAAGCATATTTGTATGTTTTCAGATATTTTTGTAGCTTAAATGTGAACGAAATGATGAGTATTTAGACACTCATCAGTCATAAGAGTTAAAACGGCCACGTGGTTTATGAAATTAGTTGGTTATGTTCCGTTTAATGGTTTTGGACAAATTTAGTGTGTTATGAAAGTTATAAGAGTTATAAGTCATGATAATGGGTCAAAACCGGTTTTATTTATAATTCTCGTTAATTATGAAAAACACTATTCCGAAGGTAATGTGAGCGATATTATTTGATGAGAACGATATTTATAGGTTAATGATGAAATCGTAAGGAGGAGATACTAATCAACCCTTAAGCCCTTCTTCTTTCTTGAAAAATCCTTATCAACCTTGTGCTTATTAACCATTGACTTACCTTGTGTATCTCCAAATTCACCCAATGGATCATCAAAAAAATACTAGGACTAGGAAGGAAATTCTAGTGACTTCAATATTGATGTTATACCTGAAGGATGAAATCAAAGGGGTGATGGTAAGTGGTGGTGGCTATGGGCGGCAAAGGAGGAGGGACAAGGGAGGATGAGATAAGTTCTTGTTTAGATTGACTAGTTGTAACAAGAAAAGTTAAAGACTTAGGAGTTAAGATTTGCTTAGGTGTATTTCACAAGAAAATATCTTGTAAGACTTAGATGCTAAGAAAAATATATGTGTCATGGTGTGGTGTTGGTGTTGGATAAGAAGGAGAAGCAAGAGGAGTTGTGTTAACTTGGTAAGCTTGATATAAGAGACCATTAGGGTTAGCCTTAACTAGTAAGTTTTGAAAGATATTTGTCTTGTGATATATTTGGGCAAATAAACAAGGGGTTATTTTATGGTCAAAGGGGGAGGGAAATATATTGATTTTCAAAGATATAAAAGTGTTTAAATAACTTAGGAAAAGTGGTGCAAGTATCGGTTAAGCTTGCGTATAAGCAAAAATGCTTAAAACGTAAATTGAAACACGTAAAGTGCAAGTTTATTTGAAAACCATGACTTTAAATAAAATGGCCATTTTAAATGTTTATAATTTGAATAGAAATTAATCTTGTGTGTTGTAAAATGTCCAAGACGGTTTTTGTAATGTATGAATAACCCAATGGTTATATATAAAGTTCAAAATTTTACACGATTTTAGGGTAAAATGTTTATGTTTTGTATAAATATTAATGTGAAATTTTTGGGTTGTTACACTTTTCTTTTGCATCTTACGGATGACTAGCTTTTTACTGAAAAATAAGGACAAGTAAAATCTGAAGAATGTTTCATGCTTAGGATAATAGCATTGTCTTTTCTGTCTTTTTTGCTACGAAGAGGAAGAAATCAGGGAAACACATCAATGAAGCACAACATGGAACCTTCATATTTTGCAGCAACTTTTACACCAGTCAATGAAGCACAACACGAGAAATGGAAGATAACATAGAAGTAACTGAAGCCGGACACAAATTTATTCGAAGTCTAGGATTCTTAAATATTCTATTGCATTTTTTTTCCTTTCTAAAAGTGATTATTATAAAATTCAATTCAACTCAACTTAATATTAAGTTTAATTTAGTACATATCCGTTACGTCTTACGTATCTGGTACAACCTTAATTGTTAACAATGACATAAATCTATGATATGGAAATTTTCACACGGCATATATTTATCATGGGAAAAAAGGATGAAGCAGACCGGATATGAATAGAAACCATGAAGATGTAAAGTCACCAACGTAAGTATTCCGGACATGTAGTTCACAATTACTCTTTATTCCCAAAGTCGCGTCTTGTTTTCACCAGATGAATCATGTTGGACTTTAACGCAATGATTAGTGCGGCAAAATCTATAGGTTAACCATAGTGTATTGACGAATTCAAAGTTTGTAATCTCTTGTAGTGGCCAAGGCTTTACTTTAAAAAATTTCAGAAGGAACTGAAGGTTTAACATTTGAGAAGAGTTCAGAAGGAACTCACGGGTTAACATTTGATAAGAGTTTTTAAGGAATAAACTTTGGGTTGGGTTTGGTTGGGTTGGGTTGGGGTAACACAGAACACAAATTACTATAAAAATGATGATAAAATCGCAATACTTCGCAATTCGATCGTAAATTTTGCTGCAATGCACCCGTGATCTTTCAAATGCCTATGCCATGTGTTTTGAATTCAAAATATGTTCACAATGTGATCGGATTGTATCACATTCATCGTTAGGTGTCAGACAAAGTTGAGTCAAGCTGAAAATAAGTGTCATTTTTATCTTGATGGATCTTGACATACACCTTGTGTCAATGATATTTTGTATGATATTAATAAGCACGCGGAATTTACTTAGTAATACTTAGAAGACGGATTGTATGATGTATTGTATGTAAACACAGATTAAACACAAAACTTAAGCTCCAATATTATTAATGAATAATACGAGTGATCTTTGCTTATCACTAGGGTTACACCTTGAAGCCTTTGTGAATAATACATAGATGAGTAAGTAAGTACCTAAGACAATGACCTAGAACCTCCTTTTATAGAACAAGGAGTCCTTTACAAGATAAGTATAAAGCTAACAATATAGAATATACACAAGATCTTTTCTATACTTATCTAGACACGTTTTCCTAACCATTATCTAATAGCAGTGGTAATAATGTACCAGCAGTGGTAATACGTTTCCACTGCTAGTGTAATCCAAGCAATGTCTTCCACAACTATCAGTGGTAACAGATTATTCCCAACAATCATCCCCTAAACTTATGATTTCTCTGCAAATTAATAAGTTTCTTCAATCTGCATCATCTTCAAGGATTTGGGGAATTCAACCAAACACTTTACTTCTTCCTTAACTTCTGAATAGCTCTGGAACATTGATCTTGAAGCCTATGTAACAATGCTCTGACCTTCTCATTGTCTTCATGAACTCTTATAGTTGTACATAACATTCTTGTGAGAGTTCCACTCAGTGGATATTCTTTCTCAGCAAGCATGAATGCATCTACTCCATTTGCTGTAGAAACATGGTGAACTTCACATGAGTCATAGTAAAACCATTTATTACCAGGACATGTACATGAGAATTTCCAGAAATCATCATTAACATCTGGTTCATAGAGCCTTCTAAGATTAACCCATAACTGCATCTCCTTCATATCTTTGAGATCTTGAGCATCAAACCTTTCTTGAACTAACTTCCATAATTTGTCAAGGTCATCTCTATCAAAAGCTTTGATGATATCTTCAAACTGAATGAATGATGAAGTTTCACCACCTAGCCTTGCGATCTTCCATGTTGGAGCAAAATTTCTAGCAGTGTAAACTTCCCAATCAATGATAAGATGTCTAATTTGCAGTGGTTCTAGATAAAAATCTTCTTCTTCTATCACAATCATTCCAGTCATCTGTTCTTCAGTGAACTTCTCAGCTGGAACTTCTTGTTCTTCAGCAAACTTGGTCTTCTTACCAGTCTGAGATTCACTATCTTTGGCCTTTCTTTTCAAATCAGGATGCCTTCTTGCTTCTTCTTCAGAATCCATTGGAATGAAATCTTTATCAAATCTTTGAACTCTGTAGAAGATACTTTCAACTTTATCATCAGACATTCCTTTGAATTGATGTCTTTTCCAACCACCAACATTGCAACAGTAAGTCTTCATGTATGCAATAACTTGTGCCTTAGTTGGTTGTCTTGGTTTCTTTTGACCTTTCTTGACTGAAACAATAGCCTCTTGAAGTGCTTGATTATTCTTCATCTGTATAAAATCTTTTAACTGTGCAGTTCTTTGTTCTTCAGTTAAAGATGCATTAGCTACAAGGTCAATTGCCTTTTTCTTGATTACTGGATCATGTGCAATCAAGAAATCAATTTCTTCTTCAGTAGGTACATAGCTTAACTCTGGAGTCCTTTCTCTAAGTCTTGTAGGTGGAACAGTGGAAATTGGATTTTCCAATCTATCCAGCGTTTTAGCCTCCATAAAGCTTACAACTTCCAATTCTTCAAGCTTTTTCTTTTCAAAGAACTTCATCTTCATATATCTTTTTAGCAACTTCATCTTCATATATCTTTTTAGCAACTTCTTTATCATGAGCAATTTGAACTTGTTCTTTCTTTGAAATCTTTCTTCCAGGTTGCTCTTCACTTTCCATAACTGCTTTACCTTTATCTTTCTTCTGTTTATTAATTTCTTCACTTGCAGTGGCAATATTATGTTCATCAGTGGGAATATTTGGCTCTGCAGTGGAAATTGAATCAGTGGTAAAATCAGTTGCAGTACAGAAAATATCTTGCTCTAGTTGCTCTTCTTGAGTATCAGCTTCCTCTGCACCTTTACAAGAATCATCTTCATCTTCAAAAACAATTCTCCTCCCCTGAGTTTCAGCACCTGTTTTCCTCCCCTGTTTGGGAGAATTACCCAAATCTTGATCAAAACCAGCTGAATCACCATCATTAGGTGAGGATGAAGATGAGATCACCAACTTTGCAGTTTTCCTTTGCTTTTTCAACCCCTGTAACTCTTCCTTCAAGGTCTGAATCTCCTATTTTAAGTGTTTAATATCCTTGGCATGCTGCTTCTTGACATGTGCCATGTCCTTCTGTAGAGATTCAACTTGCTTGGCTAATTTGGTACACAAAACCATCAATTCCATTTGTTGCCATCCTTCTGCCTCATCACTTCCAACTGTGTGACCCTGTTGGGAGAGGTGAATCATGGGCATTGGCTCGTATTCCTCCCTAGTTGGACTAGGTTGAAGTCTAGAACCACCACTGCTTGTTCCTAGACCAAAAGGTTCAGAAACATGTTGTGTTGTCATGAGAGAAGTTGACTGTTTGCGCCTCCTCTCATAGGTGTGAGAAACAGGTGGAGTATAATCAATGTTTGGAACAGAGATTATGGGTGTGTTTTGTTCGGTTGTAATCTTTGCAAGCATTTGAGGAAAGAGAGGTGTAAAAATCATGTTGCCATCTTTGTTCATGTTTTGAAAAACTTTAGGCTTGAGGCAACTTATTTTATAAACATTTGTATTAGGTTGCAGTTGAAACTCATTTAGCACTGCTTGCACAAACCTTGGATACATTAAAAATTTTGTTGAACTCTTTACATTGCCAGTCATACTTGTAAAATATTTTTTTGACCGTTAAAATCTTATCGTGGCTAGACAAACCAAAGGGTAAGCCATGGTTGAACTAAATTGCTCATAAGATGTTTTCTTTGGACTGAGACAATGTAAAAGAGTATGTATCAAAAATCTCCATTGGGGACAAAAACCACTCTTTTTGAAAGTAGCCATTTTATCAGTGGTATCATACCCCATGGATGATAAAGTATCATGTATTTCTGGCATAGGTAATGTGATGATACCATTGAGATCATCCAATTGGAGAGCTCTCCTCAAGGATGCCTCAGTAACATCAATAGTTACCCTATCCACAGTGGCTCTTAGAGCATCCACTGTTTCATGTGTATCTCTATTCTCAATTGTTATGGACTGAGCATGTTAGGTTCCCATATATGTAACACAAGCATCAATATGTAGAAATAAGATGGAGAAGAGATCGGTTGAACAATATCCAAACACACACACACGTAAATATAGAATGGTTAGGCGCAAGGTATGAATGAGAGAATAAATTGAACAACCAACCCTCAAGTGAGGGTTATTACATAGTATTTATAGGAGAGGGAGCTAGGGCAACACTCCTAGTCCCTTCCTTTTCCTTATTGGACTAGGCCTAGGCTTATGGGCCTTCTACATAAGTCTAAGGCTAATTACTAACATAAAGGCCATATTAAGCTAACTATTACATATGAATCACTAACATTTGAATTAGGTTTAGGAGTGATTCCAACAATCTCCCCCTAAGTGTTAGTGATGAATGAATCTTGACGGTGAGGTGCTGATGTAATAGTAGCTTTGGCGTCTTCGACATTCTTCTTTCTTGTGAGAAGAAATGTCTTGATTCGAACAATCTCCCCATTGTAGAGAAATTATTTCCTTTGAAGTGTTACCTTTGACGTCTTCATTTTCTTTGTTCTTTTGTTCTTTGTTATTTGAAAGTGATAGTATGTTGTTGTTGTCTGCATCAGGTCTGCCTCAGGTCTGCTTCGTTGCTCCAGTGTCTCCACGTCTTTCTCCAACATGCTCACATTTTCTTTAACGTTGGATTACACTTGATGAAGTTATTTAAGTCTTAAAACTTTGTAGATTCTTTGTTGATGGAGAATCATTCGGACTTTGTGTTGCCCTTGATTGTGAGAGAACTTCCATAAGTGATGTTGTTGGTATGAACATGTGGAGAATCGCCGCGTCGATCCGCTCGAGCTTCCATAAGAAGTAAACATAAGAAAGGTTAGTAATAAGCGGATACCGGCACTTACAAATTTGAACTTCGAGAGTGTTAACAGCATAGTGTGAAAACACAACTCTAATTCTCACAAGTCGTTCTTGAACCGGAGTCCCACAAGTGAGATAACGATGTACCGAAGTACATCTACTGATTGAATGAGTCGCTGAGGTACACGAGCATCACACTGACTGTAGATGTTTGAGACACACTAAGCGTAATCCACGGGAGTTACAAGTGACTGCTTGTCATGGAGTTTGTTTGATGTTGACCTGGCGAGGAGTTTCCATTCAATCAATGAGGATCACAATTGTGAACCTCTCATAAATGTTCTCGACAGATTGCTAAGATCTGTGAAGGACTCGATAACGTACCACTGACGTTCTTATTGTTGAACGACAAGTGATGAAATGTCAAGTGTACCTAAGAGATCTTTTGATGAATCTCGTGGCTCTAGACTCAATAGTGCATTTTGGTTTTCCTGAGCGGAGACTAGGAGAGGGTCTCCTTCTTCAATACCAGCAATCTCTAAGAGAAAACCGATAGTTTACGTAGGGTTCCCTGTGAGAATGAAACAAGCTTCTTTTGAGAGAAACTTGAGTGGCTAAGAAGGTTTAGTGCATGCGTCACTGGGTCCATGACGACTTTTATCTTCAATACCGGTGTCATCTAGTGACAACCAGTAGCATATGAATTGAACCCGGTGTATGCCCTAAGTTGAATAATCTGGAGGGCTATTTCTTTTCACCCTTTTCTTTGCTTTTCTTTTTAATTCTTCAACTCCTTCTTTCTCCGATTCTCATTTTCTCATTTTTTATGATCAAACCTAAGGACTTCTAATTCTAACTATTGCTAGTGTCCTTGGGTAGATCCCTCCGGCTCTGGCGGATCATAAGACGGTTATTCCTAACCTTAATCACCTTATAACTCCATTGCCATAAAACCATTTTCATGAAAATCTCTCGAAGTGTTTGTGAATGGAAAACATTTTGTACCACTGTGAGAGTTTTATCTTTTAGCAGAAATACTCCCCCTCCACACTTGCTTAAGTGTTAAGGCAAAAGCACGGTGAGAGAAGAGCGCGCACTTTTGAATTGATTGACTCAAGATAGACAATCCTCCGCGAGACACGGTTACGTTGAATAGTTAAAGAGTTACATTGTCAGCTTTTAGGTGACAACTAGATCTAATAACTATCTTGAAGGTGTGGACAAACCTTGAAAGGTTGTCAAACCCGTCAAAGATCATGTCTACCAAGAGTTTCTCGAATGGTACATTCTACTCGGACAAGTCCTTTGCGGGACACGTTTACATCACTAGCGAACTAGCTTGAAATTATTACCCGTCAGGACAAGTCTTTTCGAGTTACTAACAGTTAAGATCTCGTCAATTCGTTGGTTAAGTCTATAGCACAAAGATTCATTTGCAGTTACACAACATATTTCTTATCACATAGTTTTCTCCCCCTCAAAAATGGCGTATAAATGTTATTTTTGAAGAAATGTAGAGAATAAATATGTCCATTTTGAGTTTTGTGGGAAGATAACACAAAGAACATTTAGTGAACAAAGTTTTTAAGTCAAATGCTCCCCTCAACAACAATTGATATAAACGGTTGAGGTTTTGCAAATCATAAGGGAAGTACTTGTCCTTTTGAGCAAAACCTTGAAAAGTGAAAGGTTTGATAGGTTTTACTCAAAAGTAAGAAGCTTTCGCTCCTTTTATAAGGATTGTGGCGTACCACAGGGTCCTTTCTTGACAAGAACGGGTTGTACACTGTTATGTGTGCACAAGCCATTGTCATATATAATCACACATCCAAATTATATGAAATAGAAGTAGTTCAAGGGGTACCAGGAAGTCCATCAATGTTTCCAGGAATGCGAACTGGGCGTTGATAGCCGGCGAGGGCAATCCTGGGACGAACACCTACAAAGCTCTCCAGTGTTCTGAACTGGTCCCGTCGATACAACCTTTCATCAATCCTGGTGATGATTCTCTTCACATCCCGTCTTTCCTTAGAATTCCATCGCTTTTGTGACCCAATTCCTTCATGTATGTCCTTCAACCTATAAGCCAATCCGTCCCTAACCTTCTTCAATGTGTGATCCCCAAACTTGTGAAGATCTCTACACGCCATCAAGCTGTTGCGTTGTAGTTCACTAAGGTAAACTACTCCGAATGGTTGGCTGATGAGAGTGTATTGTGGAAGGCGGTTGATGTCGGAAGATCTAGGCGAGGTGGAGTGAAATTGACACGGGTCTAATATGATTCAACTGCAAGCTGGAGATCTTTTACACGTTCTTTGATTACTATTCTTCTGATGAAGATAAGCAAGGACTTGATGTATTCACGTTGCACTTCAGTCGAGAATTGTCTCATGCGACCCTGTACTTTGGCAAGGTACATGTCTTCAATGTCGTTGATAGACAAATTCTCAAAGTCCGCTTCAGAGAATGCATAATCCCTTTCGTCTTGCCTTTTGACTACGATATTTTTGAGGAAAGTGTAGTCCCATTTAGACGAAAGATCAACATGTTTAATAGCCACGATTGCTTTAGTACTAAACACTTCATGGTGAGATTTCTGAACCTGGCAGCTTCTGTAGTAGATTCGTCGGCATTCCGGCCAATGGTGAATCCCATACATTGCATCACGGTCATACTCTTCCACATTGTTAGAGAACATGTGGTTAGCTCTTTCCTCGATGGCTATGCAGTTAGAGTATATGGCTGTCGGGAAAGGAAGTGTCAGTGATGTAGCGTATTTCCTTGAACCATCGCCACCGTGAAGAAGAAATTCCAAGTCTTTGTTGAAGAAATATCGGAATGGAATCCTAGGCTGATCTGGTTGGCCAATTGTTGGTAGAGTGTAAGATATAACTTTTCACTTACACATCATAACATTAACACAATGAGCACATAGATGGTTTTAGAGAGAGAAAGAGTGGGACATTCTAGTGAGAGAAACTTGTAGAATATTAGATTACCAAAGAACATCCAACCCTCTACCTTGCAAGGTAGAGGGTATTTATAGGTTACAAAGTATACGACCTCCTGACGGCGGCCGTGGATCGAGGGGGATCAGTGGGTAAAGACCCGACCTTCCTCCACGGTGTTGCACTAAACTATTTTACGCTACTAACTAACTACATAAAAACGGGACTAATGACCAATCTACGAGCTAACTTGTGTTAGATAATAGTTGGGGTGACCGACTCTTCAATACGAGGGAATTTATCGAATTCCTAACAATCTCCCCTAAGGAGGTCACCCCATGATTTACATGACAGACCATAACATTTCTTGACTTGGTTCTTGAGCTCGTAGACTTTCATACATCAACATCGTAAACTTGGTGCATAGGTGGTGCAACTTCAAAGTCAACAAAGATTTGTACTTTAAATTGGAGGTCCATTTCCGATTCACGTGATAGTAAATATGAACCAGCTTTTGAGATCATCAGCTTATCAAGAATCTCGACACATCCTTAGTGGTGTTGGTATACTGTGAATATGTGACATTAGGACCGACATGCTCACATTCTGGATCATGATATATTCTCATCAGAGTAGCGGAGGCATTCGTTGATTCATGATATTGGCGGCGTAGCGAAGCATGGAGTAAAAATATCAGAGTCATTGATGCACCAATCATGATTTCTTTTGAGATGAATGTGTTAAGTGAGCATGCGGCTATGAATTGACCGCTTCATTCGATCATGCAAACGTCGGGTGTACCTGCATAAGACGATTAGCAATAAAAGCGCACGAAAGTGTCTTTGATCACTTTCGATGAATTGAGGTACACGTCCCATGGTTCCCCGTTAATCGATACAAGATCTTGCTGTGATCGGTATAATTCGAAGAATTTCCTTGACAGGGTTTCGCAGCTGCTCTAGCTGTTCTCAAACGGAACGTCTCAAAGAAGACAACACGAGTAAGTGAACCAGCGAATTTACGTCCATGATTGATTAAAGAAATTTGAAAAACAATCGTGTATTGCTCAATAGAAATTGTTTTTGCAATATAACGAAGGTTTTAATGAAAATCAATTATCAATCATAAAACACCTTTTGATTTGAAAAATTAGTACACAGTCGACATGCTAATGAAAAGAGTTTTTTAAAGCACAAAGACCGGTTTTTCAAAGGTATCCGTCAATCCATAACCTGAACCAGGATTGATTCAAAAGAATGAATCGCCCCATTGTTTCTGTTCAGTTGTCACATGGTTGATCCATATAATAGATCTCACATGCCACCTACCAGGAGCTTGTTTGATGTTGGCTCCAGAAGGCTTTCCATCTTCATTGTGAATGTGTAAACACATCACTCAGATGTTCTGGCAATACCACAAGGATAATGCGTAGGACTCATAAAATATAATCTCTCTCCACATTGTGTGAAACATAGAGTCTTCATTGAAAGTGTCCTAATGAGATTTATTGATGATCTCGAGGCTCTAGACTCAATTTTGTGCATATTTGGATCCGTGCGGAGACTAGGGAGAGGGTCTCCTTCTTCAATATCAACAATCTCTAAGAGAAAGTCGATAGATAATGTCGGTTCCCCGTGAGAATGAAACAAGTCCTTTTAAGAGGAACTTGAGTGGTTTGGGAAGTTGAAGTGCAGTGCGTCACTGGGTCCATGACGTCTTGTCTTCAATACCGATGTTACCATCAGTAGCATATGAATTGAACCCGGTTTCTGCCCTAAGGTTGAATAAATGGAGGGCTATTTGTTTTCACCCTTTTCTCATTCAATTCTTTTTAATTCTTCAACCCCTTCAGTGCTTACCGAGACTTCATAGCTAGAACCTTGTTGGGTTTATTCGAGTACTAGCTCAGTCTTAGTCTGCACTCTTCCCATATCTCATTTTTCTCCTTTTATCATCATACCTAAGGACTTCTACACTAACTAGTGGATTGTCCCTGGGTAGATCCCTCCTGTTCTGGCGGATCATGGGAACCAATACCTAACCTTAACATCCTTATATCATCGTACATAAAGTAAAGTTGGTCGGTCTATTTGGTATTGTTCATCTGCCATTGGAACCAATTGAAAACCATTTGAAAATCAATCCAGATACTTGTGATATATTATCAAAACATTTTGTACCTGAATTGTTTTTGATATTTTTAGAATAAGTGCTCCCCCTCAACATGTGCATCAAATGTTTGAAATTGTTTTGCACACGGAGGCAAGAGGAAGAAATCAACTTCTTTGTTTACCATTTTCTAAAAAATATCACCATCACTTCCTTGATCAAATCACGTAGATGAAGCATTTTCAGGAAGGATGAGGTTTCCATAAATTTGCTCCCCCTCAATATGCGCCTTGCGGTAGAAAAGAGTTTTGCACATACTAGAGGGAACCCTTTATCATCAAAGGATTTAGAAGCCATGTGATCAAGGTACTTTAAAAAAATATTTAAAGTGTAGTGTACCCTGATGACATGAGTTTGCAAAGAGAGTTCTCCCCCTTAATATATGCTTCGAGATTCGAAAAATTGTTTAGCACATATAAGAGAGAAGTTTGCACAAAAATTGGTCATCTTATCTTTTACCGTCTTTCATATTTATATCACATTTTCTCCCCCGATCAAAAATCTTAAATCCTTTGAGATTTTGGATCTCAAGTGATTTAAATATGTATGAGGTAAAATATTTGTAGGAGAAAAATGTGTCCGATTTTATATGATAAAGAAAATGGACAACACAGATGTTTCCCCTTTTACAAGGAAACCATAGTACAAATCCTAGCACTATTACATGTATTACAGTTGTCCATATTTATTACACCACATATTACACAAAGTAAAAAAACATAGACGGTATCCTGAAGAAGTCTTCATTTAGTTCTCTGAAGAAGTTTGTAGTGACCATCACGGAGCCTTCCACCAACAAAACTTTCAAGGCTGCGGAAGATCCTTCTGGTCTTGAGTCTTCGTCTGATTGCAGCAATGAAATGTTCACATCTCTTCACATCATCCTCGGTCCAAAAAATGGTTTTAATCCAAGATTTCATATCAAGTTTGGCTTCTTTCACTCTGGTGTCAAGTTCTTCTTCGACCATTTTGAGCGTACCATCACTAAACTTGTAGAGTTCACATAGACGCATAAGCATACGCGATCCATATCTGTCGGTGAAGATGACGGCTCTAGGGGTGTCAAGAACTTTGTATTCTCGATGATATTCATGCCCGGCTGCATTCCATTGAGGACTTGTGTGGTTGACCCTGGTTTGGTAGCTTTCAATGCCAAGCTGAAAGTCCTCAACTCGTTTCGAATGACTAAGCCCCGATCCAAAGAGTGACAGCTGCAGAGAGGGCCTTTTCTCACGTGCATGTAAGTGCTCCAGTGTCCTTGAAGATTTAAGAGATAGAGATCTTGAAATCATTTGGCGAAGATGTTTGAAGTCGTTCTCTTCAATGGTATACACTTTGGGGTCAGCTCTTTTAAGGACAATCTTCTTCAAGTACTCATATCCATAGATCGGGAAGATCTCTACACTAACAACGCTTAAGATTTGCAGCTTTGATCTGACATTATTGCGTCTTTTATCAGCACCATGTCTTTCTATGTAGAACTTCTTCTTTTTGAACCACCAGTGGGAAATACCATAAGAAGCTGCAATATCATAATTTTGTTCTTCATTCGCCCGAGAATTGATCAGGGAACCATCTGCTCAAGCCCCGTCGAGTAGGTTGCAGCCTTCATCTTTGATATTGATAGAGGCGATGCCCAATTGTTGTCAGGAATCATAGAGTCGGACTGGGATGGTCCATGTGGGTTCCTGGAGAAGGAGGTCTATCTTCCACAATGACTTTGAATTGTGTCTTTTGAAGGAGCGACTCTGGATGTGGTAGTGCGATTCCCGGCCATGTAAGAATCAAACCAGTCTTCTGAGGGCTTAGGAATATGCTTTGTAGATGCATCATCTTCATCCGGTTCGAGTCGGCCATGACTTGAGACTCTTCGTGAACCAATTGATCATCAGGAATAGAAGTGGATGTGGAGGTGAACCCTGATCAATGCGTCGATCGCGAGGCAGCAGATTTCTTGAGTACTCTGTTTGTTTGTAGAGTCGATTGATTGGAAGGTTTTGGAGGAGATGATGGTGGTTGTGATGGAGGTGAATTGGTTGTTGAAGAAGGATTACCAGCTCCAGATGTTCCAGCGCCTCCCATTGGTGGAGGATCTTCGCGATCTTTGCAATCCTTCATCAATGCTTCCATCTGCTTGTCCTCCTTTTCTTTTTAGCTTCTTTTCCCCGATGTCAACCTTAAACTGCTCATAATTATCGAACTTAATAGATTCTTCAAGAGCTTCAAAGAGTTTATTGTGAACCTCATGTTTGTCCTCTTGACCTCATACATCCTTTCACACAAGCTGCTCTCATATCGGGAGATGGGGAGGTCCTTGAAACGTCCTAAAGTGGAGCCTCCATAGCCCATTCCACGGCATCCTTGACTTCTCCTTCAATAGTGGCGTGAAGCTTCATTGAAGTTGAGGTGCTCAATCTATAGACTCGATCCACCGAGATTCAACAGATTTAGGAAGTTGCCTTTCCGAGCTTCTATCCTTTTAATGGCTTTATCCGGTAGTTGATCGAGTTGAGAATCGTGGATTGGAAGCGTGGAGCATCCACATCAGCAACCATAATGACAGGATCAGGAATTGGCGACGATGTTGGTGGTGTGCGTACAGATGATTGAGTTGGTAAGGGAGGTGGAAGTGCAGTTGCTAGTGAAGATGCTGACAATGGAGGAATGGTCGAAGTGTCTTCTGCTTTGATGCCGCAGTGTACATGGATTGTGCAGAATCTAAAGTTTTGTCATTAATGAATTGATCGCCAAAAGAGAAATCTTCATCAAGATTCTTAAGTGAGGATAGAGAGTTAGTGGACAGATTTGGTTCATCCATCTTCAAGGTCTCATCAGATCTTGTCTCAAGGTTCTCCTGCGAGTCCTTTTGTAACAGAGTGTCAACCTTTAGTCCAGATTGAGTCTCTCCAAGTGTAAGAGATTCCTTAAACGTTTCAGGAACCTTGACCACTCCAGATAGTTCCTTAGCATGTGATGATTCGTTCTTCTCTTCACTCATAATGATTTGTGGTGCTAGATGAAGATGATGAGATAGTTAAGAGCATGTGGCAGACTTGTTCAGGTTTCAACACTTGCCACCCCTTTACCCTTGTCATGTGTTATTGGGGTTGGTTGTCGAGGTAGTTGAGCGGGTTCTCTTAACACAACTCCACCTACTGGAGCTTTAGCATTCTAACTTTCTAGACTTTGTTGAAATTCCAAGTTGCTTGATTAGCATCGTCTTCATCAGTTAGCCTGATAACATTCCTTGAATCTTAGTTTTTCTCACTAATCTCCTTTTCCACATTCTTTCTCTTTACTTTCGCTTCTTGGATACGGGGTCGATTGTGGAGACCTTTCAAGTCTCTTTTTAGGAAGAGAGGCATAGGATGCTTGTGAGGCTGACTTGGTCACGGGAGCATTTGGTTGTAAAGGAGAGGGTGTGACATCAGCAGAGAGTTTGGTTGCTCTTTTCATGTATTGCTTGAAGTAGTCCTTCTTCTTGATATCTTCTGTGAGAAGACGATCATGAATTGGCAATCCAAATACTTCTTTATCCGTACCTCTAGGAACATATTTCAGGTTTCCTAAAACAAATTCATCTTCTGCTTTGTGTAAAGTTGATTCAGACCTAGGAGTGAATTTATGAGTTTGTTGTAAGTACTGGATAACAAGCTTAGAGAATCGATCTTTGGGAATTACAAGCTTGTTCGTTTCTTTCGGCCTTGAGCATTGTTCAAAAAGGTTCTATCGGATATGAATGTGTTCATTGATAATGAGAATTCTTCCCAAATACGATCAGAGACATTCACATCAACCCCATTAACGATTCCCCATAGGATTTGCAAGATAGGTATTCTCACTTTATCGAACCCGAAGTTTTCCCGATAAGCATAAGTTCAGAATGGTTGTAATAGCTCTCCAAGGTTGATACATGTGTCCGGTGACGATGTCAGATGCTCTTGAAATGCTCTTCTGATAGCCCAACCCAATTAGAAATACTATCGGATCGTCGACACGGTGGAGATTCAGAACGAACGTCAGGGTTACTTGGTGTGATTCCAAGAACCTTGCTTAGAATATCAGAATCAATTGTGAACTCCCTATTATCCAGTTTGCAAGAGTATTGTGCTGTGATTTTGTTCCATTGAACGGTGTTCCAGAATTGTTGTATGTAGATGGTAGGAATTGAGCATTGCTTTGTAATAGCTCCGAAGAAGTTAGTGTTTTTGAGGATGTCAATTGAAACTTTGAGTATCGGATTTTGTTGGAGCCTTTGTAGGTCCACATAACAGTTGCTTTTACCTATAGCAGCCCATTGACTTCTGGGAAGGATTTCATCGTCTGAGAGAATTCGGATGATCTGACGAGGTGGCGCTCTTTTGGGATTGAACTTGCCATTGATGTTCGAGTAATCATACAATCAACGATAATGAATGGGAACGAGGTTAGATGATAAATGGTAAGTGAGACAACATTGAGAGCACCCTTATGACATAGAGGTAGTAACTCAGAAGGAGTCCCCAAAGCACATACAGAGAAAGATAGAGTGGCATAGATTACAAATATATGACAACTTTCAAATATATGATAACATTCATAATTGAGATATATCAATGAAGTACAGTCATATAGATAAATGATTACATGACGAGCTTATAAGTGATTTAAAGGGCAAAAGAGTGCATTTCAAAGTGATCATGACATGAGCCAAGATACACATGTAAAAGTGATATAACACATATGTATGAGGCAAAAAGTAACATTTGGCAGTCATGAGAGAGACCAAGTACCTTTTGCCTAAACAGAGATGTCATAACAGATTACATAGAGTATGTTGATTCAATAAGTCGAATTAGGAGATTACGAGTGATGTGAGAGTGAGATCATCTTTAGCACAAAAACCTTTGAACATTTAAATAATCCTTGACCCTAAGACTAATTCACAACATGAAAGTGAACATGCTTGCAGACTTGTAAAGACAAGTCGTCATCTAGACCACGACAAGTCGCTAAAGGTTTAGCACTCTAAGTCGCTAAGCTAATTCGCTAGCAGGTAAAGCCAAGTCGCCATGAACATTACCTACCAAGTCGCTACAAAGCAGTCAACTAAGTCGCTAGGTTACTAATTCGCTAACTTGTAAATACAAGTCGCTAACTACTAACTCGCTAACCAAGTCGCTAGAATATAGTGAACTAATTCGCTATAGAAACGTAGTCTTAAGTTGAACTGTAACTCGCTATGAAGAACATTCAGACTAAGTCGCTACCAAGAACAATTTAAATCGCCACCAAGAACACTTCTAACATCAACCCATCAGTCCAATCCACTTAATCATACATCAATGTATTCCAAACACTATATACCAAACAATATATTCCAAACATTTTGAACCCGTTCAATCATTATACAAGCAACAAACATACTTTTTCATGAAAAGTCAAACCTAAACGAGAGACAAACAATCACAACTCACGAGCTCGAAAGGATCTGGATACAAAGTACATGTTAAAAGCGGACACAAAAGCTTGAGAACAAAGATAAGGGGGATCGGGCAAACCTTTGCTATGTCGCTAAAGTGAGCACAATGACGAGGAAGATAAAACGAGAGAGAAAAAAACTTTTGAAGAAAAAGGTAACTCGCTATAGGGTAATTCGCTAGGGTTATCCCAACTAACTATGATGGTATGACACAATTGGTCCTTGTGGTTTTAACATGAGGTGAGGTAAGTCGCTAGTGCAACATAACTTTCACTATATGGCAACTTTGGTCCCTATGGTATTGATGAACGAGTGGTAGGTTGCAAACACAGATTATAGACTAAGCCTCTAGCAAAGATAATCACACTGATCACCATGAATCAATTAAACATTTAGACGCATAAGCATTAAAATCTAAGCAAGGCACTTAATACGTAGGTACACACTGATAATCACATGAGCAAGATATGACCACAACCTACAGACACCATAACCAGATAGTTACAGAGGCAAAACACGACCTCAACATACAAATGAGCAAGCATTATAACCAACACAGAATCCAATGGCATAGATAGTCAAGAAAAACATATACAAGTCTCCCCTCAATCAAGTTCATCAAAACGATGATTGACATAAGTATACCCTGATAAGATGGAAACAAGAATATTTCAATTGTTCGAACTTCATCTATGATCCCGTGCCATTATTGAATGACATTTCTAGGACCGTAGATGTTATCGATAACAGTGAAAATATTCTTTATTAGATAGGAAAAACGTGATAAAATTGTACATTTAAAGAATTTAAACATGATATAATTATTTTTTTTTTTATTTTTTTTTTATTTTTTATTTTTTTTATTTATTTATTTTTTTTTAAGTAACTTGATTTATACAAAGATATGGATGAACGAGTCCTGATTCAATGATGAATAGGAGTCAAGGTAAGTAGTGCATCAACTTTGCCGCTATAGCTCTGAATGAGCTATGTTCATTTCGATGGGAACCAAGTCATGAAGTTCTGATTGAGTTGAGCATTGTACCGAAAAGGCTGAGAGCACATTGTACTTGAAGCACATGTAGATTTGTACATAGAAGAGTTAGTGACATGATTAGTCTCACATTTGGATGCATCACAGTATAATACAGACTTATCATTAATGGGGATCCTATTAGCTTCTACATTCTTGAAAAGTTTACCTGTGGGAATCCACTTGAGGCATGATCTAGGAATGTAAGTTCGTTTAAGTCCTGTAAACTTAAATAATCTACCAGTGGGAATCCATTTGAAGCCACAGTGAGTTGAACTAAATGAGTGCACAGCCTTGAATTGACTAATTGTCCTTTTGTGATCAGAGAATTTCTTAGGGGTTGATCTGTCAGATGATTTTTGCATGAGACCTAGTTAAACTTATTGCATTTCTGATCTGTGAGTGATGACCATTAGTCCTATGCTTAGGATTCATCATATCTAAACTAGGCAATGAAGTGATGGTTTTGACAAAACAAACTGATTATCAACTTGGGATGTAGGCTTAGATTTTAATGGTTTCGCTCTTTCGGACCTATAGGCATTAGGTTGTTTAATCACTGTGTGTTTCAAGTTGTTCTGAACATTTGACTTTCCCAAAGTTGAAGGTTTTGCAAACTTAGTGTTCATCCTATTTCAACATGCTTCCGAGCTCATTTTTTAGTGCAACAATATTGAAGCTCTTATCCTGAATTTGTGCTTTGAGGTTATCAATATCTTTCATCAAGAGATTAGATTGATTGACTAATTTAGAGTTTGTTTCCTCAAGGTTCTTTCTTAAATGCTCATTTTCTCTTAGAAGGTTGGACACACATAGAGCTAGTTTAGAATTCCTAGATTCTAGTGTATCACTCATCTCATGACAGTCATATTTCTGGGCTTCTGAAAGAAGCGATTTCAGATTTCTTATGGTCGAATCTTTGTCCTGAATCTAGGATTTTAACTGATTAATTTCAAAAAATTCTCAAAATTCTGGAAGTTCCGATTACTACTGTTTTTTGCATAAAACATTTCATTCTTATGTTGTATTTCAATTTGCAAAAGATACAGTGTTTTCAAGAATTGAAAATTTGTTTGAAAGCTCATCATATATCCTTTTTTCAATCATGTTACTTGCATTAGATTCAGACAAAACAAAGATTGATTCCACATTGTTATGTTCAGGGTAAGAGTCATGTACCTTTTGTGAGAATTAGTGTGATCGATAAGTGTACCTTGTTGATTGATACCTTTTCGACTCGAGAATTTGAGATCAGTGTTGTTTTCTTCATCCTTTTCCATCTCAACGAGATTCTGTCAGTGTCTTCTGGTTCAACTGGAATGAAGCATGACACGTCATCATTGTTCCATGGACACTCTTGACACTCATTTAATTCCTTCAGCTTGTTATTCTCTTTTGCAGTTTCCTCGATGTATGTTTCCATATTACTCATGAGTTGAATAAATGAGTTTCTGAACTCATGAATTTCCATTCCCGTGTGCTTCTTGAAAGACATTCCAGTCATGGTATTATCAAAATCTGAGGAGTATTCTTCCTGGGTAAGTGGCTGAAATTGGTTGAAGATGGTTTGGAGAGCGACATGAGAATCATCAGTTGAGAGCTTTTCTTTGGTAATTTGAATCCTCGGTCGTTCTAGGTTAAAGCAGCTCTTGTTAAAGTGGGAAAATCCTGACGAAGGATGGCACAACTTGTTCGATCCATGGTTGTTGATAAGAGTAATTTGAGAAGCTGACAGAGTTGTTGAAACGACTCAGAGGTGCATTCCACACTCTTAGTATCATCTGATGATATTAAGAATGACTTATTTGAGTTGTTCTGATTGATCGATACTGAGTTATTAAGTGTGAGGCCTTCAGATGGGCATTCTGTTTCACTATTCTGTGCTGTGTCATAGAGAGCAAGTACTTTGGTGATTAAAGAATCCGTGATGACTGACATTGTGTTATTAAGAATTACTCCCCAAGTCTCTAGAGAATTTAGAATCAATTCGCTACCAACTAAATAGTACTAATCCCAAGTCGCTAGAAAATACTACACCAAGTCGCCAACACTAATTCGCCACCACGCTAAGTCGCTAGCTTTCCAATTCGCTAGCCAGATGTAAGTCGCTAAGTGGTAACTCGCTAACACTTAAGTCGCTAACAAAAATTGGCGGCAATTCGCTACTCAAGTCGCCAACAATGCAAGTCGCTAAAGAGCAACTCGCTACAGACCAAGTCGCTACCACCAGTCGCTACCCGTAGTGGAGAGTCCACTACTTGTACTTTAACTCGCTAGATCTAACTCGCTAGCTCCACCACTGTAAGTCGCTATAAAATGTGTAAGGTCGCTACCAAGAAAATATTCCGTGAGCTAAGTCGCTAGCTTGAAAAACCATATAAACATCACTTTTCAATCCAAAACAACCCAACCAAGATGATTCAAGCTTACCAAATGAAAACCTAAACACTTTTGATGATTCTAAACATAAAAGTACCAACAAAATTGAAACTTTAACACAAGAAATCAACCAAATGATGCAAAAACCACTAAACTTTTTCAAACTCAAAAACCACCTAAAAACCACTATAAATCCAAAGATGTGCAAGATATGATCTAACCATGGCTCTTGATACCAATTGTAAGATATAACTTTTCACTTACACATCATAACATTAACACAATGAGCACATAGATGGTTTTAGAGAGAGAAAGAGTGGGACATTCTAGTGAGAGAAACTTGTAGAATATTAGATTACCAAAGAACATCCAACCCTCTACCTTGCAAGGTAGAGGGTATTTATAGGTTACAAACTAAACGACCTCGTGACGGCCTGTGGATCAGGGATACAGTGGTAAAGACCGACCTTCCTCCACGGTGTTGCACTAAACTATTTTACGCTACTAACTAACTACATAAAAACGGGACTAATGACCAATCTACGAGCTAACTAGTGTTAGATAATAGTTGGGGTAACCGACTCTTCAATACAGGAATTTATCGAATTCCTAACATAGAGGTTTAGACCAGTCGGTGTAATATGGAGGGTTGTCCCGTTTGGTGAAGTCGATGTTTGCTTCGGGGTTGAGCCAATCCATGTTGTTAGACATAGCTCGTGCTATATTATTAAGGTGATACTCAACTAATAGCACTTTCGAGCGTCTTTGGCTTGAAATGCTTCATTCTTGATTCAACTTCCTTTCGGATTTAGATCATCTTTTTCACCGCGAATTTTCTTGCAAGAACTTAGCATGCTCCAATATGCGACACTTCTCTGGCATCTTGACCTTAGTGGGTAGGGTGTAGAATCAACAAGCTTGAGAACGGTCCGAATTCGGTATCCTCGTCCAGCCATGATAAGACGTCGGTCGCCAAGCCTTCTTCTTCTTTTCTTTGGCCTAGAGGAGGATTACGGTTTCTTGGTTGTGTCAGAGAGATGGGTTGTTGTTGGGGCTCATGGACTTCCTCATCGTCACACCGTATACTCAAAGTGATCACGGTTTTTGAGTCGGGGTGGTAACTCGAATCGAGGTTTATCGTAGAAGCGAGGAGAGATCTTTGTTGAGCTCGAGTCCATTGGGGTGGAGGTTGCATTGAAAATGATTCACCAGACTTCTTCGGGCGTTTGGGCTCGTTATCCTTATCCTTATCTTTATCTTCATCGTCTCTGACGTTTAGGCCTTCAGCTTCTTCTCTGCATGCTGACTTGAGTTGGTATTCCAGCAATGCTTCAAACAATTTACCTTCATAGGAGGCAACGTTGCGGAGAGCGTTTGACATTTGAGCTACCAGCCGGTTTACCAATTCAGCATCTGAGAAGATTATGGGATCAACTGGATTGATGTTTACATGCATTCGAGTTGATTTCATAGTTTGCTTGGCCAAATGCAATAGATTCGGATAAAGTTGTCGGTGTACATCTCCTTTGTCAGTTTAGGAACGACGTCAAGAAGGAACTTGTGAGTGTATCCCTTGATCATCTCGTCCATTTTCTCTTGAAGATCATCTTTCATGAGCTTCGGACATACTCCCTTTTCAACTTGCATCTTGTCTTTCTCATCATGAAGATATTGTATCGAGTCCGACAAGAAAATCTAACTTCTTCTTTGTAATATCTTTCTCTCGACTGCTTGACGGCTTTAACAATTCGGACTTTGCTTGAGAGATCAAGATGCCGCTGGCTTCTTCACAGATTTGGATGTGGATTTTGTTGTTCTTTTTTATGGTGGTGGTGAAGAGTGAGAGGACGAGTGGGTGAAGAGGAGATGTGAGGTGACTCGGGGTCTTTAGGAGGCTTAGCGGTTTCTTCCTTAGAGCGGGTTGGATACAAGAGAAGAAGATCATTGTAGTCCATCTCGTCATCTTTATCGGATTTAGCTTGCTCTTCAGCCTGAATTCAAGCATCTTCATCTGCTTACAGCTTGAGCTGCGAAGCCGTCAGCCTTTTCCTTCTCAGACTTTTCTTTTACGGTTTTTCAATGTCAAACTCAATAGAATCTTCCACGTCTTGTTGTTGTTGCTCATGAGTGGTGGCACGGATCCCTTATCGGGTTGATTAACGCGGGACACGGTGTAGGTTGAACTCCACCACTCGATCCTCCGGCCACCCATTTGATCCTTAGCAATTCTTTGCAACGTGTTGGAGTCTAATGAATTTGAACTTCTTTCTGTACTCGGTGTCCGAGGCTCTTCATCTAATTCTTCTTCTTCTTCTTCAACTCTCTGGAGTCTTTCCTTTTCCTTTATCGTCGGTGGATCTGGGAGGTTTCGGTATCGATGGAGTGTCATCCTGCGGTTGGTAGGTAATCTCTTCATCGATTCAGTACCCTCGAGTCCCCGCTGCTTAGCTTTCTTTGCCGGGCTTGGGAATAGGAATAGGAACAGCTTCTTGAGAAGGAACTCTCCTTTTGCTTGGAGGTTTCCTCTTCGGGAACATTCGTTGACTCTCAGGTGCTTGCGGCCTGCGCACTCCTCTTCGGTTTTCCTGGCGAGGTGTGCCGAAGATTTTCATCTAGAAAACCAACTTTGTTCTCTTGCACAGCTTTGAGATACCTTTTGTAAGAGTTGAGCTTTTGATTTCATCCGAAGGTGGTGGCAAAACAGCAACTTGTTTCTTGGTAGTTGACTCCTTAAATCGAATTATTAGAGTGGGTTCAGACAACATGTCGAGATTATCGGGATCATTGATTCTCTTGGGGATATCAGGGTTATATCCAAGTGCTCTTTGGATCAACAGTTTTGTATATCTGATATAAGGAATCTTTGAGCCAAGCTTTTGGAGGAATGTCATCATGTCATCCCATATCGAGCTTCAACTCGTGTGTTCATGTTGATCAAAGCCCAAAATATTTGCAGTTCCACGAGCTTGGGGTGCTCATAGCGCATCCACGACCGAGAAACGAATTTTGTGATGATGATATAAAGGGTTCTCCAAGGCTGAGGAATGTTCTTTAGATCCACGATGCTTATTGATTACTCCGAAGCCTTCGTACCCAATATCAATCAAGAATTGTAGAACGTCTCTTCAAAGTGCAGTGAGTATTCAGTTGGTATGATGTCAGGAATGAGGAGGACAGCTCTTAAATCTGCAGGCGTGCTAGTGACTTGTTTGTGGTTGAGAGTCACAGTCATAACATTCTGTCCTTTGATCTTTTTGCATTGTGTTCCAGAACTGATGAATGTAGATCTCTGGAACAGTAGCAGAATGAGAGAGCATGTTCTGATAAGGATGGTTCTTTAGAATATCCACAGCAATCAAACAAGAAGACTCTGAGCAGGTGAGGGTTTCAAAGTCAACACAAAGTTTGTTCTTTCCAATCTTCATCGGATAGCCATTTGGGAAGATATCAGCAATGGGGAGAACATTTGTTGCATCCACATTCATTTGGCGTCCATATGATGTGATAAAATATATTTAGCCAAGAACCAACATATCGAAAGACATAATGTTAGTCAATGGAAGGTTTTATTGTCTACTTATTGAATGAGAAATGTCAATGATTGTTGAGTCCACAGTCGCTTGTTTGTTCAAAAGTCCAATGACGCCGAGTGATAAGTTTTGTGAGTTAGTTAACTTTAGGTTTTAAAGTTTATGTTATCACATATTGTTTTTCACAACATATTAAACGTTTTAAGCTTATTAGTGACATATTGGTTTCTGGCGTTATGATTAGTTTATTTACAAGTTTGCACGCGTAACAATTCATGATGAAGGTTTAATCAAGACTTAGGCGTATGAATGGTAGCTTATGCGTAAACAGGAGTTATACGTGTAAAGGCGCAAAATTAGGACCTTGTCTTACCGTAGAAATATGCAGCGTAGTAAAAGGGGTCCTTATGCGTAGAGCTTAGCGTAGCGATATATAAACCTTACGCGTAAGGCTTACACGTAAGTAAGTAGACCTTATCGTGGAGATGTCATGTTCGCATATCCTTCACAGGATACGTGGTAGTCATATGTAGAACCTTATGCGTAGATGTATAACAACCTTGATTCTGAATATTACGTGTAGCAAACCTGAAATAAAATCATCATAGCATCAATATTAACACCTACATTCATTCTATAACGCATCATGGCATGAGTGCTATCAAAAAGCGGTTACGCGTAAAACCTTATCGTAGAACTTAAACCCAGTTTCAAGAATTAGCGTAAGAAATCTAGCCATGGAAATTGCACCAAACTTTTTCTGGTAAGTCTAAGATGTTATGTGAGTGTAATGACCAAGTTTTAACACTAAATTCAGTAGTGAATCAAAAAATACCCAAATCTCAAGAACATTAAACCTAATTTCTAATTCTGCCATATTTGGTGTTTCGGGCAAGCTCTAGCTATGGATAAGTTCAATTCATCATCAAAACAACTTCATACAACAATCTTTTTAACCAGAAACACTCTCATTTGAAAACACCCAAACCCACGCATAAACCCTACTTTCAAGAAACATTCAATTATTTGGAGTATTGATGATAAAATAGACTCATATTGATTAAATACACGTTTTAACCTAACCATTTTAACCAAAAACACTCAAACACGATTGTGTGTTCTTACACATTGGCGTAGACCACAAAATCACAATATCTCAAGATTTAACCGTTGGATTTATGAAAATTCAAAACCATTGTTTAAAAACTTGTTATAAACACGAAAAACTTACATTGATGATGAAACTTCGGATTAGCTTGGTTCAATTTTAGGCGTAGGATTAGTTAGTTGTGTGTAATAAATGAGAAGTGAAAGTTAGGTGGAGGAGTTTTATTTAAAATAACTTTAAGCTTTTGGCGCTTTAGTCCCTCCACCTTTTCCATTTTCATCCAAGGCCTTTTAACTTCCATTATGGTTACCAAACAAAGATTATTTGGAAATAACTTTGACGACACTCCTTGACTTAGAAATAATGAAAGTTTATAAATTTTAGTCGAAAAGTGTGAAAACCGAAATGTGACCACCATTAGTAAATAAACAACCAGATAAGATAACATGCAAGCACAAGGTTTTATGGCGAAAATATTTGCTTTCTCCCTCAACACTTGATCGGAAAAATCTTTGAATTTTAAAAGATTGAAGTGTTGTGTGGAAAATTTGTACTTGCCATGTTAAAAGAAATATAGATAGAAGAATATTTTAGAAGTTTTATCTGATTTTATATTTTTTGTATTTTGTTTTTGAAAAATATTTACAAAAGAGGTTTTGGTGTTTGATTGGTTTTAAGAATGTTTTAAGAATGTTTTAAGAGTTCATCCAGTTCCTCTTGAGTCAAACACCGCATACCAATCCGGTGGACCAACTCATTAAACCTAGCAGGAGCTAGGGATTTGGTGAGAAGATCGCAAGTGGTATTCTGTACCCCACAAAGTATAATTCAACAGTATCTTGTTCCACGTGGTCCTTGATGAAATGATATCGAAGATCGATGTGCTTTGATTTTGAGTGTTGAACTGAATTGCACGAGATCGCAATCGCACTCCGATTGTCGCAGTACATCGGGATTCTGTCAAATACGTAACCATAGTCTTTGAGTTGTGTTCTCATCCAAATGACTTGAGCACAACACGCCGACATGGCTACATATTCTGCTTCGGTTGAGGACAGCGATGTACAATCCTACTTCTTCGATTGCCATGACACCAGTTTATCACCAAGAAATTGTAAAGCTCCTGAAGTACTTTTACGAGAATCTACGCATCCTGCGTGATCAGCGTCTAAAAAAGTGATTAGTTCAAAACCAGAATCCTTCGGATACCAGATTCCAAAATTAATGGTTCCCTTGATGTATCGGAGGATTCTTTTAGCCTCTGAGAGATGGGTTTCAGTTGGTCTCGACTGATAACGGGAGCAAAGATATACGGCAAAAACAATATCAGGCCTGCTAGCTGTTAGATACATGAGAGACCCATTGATACTACGGTATTTGTAGGGTCCACCAATTCCCATGTAAATCAGCGTCTAGCTTCTTGGTATGAGCCATTGGTGTGGCGTAGGTGTCACAGTTTTGTATTCCAAATTTGTGTACAATTCAAGGCATATTTGGATGACTCAAGAAAATACCACGTGGTGATTGATGAACTTGCATTCCAAGGAAGAATGTGAGTTCACCCATCATTGACATTTCAAAATGTTTTGTCATAAGTTTTGCAAAAGCGTTTGAGTATTTTAAATGTGTTGACCCAACAATGATGTCATCCACATAAATTTGAACGATTAAGATGTGAGCCCCGTGATATTGTATAAAGAGTGTAGGGTCGACCGAACCTTTGGTGAACTTATTGGCAATAAGGAAGGATGATAACTTATCGTACCACGAGGGGCTTGTTTGAGACCGTAGAGAGCTTTCTTAAGTTTGTAGACATGATTAGGGAACTCTGGATCAACGAATCCTTTTGGCTGGCTAACATAAACCGTTTCCTTCAGTTGTCCATTGAGAAAAGCAGTTTTGACATCCATTTGAAAGACCGTGATGTTCATGTGAGCCGCAAATGCCAGAAAAATCCGAACAGCCTCAAGACGAGCAACCGGAGCAAATGATTCTTCAAAGTCAATACCCTCTTCCTGTCTATAACCCTTAGCCATCAAACGTGACTTGTTTCTAATTACGGTTCCTTCAGCATCCAATTTGTTTTTCCAAATCCATTTTAGACCAATGACGAAGACCCCTGTTGGCCTTTCAACCAGTTCCCATACTTCAAGACGTTTGAATTGGTTGAGTTCTTCCTGCATGGATTCAATCCAGTTGTCCTTTGTCATTGCGTCTTTAATGTTTTTAGGCTCAGATTGGCAGACAGTGAGTGCATAAATGAAATGTTCACCATCTGTGTGAAGATGTTGTCTCGTTACGATTGGTTGATTTAGGTTACCAATAATATTCTCAAGAGGATGGTCTTTCGTCCAACGATGGGTGAAAGGTTGATGTTGATATACATTATGCAGATTTTGAGGATTCAAATGGCTTGTTGATGATTCCGCGACATCAGGTGCAGCAGATTCATTAGCAAACGGGTTAAAGAACGCATTTTGATCAAAACCTGCAGGTGGGGTTACTTCATTGTTCAGAACATCATCAGCTGGTTCAGTGTCGTTGGAAGCAGTTTGTTCAACTGTTGTTGTAGAGTCAACTGGTGGTGCTTCTTCAACAGTAGTTGTTGTAGCAGGTGTATCAGGTATGAGAGTGTTATCAGGTTGAGCAGCGGAAATAGCGGATACACCTGGAGCACGTTCATCAATATCGTCACTGAACAGAGGAGCAAATAGCCTTTCCATTTGTTGACGAGTATGCTGAGGGCTTGTATCAGCGGATGATGGGGTTTGGGGGAAGTTTAAGCGGTTGTGACAAGGTTCCAAGCTGTTATACTCAGAAGCCATTGTAGTGAGTTCATCAAAATTAGCATGAATCGTTTCCATAACCTGCTTTGTACGACGATTCCAGATTCGGTAAATTCTCACAATATCCAATAAAGACTCCAATGTCAGCTTTGGATTTGAGCTTTCCAAAGTCATCACGATCATTATTCGGATAGCAAAGAGATCCAAAGACATGAAAGTGTTTGAGATTCAGTTTACGGTTGTGGAGAAGCTCAAATGGTGTTTTGTTGTGGCGTTTTGTAATCATTGAGTGGTTCTGAGTGTAGCATGCAGTTGAGACAGCTTCACCCATAAGTAATCTGGAAGTTTAGCATTGATTAACATGTTCGCAGCTTCTACTAACGTACTTTCGTCTTTCACAACTCCGTTTTGTTCTGTGGCGGGCAATAGATGTTTGATGCTGAATTCCCACTTTCTCATAATATTCCCGAAGAATTTGATTCACAAATTCAGTTCCTTTGTTTGTTCGAATTTGTCTAACGGTGTTCCGGAGCTGAATTTGAATTTTTGTGAGAAAGGTGATGATCATCTGTGGAGCTTGATCTTTACTTCGAAGAAAGTAAACCAAGTCCATCTTGAGTAGTCATCAACAATTACCAAGATGTAGCGTTTGCCATTTTCGTTCTTGCATGCGCATCGGGCCCACACAAATCCATGTGAAGAAGATGAAGCACATGCTGAGAGCTGTGTTCCACCTTTGAAGGAAAATGAGCACGAGTGCTTTTCCCTTGTTCACAGGTTGAGCATAGGTGATCTTTAGAATACCGAATCGTCGGAGACCTTCAACAAGTTTTGTGCGAGCAAGGTTGTTGGTTTGAAAGTTTAGATGTGAGAGACGACGGTGCCATAGCCAAGATTTTGTAGATGTAGCCTTTGAGAGTAGACAAATGGGAGATGAAGCAATCATGTCTTGCATAGAGATAGTGTAGAGACGGATGAGCGTTGGACCAGACATAAGATCATTTCCTTGTAGATCACGAATGAAACAAGTTTCCTCCTAAAAGCGACTTCCAAGTCTCCATCACAAAATTGACCAACACAAAAGAGATTGTGACCGAGGCCTTCCACATAATAAACCCGGCTAATTTCGATGTTGCCATTAATGTAGTCTCCGTAGCCCATGATAGCTGCGAAGTGATCATTCCGAATCTGACAGTGCCAATGAACTTTGCAACAAAGTTTGATAACAGTTTAAGGTTGCTTGTCATGTGTCGGGAACATCGCTATCACAATCCAAAGGATGATCTATATCCCATCATTACACACAGACGACACGATGGAATAGAAGTAGATGTGGAACCGCAATGTTAGAGGGTTCCTCGGGGCAGTTATAGTTGAAATACATACATCAATGATTTTAGGCATCCATTTAAATCCTAGTGTATTATGTATCCATTTCTGCCATCTCCAACTAGTCTTAGCTTTAGTCTTAGTGAATGTGCTAGGTGTTACAACAATCCTTGGAGGGATATCGGGAACTACAGGGACATCAATTGGTTTCTTAGAATCTAAAAGGTGGTTTACCAAGCACAGACTTATAAGCATTAGTGGCCTAAGGTATTCCGAATCTTAGGATTCCGTAAATAAGACAAGATAGCCTTAGCAACACATTTATCATGACAAGCTAGAACTCATACTTTTACAAAAATAACACAAGATGCATCAGACTGAATATCAAAACTACTTAAAGGTTCAACATTAGTTACAACACTTTTTCCATTACATTTGCCAGTCGCAATATCTAAAGTGGGTGCAACTGGAGTCTTATTCAAAGTCCTAGCGTGTTCTTACTTCAACATTCTTTATTTGTCTTTTCTTAGGTCGCAACTTCCTATTCTTCCTTGATTGGTCCTCTAGCTGTGAAGTGCGGAGCGTTTGGAAAAGAGGCAACTAGTCATGTTTCAGAGAGGGAAGCACATTAGTAACTTGTGTTTTGTCAGTAGGTATTCTGGGGACATGAGTGCTAAGTGTTACAGGTGCAACTCTCTTAATGATGCTAGGCTGAACTTGTTCATACTTTCCTAACATTTCCCTTAACTTAAAAAAGTGTGCAAGCGTGGGATTTCAAAAACGAAACAGAGAAAAGAAGATTGCAGAAAATTCATGACTTCTTTAGTGTATGCAAGATAATGATCAAGTTCGTTTGATGCTTCATCACGAGTCTATTTGAGTAAATCAAATATGACACCATATTCCTCTTTAACTTTTGCAAGTTCTTGTTCATATTTTGAGATTTGACACTTAAAAGACATGTTTGATCATCCAGTTGCTCAATTTTAGGATCAGAAGGTTTTGCACGCAACTGGGCGATTTCGTTTTGAAAAACAAGTTGTTGATCGTGAATATCTTTTTGACACCAATTAAACGACGTTTGCATTGGAAAGTTCGTTTTTCAATCGTTCATTTTCAACTTTTTAAAAACTCGAGGTGAAGCACATTGTCAATTATTCTCAACAATTTCAACAGTATCAACAGAATCAGCAGAGATATGATCAGATGCATATGCACAGAATGTAATAACACAAGATTATTGATATCAAGGCACAGATAACATTTTCCAAGAGTCGATCAACTCTTTTCGCAATATTCTTTTTACGTTTAGTATTTGAAATCGATGTTTTTCCCGCGAAAACTATTTTCATGAGACCAAGTTCCGGTGAAAATCCTTTCCCAATATAGTGCACGGTTTTCAAATTTTTGACATGGGGTAAAAATTCTTTTTTGGGAAAATGTCTCTTTGTGCTCGTGCCAATGGCAAATGAAAATGTTCAACTTTTATTTCAGAATGAAGTTCAATCTCACGTTCCAAAGTTTGATGTCGGATAAAAAGTGTCAAAGTATTTAATAACCGCGAAAACTTTCGGCTTTAGGTTTTACTTGCACGGAGTGAAGGTGAAAGGACCATTAATTTGGGCACCCATTGTGTTGGGGACTAACTTTAGAGCGGTGTGGGGAGCCAACGATGTGTTTGAAGTATCTTGTTGTGTGACAAAAGGATTCGTTTGTACGAATAGTTAAATGGTTTATTATAAAACGACATTTTCCATTTGGACCGACGCGTACTGCATATGCCGAATTCCTCATGCGATATATTCCATACAACAGGCATAATTGAATCATCAATTCTATGTTCTGCACTATAAACTTCAGATTTGGTTTTGAATGCTCGTGGAAAACTTAGGTTTATAATCAGGCAAGATTAGGTCCATATCCATTTGGATTTGGTTTGAAAGTAAACTTTTGAATCGTTGTGATGGATTCACCATGGGATAAACAATAGTTTCGAAACTCTTTGATTTTGTGGTGTAAGCGACAATTTCCTCCAGATAGGTAGGCATCTGAGGCGGGGCGTT
>OU343224.1:238564175-238779303 GCA_910596185.1 Chrysanthemum makinoi | reverse complement strand
TATATAATACCAAATTAGTGAATTATAACTGAACACCAATAACCTAAACTAATAAAACTACTGATCATATCATCAAGAACACCTTAGTTGCACTAAAAACCACACAACTAGGTCTCTTAAACAAAACCCATATCCAAAAACTACCAAATTAAGCCAAAAACAACCCAATTAGCAAAATTAAAACATACCCATTACACCTTTAATCACAATAAACACAAATGAATAAACAAGAGTATAAAAGATAGAGATAGATAAAGTACCGTCACGAAATAAAGTGTTAGATATATAGCTAAATATATATATTCAAAAGAGTATCAAAGAAAGAATGTCTGCTTAGAACAAATTTCAATACAATCGCATATTCTTTTTTGCTTGTGTTTTTAGACCGAGAAAGTGTGAAATTATTTTCTAGAGAGAGAAAGGGTTTGAATTAAAAAATTCATATAATATATGTTTTGGTTTGCTTAGTCATGATGATAACTATTTATAAATACGTGTAAAAGACCAAAAAGATTGTATTGATAGTGATGATGAACGAATTTTCACGTGTGATATTCATGGAAGCTGCTCCGACCGTGTAATGGAATTTGAATTTTTACTTCTTTTGTGAAGTTATTGCATACGAGGTCGGTGAACATTTTTTTTAAGGTTAGGGCGGATTACGCATATGTTCCTCAAATCTAAGGTTGTCCAGTTCTAGTCCTTAAAGTGGCGTTTTTCACTCTTTCACGGTCCAAAACCCAGCCTAACGTCAGGTTTCCTCAGTAACGCTTTGTTCCCGAATATAAATAGAAAGAAGAGAAATGGAGAGGGGAAAAAGAGAGAAATGAAGAGGAGAGAAAAAAAAATGATTTTTAATCTTGTGTTTCTAAGTTGAAAAGAAAAGAATTGTGATGTAAGCAAAAAAATCTTTAAAATATTCTTCACTTCAATTTAGCATAATTTAGGAAGAAGAATAGAAAAGTAAATTTAATGTAATTTGCAATCATTTACTTTTCTCTCCTTTTATAAAAAATCTCAAGAACACGATTTTTTTTTTTTATTTATTATTATCCAAAATATTTCCCTTTCTCTCCAGAATTAAACTCCGGAGTAGAGCGTAACTCTTCCACATAACTTACACACAATGTCCATTTTGGCAATTACTGATAGGATTTATGTGCAAACAACACAAGAAGCTTTCACAAGTTACCTTCACGGAAATGATGAAGGGTCACAAAAGTGCACACTAAATAGAACATGCAAGCGAAAATAAGAAACGAGTATACGAAATGAAATGGGGGAAATTAGGAAATGAAAATACGTCGTTATTTTCATTAAGGGTAAAACTATTATTACATGAAACTTAATATTTATTAAGAGATAAATATTAAGGGGTAATAATGACAAGAAGCAAAACAAACAGCCCCTAAGGGTTGTTTGTTGCTCGTTTGACCGAACCAAGGAAAGATGGCGTGTTTGTTTCCTAAACAAACTAGAATACTTGTCCTACAAGTATTTTAGATCTTTCCTAAGTGCCCTATAAATACAAAAGGACTGAGGGATCCTCATAACTCAAACACTAACCCTAAAAGTCTCCCATATCCCCTCCCCATACACGATCGGCGATCAAAGGGTTCCCAAACCCTTCAACCAATCGCAAAATATCCTTAAATCTACCCGAAGTCGATTTATGGTTTACCCGGTGTTTCGTATCTCACCTAACTTGCTTAGGTTCGAGCCATGTTCTACTTGTGTAGTATCGGTGGATACCTGAAGCAACCCGAAGTGAGGTTTTCTCCTGAAAACCCTAACTCTAGTCGATCCAAGAAGAAGAAGGTGAATCCACGCAACAGCTGATCCAAAAGCTTACGCAAGCAGGATACAAGTAAGTCTTCTATAAACACCCTTTATGCGTGTTTAGGGTTAGGTTATATCCATGATTAGGTTAAGATCTTGCTGGTATGGGTTTTCTTGTTGCATGGCCATGTTATCTGTTTTATTCCGCTTTGTATGTTTTGATTGGCCATGCGGGTGACACCAGAACCCAACAATTACAACATTTGTATTTTTTTTCTCTCTCATTATGCTACATCTCTAATCCACCATCTTTCACTTCTTCATTCCCGCCTACCCTACCCCTCAATAATCTCAAGTAGCATCATCTTTCTTTGACTAAAATTTTCAAGTTTTGTGGTGGACTTACAAAACTTGTATAATCATTTGTCAAGTATCAAGATCAACACAATGGTGTTAAACAATGTGGAAGATGAGGAAAGAAAAGAGGAAATGAAATTGTAGAAAACTTAAAGGGGGGTTGAATAGTTTTACGAATTAAAACTGCATTTTAAAACACTGAGATTGACTTATGTCAATCCTTTTGTTGTTTGGATATTGATAGTTAAATATATAAGAATATTACGTACGAATTAAAGTAAAGAAAGATATAACTATGACAAGAGTATTTATAGTGGTTCGGCTACAAGGTCACCTTCTTTACCCTACTCCACTCCCCAAGTACCCAATTCGAGATTTCGTAAACACTAGATCCACAAGTTCCTTATCTAGCGGAAAAGCCTTCACAATGTCGCTTACACTTTATCCGGTACAAAGCTAGATATCAAGTTCTTGTTCAAGTAAGAACCAACCTAACGTCGCTTACACTTTATCCGGTACAAAGCTAGATACCGAGTTCCTTTACAATGGAGGAACCAATCCCAACATCACCAACTAACGCAACAAGTGTATGAAATAAAGAATCAAATACAAGAGTCAATTCAGTGATCTTGTAATGATGATGAAGCCTAGCAACACTTCACTTTGTAGCTTGCAAGTCTTCTATGCTAAAAGTCGTGATATCGCCTTTTACGAAGAACATTGAGAATCACTAAAAGAAAAACTACAAGAATGATCTAAGATCTGAGGTTAGAGAGATGTAAAATTATAGAGAGAATTATATGGGAAAATTCCAAGAAACAAAGGAGAAATGGCTCAATATTTTTAGGCAAACATTTCACTCTTTAGCTGAATACGGCAGATCCCTTGCAAAAGGAATCTGGCCAGTGTAACTCAAGGGATCCGGCACTCTGGGTTAACCAGTCCAAATATTGGGTTACAATTTCAGGTTTTCGATCATGGGTTATGGACTTTGGGTCATGCGTGGCGCGTACCCAACATGATGTCATGCATGATGTAATTTATATTTTAGGTCATGGGTTACAGACTTGGTACCTTAGTGGGTAGTGATCTCCACGTATTACCTTACCTGATTTGGTTGATGAATTTGATGTCTCAAATACCTCATTGGAGAGACTAGTATTTTGAGGATGCATGAATAGCTTTCCTTCTACAATGATCTTGTTGGTAGTAAGGCGTCCCTCATCCTCCAAACAAGTTGAGAAAGGGTCTTTGGCGAGTACATCTTCGAGCCCCCTTCTTTTAAATTAGCTTGCTCTTCATTCAAGGTGTTATTCAAAAGCTCATCATTGAATTGGTTTGGAAGATCAACCAAAATTTGGTGGATAACAGGTGCGTCATGCGTGTTGTCATGTGGTGTGATATTCACGATTAGTTGCATGGTAATAGGTTCCACCACATCGTCCTTCGGCTCTGCAACCTGTTTAGGAACTCTAGCAATATCATTAGTAATAAAAAAAAGAGTCAAAAGTGTTACCATTCTATTTTTTAGCTTCCACATGAGCTTGTGGACTTGATTTTTCCAACTGTTGACTCTTAGCTTTCGTCTTCTTAAACTGCTTCTTACTTGGTTCCTCTTCATTTTCCACCTTCAATTCTCCAAGGAAAGGGATAAGTGGGTGATATGGTTTAACCACAGGTTTTGCATTAGGCCATATTTCCATAATATAAGTCCAAAACTATGTTAGCCTTTCTGAGTCTGTGAGATCTAAATTCCTATTTCTTTCCCAAGATTCTAAAGAAAGGTTATCAATGATTTTCGTGTCTTCACCAGAATTATTCATCTCATCGTCTTGTGGTTGTAAATAAGGTAGGAGTAAGGTATCCGAATGAGGTATATCCCCATATTCTATCGCATCAAACTGCCCATCATCAACATCTTGGTCCCCATTAGAACTATTGTTCCTATCCAAATCATTCAATTGTTGCTCAATAGTTTCAAAATCATGTTTCTCTTCTTCCAATGATTAAACAAATGGGAACAAAAGTCTAACTCAGGTACATTATCATACTTAATAGCATCAAACCCTTCGAAATCAGAAATTGAACACTCTATAGATGAATGTTCAAATGGTGATTCATGATTACATAATATTGCAGGATACTCATCATAAGGTTCAATATACAAATCATCTTCATCATCCAAATACCATCCCTTCGCCTCTTGATTCATGATATCATATTTGAAGCGTTCTTCACTATTCACAGCCAAATTATATTTGATATCAAGATATTCATCATCTACGTACCTTATGCAGTCCATATCATCATAATTATCGTACCATTTTTCTTCATCGTATCTTGCATATTGCCAATGATAAACCCGACTATTCTTAATTGCCATGTCGAATTCATATTGGACATATTCCTCCATGGTCATGTCATCAATGTCTTTCATGATTACCTGAAAAACAAAACAACCAAGAAAACCAAGATTAGACAAATCCGAAGATAATAATAGAAAACTAAGAACAAGATTGGAATACGAAAAATAAAAGTTGCTGATATCTGTAGACGATATGCCGTACCAGAAATCATCTTCATCATCCAAATACCATCCCTTCGCCTCTTGATTCATGATATCATATTTGAAGCGTTCTTCACTATTCACAGCCAAATTATATTTGATATCAAGATATTCATCATCTACGTACCTTATGCAGTCCATATCATCATAATTATCGTACCATTTTTCTTCACCGTATCTTGCATATTGCCAATGATAAACCCGACTATTCTTAATTGCCATGTCGAATTCATATTGGACATATTCCTCCATGGTCATGTCATCAATGTCTTTCATGATTACCTGAAAAACAAAACAACCAAGAAAACCAAGATTAGACCAATCCGAAGATAATAATAGAAAACTAAGAACAAGATTGGAATACGAAAAATAAAAGTTACTGATATCTGTAGATGATATGCCGTACCAGAAAATTGGGTACGCCGTACGTTCAATTAAATTAAAATCAGACTTTTTTTCAGAAAAAATTATACGTCGTATTGACAGAATCAATGCGTCATATATATGTTGTCTAAACTGCTTTTTTTTTATTTAAATATAAGTACGCCGTATAAGCAGATGCAAATACACCGTATAACTGTTACGTTTAAAAGTTTTAAGCGTATACGTTTAGAAAATAGATACACATTATCGGTATAATCGATACATCGTATTTTAAATATTTAAAAATTCGGATCTGTTATAAAAATTAGTACCCCGTATAAGCAGAAGCTTATGCGCCGTATCACGTTTAGGGTTTAAAAAGATTCTGATTAAAAACAAGAATACGCCGTATCTAGGGGATTAGATACGTGGTAACTGAATGATTTATTAGGTTCAGTAAATACCCAAACCCCTTAATCTAGGATTTGAATAGAAAATACCCTAAGTGTTTAGACAGTTAAACACTAACAGGTCACTGAGTGCATAGCCTCTCAGTGAGCCATCTTCGAGTTACTCGATTATGGCGAAGAAGTCTCTCCACTTTCGATAGGTGGAACTTAAAGGGTGAAGACGAGTCAAAAGAAGATGATGGATTCAGTGAGTGATGACAATAACTCATCGAATCCCTAAACTCCACCAGCTACTTACATCGAAGACAAAGAAGTAGAAGGCGAAGAATGGCGGGATAAGGCGGGATAAGTTTGAATAAGATAAGACGAAGTCCGTATCAACCAAAGTCAACTTCCCCAGAATGGAAAACTATCAGGCTCAGTGTCATCACTGACTTATGGAAAGCCGCCTTGTCTCTTACTTGATATAGTCTTTGTAAACATAGACAAAATACATCATATTTGTGTCTTAAAAAATGTCATTTGTCATTTAGGAAAGAGTTAAAACTCATACTTGTATAAATAGCATAAGAGATGGAGTGAAAGATCAAGCTTGTGAATTGTAAAACACACACACAAGCCATCTTTCACTCCTCCAAATACAACTAAGTCCCTGAGATAGCTCAGTGGTTCCATAGTAGTTGTGTTCAGACTTAGCCTGAACTTAGTGAGGAGTACCAACCTTTGTCATTTCAATCCCAAGTACTATTCCGCAAGTACTTGGGTAATGTATTCTTTTTGATTGATTTCTAATAAAGAATATTATGTTAAAAATTTATCAGTGTGTTTTGCTTACATCTTACTTCAGTCATTGATTCACTATTATCTGTTATTAATACTTTAACTGTTTTCTGACAGTGAATAAGGAACAACAAGTGGTATCAGAGCTTGGCTGATTATAAAACCTTTTTTTAGCCGCTCTAAAACATTTTTAAATTAGGATCCTAATGGCTGAAATTGATGTACCCCAACTAGTTGATAAAAAGGGTGGAGCTTATTCATTTGTTGCCTAGACTTGAAGTTGGTAAATTCAACAAATGGAAAAGCGTATGCTTTGCTATTTGATTGGGATGGAACCTTATTATATCAAGTGTATAAATGAAGGTCCATTTATCCCAAAGACTTCTGAAGGTTTGCCTAAACACGAAGCTCGATGGACTCAGGATGAGAGGAGAGTGGTCAACGGGACCAAGACTCAAAAGTATCATCATATCATGTCTTCCGATGACATTATGGAGTCGGTTATAAGTTGTAGTACACTAAAAAACTGGGATGACCTAGTCCTAGTCATGAAGGCCCTCGATACCAAGGAAAATAGAATAATTGACCGAAACTTGAGTATAACACCTTCGAGGGCTAAGGACTCGAAACTCTGTCTCAAACTTACACCCAGTACAAAACCTTGCTAAATGAACTGTCAAATGATGGTGTCAAGTTGTCCAAACATGAAATCAATGTTGGTTTTGTTAATAGTCTTCCTGAGAAGTGGTTGAATTTCTCTCAGGGACATAGGAATGCTAACCATATCCAGAATCTCAAACTTCCTGAAATTTATGGGAAATTTGTCTATGAGGAAAACCTCATTAACAGACGATACCCTGACTTAAAGAAGTGTCAGGAAGTAAAGAAGTCATTGACCACCACTTCAACACCAATATCAACTGCTTTTTATTCTAACAATGTGGTTCAAGATTTCCAGGAAAATTCAGATGATGAGCCTGATGAGAGATCAAGTTAGGAGTACCTAAGTGACACGAACGTTGAATTTCAGGAAAGGGCACTCCTTGCTAACTCTCGGAGGTTTAGAAAAAGAAACAAAGGTTTTTCAAATGCTAAACAAAATGAGGACACTGAATACTTTAAGTGTCACAAAAGAGGTCATTTTGCAAAAGGCTTTTTCAAAACAATTTCAGAACCCTCTTATAAACCATCGAGGTCAAATCGGTCCTCAGGCTTTAGCAAATTTCAACCTAAAATCTATCAGTCTCATCAAAATTTTCAAAACAAATCTGATCAAAACAAAACCGTTGATTTTGAAGCTAAGTATAGGAAAGTCAAAGCTGAGCTTGCATTGCTTGAGGCAGTCCCTCGAAACAACAAAAGTGTTCAATGCATGCGAGGGTAAAACAAAGGCCTTGTTCTTTGAAACCGACTAGGATAGTCTCATCGATGATGAAATGGTGCATGTCGATTACAGCATTCTCGAGAAGAGGACAAGCTAGGTTGTTGGGAAAAATCATGCCAGGAATGGAGAATGGGTCAACATCATAATGAAGAAGGTAAATATTTTACTTTCTATGGATGACGACTCGATTGGCGATCTATATGAACTATATCAATGTTGACCTTAAGTTTGTAGAAGAGCAACGATTAAATCTTTTTCAAAATATAACAAGCTAAGTTTTGAACTAAACAAGTGTAGGGATGAACTACTTCTTTTAAAACAAAATAAGCTTGAGGCTATCACTTTGCAAATTCAAAACACAGAATTAGTTAAAAGAAATCAGGCTCTTCAAGATGAACTTAAGAAAGAAAAGGATATCATTGCTAGTTGGATTGCTAAGAATCCAAGAGTCTTTGATGTTGTAGGAGCCCATAGCAAAAAGAGAGTCATAGGTGAAGATTATCTCCCGACTCTCACAACAAAGAACCGATCTCCCAAACCATTTGTGTTTGGTGGCATGATTACCAATGTATTGACTATTCCCAAGCCCTGTGATTGGATTGAACGGGTTAATCACGAGTAAGCTTCCAAATTTCGATTCGGAAGAATTCTAGAGCACGAAAGTCAAGCTCTAAAGAGCATGCTTGGACTCCCTAATATGCCCGTAGTCTGAACATATCTCTCGAGTGCGAAGAATCTCAAGCACCACTTCCACCCGGAACCTCTTGAGTGTTGCTCCTCCAGCTCTGAGCTTACTCCATTACAATTCAACCCACACTCACCAAAAGAAAGGTGCGGACTTGGTAGAACCATCACGAAAGACCATCAAAACCAATTCAACAAGAATCTACACCCACTGAGACCTCCACATCCTCTGTCCCCATGAACGACCAAATTGACAGCGTGAACTTGTGAGGAAGCTAACGATAAGATGGAATCCATCGAAAAGTCCTGAATCAATCAAGGAAACTAAGTCAGCCTCCTAGTTCCTCAAAGTCAAAGCCCCACAAACCCAAGCTGAAGTGTTATCTATGCCACTATACGGTCATACCACGACAATTTGTTATAGAATCTTTTTTGTATGATCGCAAAAGGATGATCACATAACCGATCACTTACAATATGTAAGTTCACTCATAAAAACAAACTATACCAAAGTTGGTCATCAGTATGCATCAACCTCTAAATCTTTCAAGTTTAGAGCAAAACCCTTTCCTCCTTGCCCTCACTGTGGCTTTAATGATCATCATCCTGATGATTGTCTCATGAACACATGCTGTGATATTTGCGGAAATCCAGCTCATGAGACATCCCGGCATGACAGTGTCATCCAAGCAAGGAGAAGTTCCAAGCAACCTGAATCATTGAGTCATCCTTAGTCTCCAAATGCAAAACTGTGGTAGCAATGCACTCAACCACTAACCATGAGTCAATTGCCAAATTCAAACAAACCTTTAGGCCCAAGCCCACTAGTATGTGGGTCACAAAGAGAAACTAATCCAGTTTACTATTTGTGCGAGAACACAGAGGAGCCTATTTGGCATCTAGATAGTGGATGCTCAAAAAGCATGACTGGTGTTAAGGAGTATCTGCACAAATATGTAAAGGAACTAGGACCCAAGGTAGTATTTGGTGATAACTCATCATGTCCAACTGAAGGTTATGGTTCAAGTATCTTTACAATGGAATAGTTTTCTCTAGAATAGCTTATGTCAATGGTCTCAAATACAATCTCATTAGTGTCAGTCAACTCTGTGATGCAAAGTACATTGTGCAATTCAATGACAAATAAGGCACCATTTTCAATGCCAACAAAGAAGTTGTTTTGATAGCTCCTAGAAGAGATGATGTTTATGTCTTAGACATGTCAACACTCTCTCAAAATGGAACTTGTATCTTTGCCAAAGCCACTGAAACTATCAACTGGCTGTGGCACAAAAGACTCTCACACTTAGATTTCAAAAACATTAACAACTTGGCAAAACAAAACAAGGTACTTGGCTTACCATCATGGGTTTTTTGCAAAAGATAAACCATGCACAGCCTGTGAAAAAGGCAAACACCAAAGAGCATCTTTCAAAACAAAACAAGATTTCTCAATCAAAAGTCGCCTTCACGCATATGGATCTCTTTGCACCGTCAGGTCCTAGATCAATCCAGCATGAGAAGTATACACTTGTTATTGTTGATGAGTTTTTAAGATACACTTGGGTATACTTTCTTTCAAAAAGAGTCGGTGATACTATAATGTCATTCATCGGAACATTGAAAACCAGAATGACATTCTTTATTAAACAAATCAACTGACAATGGTAATGAGTTGAAATGAAGAGCTTGTGAATTTCTGTGATGAAAAGAATCTCCCAAAATTTCATCTCCTTACACCCCTGAACAAAATGGGGTAGGTGAAAGGAAAAACAAAACTCTCATTGAAGCTGCTAGAACTATGTTAAATGGCTCAGCTCTATCAAAACATTTCGAATTTGAAGTAGTGAAAACTGACTGTTACACTCAAAACAGGTCAATCATTGTCAAAAGATATAACAAAACCCCATATGAGATATTCAAAGGTAGACTTCCGATATCACTACTTTCATGTGTTTGGATGTCCTGTGTTTATTCATAACCACAAGGATCATCTAGGCAAGTTTGATGCTAAGGCTGATGATGGATACTTTATAGGTTACTCACTGATCTCCAAAGCCTTTAGGGTATTTAACACAAGGAGACAACAAGTTGAAGAAACCTTTCATGTCACCTTTGATGAGATTGAAAGCATCAAGTTCACCAACACCTCAGTGGAGGAAATAGGAATTGATAACTCATCAAGATATCCTCTTGATGAGTATAACACTGAAATCAATTCCTCATACCAAGGCGATCTTGACATCTCATATTATGTCTTACCTCACAACCTGCCCCAACCAACTATCTGTGAATTCATTGATAATCAATCAGTCCTATTTGGGATAGGTAACACTGAACCAAATGTCCAGGAACCTGTGATTCAAGAACCCCAACCTAAACAAGACATCTCAACAGATGATCTAAATGATTTTGTGGCTCACGCACTTTGAACTCACTCACGAGTTTCCAGTGACCTCTTCAAGCGCAGATCCTAGACCACAAAGTAAGTGGACAAAATCTCGGGACATTGAGCTTGTAAACATCATTGGTGAACCCACTGAGGGCATGCTCACTAGAAGCATGGTCGCTAAACTAACTGCGCCTTAAAGATGAATGTCTATATCTGATTACCTATCGAAAATAAAACCCAAAAGTGTCACTGAGGCTCTAAAACACCCAGCTGGGTTCAGCCATGCAAGAAGAACTTCAACAGTTTGATAAAAACAAGGTCATGACCTTGATCAAATGTCCTCGGGATGTCATTGTCATAGGAATGAAGTGGGTTTTCAGAAACAAAGCTGATGAAAACGGCACTGTCATTAAAAACAAAGCCGGACTTGTAGCCAAAGGTTACAGTCAACAAGAAGGCATTGACTATGATGAGACATTTGCTCTGTTGCAAAATGGAAGCCACCGGGATCTTCCTTGCATATGCTACCTACATGAACTTCAAAGTTTACCAAATGGATGTAAAAAGTGCATTCTTGAATGGTGAACTCAAGGAAGATGTGTATGTTCAGCAACCTCATGGCTTTGAGTAGTGAATTCCCTAACTATGTGCAAGCTTGATAAAGCCCTCATGGACTAAAATAAGCTCCCGGGCATGGTATGAAACTCTCCGATTTCGATTCAAAACAAGTTTGTCAGAGAAAAGATAGACAACACATTGTTTATCTACATGACAAAACAAGATGTGATACTAGTCCAAGTATATGTTGATGACATCATCTTTGGCTCAACAAACTACACCCTTTACAAACAGTTTGAAAAGCATGACAAAGAAGTTTGAAAGGAGCATGATGGGTGAACTCACATACTTCCTAGGACTACAAATCAGGATAAAGGAATCTCCATAAGTCAAGAGAAGTACACCAGAAATCTCTTGAAGAAGTATGAGATATCTCATTGTGCCTCAGTGAAGACACCAATGGTCCATCCTAACAACCTTGGACCTGATCTCACTGGCAAATCAGTCAATCAAACCCATTTCAGAAGGATTGTTGGCTCACTGATGTATCTAACCGCTTGAAGACCAGACATACAACTCTCAGTCTGTCTAATAGCAAGATATCAGTCCAATCCCAAAGAATCCCATCTCACTGCAGCCAAAAGAATACTCAGATACCTGAAGGGAACCCCAAGCTTTGGACTCTACTATCCAAAGTGCTCAGGGTTTGATCTCAAAGGATATTCGACTCGATTATGTTGGCTACAACATGGAAAGAAAAGTACCTCGGGGTCTGTCAATTTCTTGGAGGAAATGGTTCATTAGAGTGCTAAAAGCAACAATCGGTGGCTATGTCTTCATTTGTGATGCGTGGTTCTTGCGAAGGTCTTTGTGCCATGTCTTATGGATGAAAAGTCAACTCGGTGACTATGACATCCATTACAAAATGGTGCCCATCTTACGTGATAACACCATGCCATTGCAATCTCCAACAACCATGTCCTTCACCAAAGAACCAAACACATTGATATCAGATATCACTTCATCGGGGACCACATAATGAAAGGAGACATAGAACTTCATTTCATCCCTACTGAATATCAACTTGCTGATATATTCACCAAACCTTTAGATGAACCTACCTTTAGGAGGCTGAGCGGGAATGCTAGACATTGAAAGTCAGTGACCTAAAACCAATCCCAATCTCAGTAAGTTTTCTCTAAAATGGTTCATCCTCCCTGAACAATACCCCAAAATAACCATCTCACTGAATGATTAAGACTCATTCAGGGACCCTGACAGTTGATATTGAGCATTGAATGAGTAACTAAACGCTCCAAGTATCAGTTACTTAAATGTCCTAGGTTGGTAACCATGCCAATTTAATATAGGAATATATATATGTCTCTTTGTCGTCTTGTCATCCATGTCAAGGTCCCTCAAAAACTTACCTCATCCCACTTGGCATTAAATGCCTTCTCTCACATGAAATATCCAGTGGATATTTTATTACTGCAAAAGTGCACTTTTCATGTGCCTTTGCAAGCTGTTTCCTTGAAAAGGGATTTTTACTACGGGTAGTGGAGTGGTGGCATTAAATGTGGAAATTCAAAACGTTTTCAAAAACTGACTTTACAAATCCCCACTTATGCACATTTTACCCCTTTCATCGCTCTATAAATACCCCTCTCAAAAATACTAAAAACACACACAAAGATTTTTTGCAACTAAACTATGTCAAAATCTCTTCTCAAAACAAGAAATCTTTGTGTTATTTACTCCTCAAACAAGTTTTTCACTAAAATCTTCTCTGTAAACATTTACAAAAGGGTTTTCACTACAAACTTAAGAGATTCAAACTCTTTGATTGTTCTTGTCAAGATATTTTTTTCAAAACCCTAAAACCTTTTAATGGAAATGGCAAGAACACAATCTCTTCAGTTTTCACCATAGTGGGTAGGGGATCTCAGTAATGTTGAATTTAAAACTAACAATGTCATAGGAAATTTTGAATACCCCCAAAATTTCCCAGCCTATATGGACATAATGAAAATTTTATTCAAGCGCTTACAAAGCGACCTTTGTTCATGTCCCTCTTTGTGCAAAACCTCCTCAGGGGAGTTTTGGGCAAAAGCTATGGCCTTTGACCCGACACCTCTCGATGAGAATAACCTTAGACCACTCGGGGAGTATCTCATCGAGGTTGATCTTTTTAACGAGAACGATCCGTCACCACTGGACTATAAAACTTTTGTACTTCAACAGGGTTAGACTATAACAATGGAGTCTATGTTGCCCATCCGAACCCTCCACGATTAAGGATGGGTTAAAACAAATTGTTTTGGATCCAAAGTTTTGGACGTAACCCTAGTCACCAAGAATTCATTTCCGTGGCTTGGAGGATCTGTTCACTTTTGTGATTCAGGTCCTCGGCGGGAACCACTCATCCCCTGAACAAGTTAACTCTATTCAGTTGATGATGGCATCTTGCTGATGAATGGGGTCCTTGTGGACATTGGGGAGATTTCTGATGATCCGTAATTAAGCTCTGAGCAAAACTAGGGCCAAATCGTTTCGTATCCTAGGTTTGTCTCTTGTGCTTTGAGAATTCTTGGGTTGCAATTATCATCGAGAACAAAAATATTGTGCTTTACGCATCACGAGTCAATCTAATTTTCAAAAGGACCCATCCCTTGTCACTAATATCGAATTGACGGCCAATATGGTTCTCGTAAACAACGGATGGACTCGGTGTCTCTAACCCTGCTCCTAAAAGAGAAAGGGAAGTCTCGGACGGGACTAAGACCAAACCCAAGTCTCAGGTCCACGAGGCTTGAGAATACGACCTAAAGGCAAAAGAAGCCCAAGACGATCGCCGCACCCACTGGAGACCAAGCAACATCCACCGGTGACAACGAAGGACGATAAATCACATCGGTGCCCGGTCCCAACTACTACTCCCAAGATCCGAGGAAACGTAAAACCGTGGGGAAGCCCTTCCACAACGTCCAGGATGACATTCGCAAATCCGCCTTTTGTGGAGGGCCAACCGAATGATCCCAAAGACTCGAGAGGGCCCGAACAACCCGATAGGGATCGCGCCATGACTCCGAGGCGGGAAACACCACCGGTGTCTCAGGGGTCATAAGGGGACAAAGACTCGAAGGGAAGAAACAACCCAGATACGGAACCCACCACCAATCGACTCGGTAGAGGCACTGGGAAACGCCCACCAGTGTGCGAGGGTCACCTGGGACAAAGACTCGAGGGAAACATACCACCATATCACGGAACCCATCACCACCACTTTGTTAACTGTTGTTGAGGTCATTGATATCTTATTTTCGATGAACTTGCTGGCAGTGACGATGAAATACTTTCGGCAGGGGAAGACATGGGCCGAGATTCAACCACGAACAAGAATCTCACCGATCCAACGGCTTTGGAGTCCTTTTCAAGCTGATGATATCTTACGCTTTCTCGGACTCTTCATCATCGATGAATTCAGGAGTTTGACAATGTTCTTCCACTTTGAGAAAGGCAGGATGGTTAAGTGGATCACAAAGGCTTCAAGGAAGCTATATTCGGGGTCATCTGAAACATTGTGGGATCAACACACGATCTGCTGCCAGCTATGCGATATAAAGTCCGATGTGCTCACTTTCAATGCCAACTGATGAACAGGGATTTCATGTACCAACATATTCATAGACGGATGAAAACCGGTTAAATTTCTCAAGCATCTTCGACTTGTGGCGTTACAATTGATGAAATCAGGGGATCTTTGTCAAAGAAGACCCAACACTCAACTCTAAAGTGCTTTGGAGCTACGAGGCTTACTTGAAGAATTCCTCAGACCTCATCGAACTAATCAATATGCTAAAGTCCGCCATGTTCGGGGTCTTCAGCTTGGTTCGATCTCTTAGGGCAACTGGGTTCTTTGGATGCTCAGGTGACACTTTGGCTAAGGCATCATCTTCAATGGCTTGAAATCTTGGGCCAAGAATGACTGCCTTGGAACTCTCTCTCTACTCTGGCGAAAAGGTCACCTGGTCTTGAAGGATACATCGACATCAAGGCTATGGCAGGAGATCTACCAAGCCTTCAGAGGTCAAGCCACCCAAACTCCCCAGTGTCAGAGACAACTCTTGCTCTCACTGAAGGCTGCCTTAGCAGGTTGAGGAAGACCACTGAAGAATTCCTCTCACTTGAGGGGGAGCGTCCCGGTCTGAGCCGGTGAAGTTATCTCAACAAGCTAGCCACTTGTGAATGGCCAAGTAAGAAACTTAAAACAGTTCAAACACGTAATGCAATGAAGATAAGGAGAGTATAGTGTTTCCCGGTCGTTATGTCCCAATGAGCTATGCGATGAATCACCAAACGAATAGTGATCGAGATTTGAGCGGAAAAAGGATTTGAATTATTATAACTACCGAAATAGCCTATAATTACAAAGGCTTAAATGCAAATTAAAGAAAATTAAAAAGATAAAAATATTAAATAAATGCTATCACTATTTGCAAAATGATGTTTTTGATTTTTTCTTTTATAAAACTGAATAAAAACTACGTGATGTACAAATGAAAATATGAAACTGAAGCAGTATTAATCCTAAAAATATGAAAAAGATATTTTTACAATACTAATGATAAAAGAAAATTTTAAGAAAAATAAAATTATTTTTAAAACTATTTATCTAATTATTATTAATTAAAAACTATTTTTAACTATTTAATAATAACCTAAAATACTAGAAAATATGAAATAAAGCTTGAAAAATAAAATTATGACCTATAAAAATCTAAAATAACAAAAGAGAATTTTCAAAACTATTTTTGTATTTTTCTGATTATTATTGTATTTTCTATGAATTACTATTTAAATACTTAAATTACTTAAAATACAAATTTAACTAAGAAAATCTGAAAGAATATTTTTTAACTTTTTATATTTATCTTAATCTAGGAAAAATGAAAATTATTTTTTGAAACTTTTGAATTAATTGTATTAAATGCTAATTAAAAGGCTTAAAACTTTTTAAAAAGAAAAATAGCAATGACTTGGAAAAATGAAAATTCAAGATAAGTCTAAAATAATATTGTGAATCTAGGAATATAAAAAAATGGGTTATGTAAGAAAATGCAATGCGACAAGTGCTTATGAATAAGCACTCTAAATAAGCCAAAGACCACAATAAGCTACCAACCTTTGACTGGCTAAAAGTATCCAAATGCAACAAGTTACAACTACTCTACACCTCTGAAATACTAATTGCATAGATTTGATGAATTGAGCTAATGTGCTTAAAACAGTTTGACCACTTCACGAGCTTAAGCACAGGCTACCAAATAAGTTGAAAATGAACACCAAAAGTGGGAACCTACACTAGACACGGCCAAGAGCTTGTAAACCAAAACTATACCAAGATGAGATCGATGAGCTCTTGACAAACCTTGCAAACATGCTTTCGTTAATCTGGTGGCAGGTAAAACATATTGCGGTTTTGAAGCTTTTAAAATTTTGACAAAATCTATAAAATTGATAATAAGCACCGTTGAAGTTTAAAAAACCATAATTTCACTTAGTTTGGCCCAAAGATGAGTAAATGAAAAATCAACTCAGATGGGTACAACCCGACTTTCGATTTTGACTTTTGATACAATTTTGAAAAGTTGACTTTTCTGAACTTTGCAACCAATTTGTGGAATGAACTTGATGTATTATGATGAAATGACACTTCTGTAAACTATATCTATGATATCTTAGCACAATTCAAGATTTTGTTTTTCAAAACTCAGATTAAGAGTTAAGACAGTTATTGTGATTTTGACTATGGTGGTTTTGCGGATGCAAAATTATAGCGATATGAGTCAAATAGAGCTAACCAAGGTTAGAACAACAAGTTTTAACTACTGAATAAGCCTCAAATAGTTAAACCCACGGATCCAAACACTACTTTATATCCTCGATTTACATCAAAACTGAGCTAAATACTAAACTAGCTAATATTAATGATCAAACTGAGTTTAATTAACCTAAATACCACTTAATAATGATTAGAACTAATCTAAACCACAAATATAGATTATGCAATTTCTTGAAAACCACTTACAATTGGTCCTAGCCACAATGGCTTGAAATCGGACAAACAAGAACCTCTATCCTATATATATCAACCCATTGAATTGAGAATCAACCCAAATCCAAACAACGCTACACCCATATCCATTTCATACCCATTTGCTTCCTCAGTTGACTTTTGTTGACTTTTTACCAAAGTTGCTTAAAACTTAGAATTAAGCTAACTAAAAGCTTTAAGGAACTTTAATAAGCTTATTTGAGCTTAGAAATAAGCATTTAAAACTTTAACATCAGAGTTTGAAATTGAAAATTGCAACAGTGACCATGAAACATGAAATTTAAGTAAACTATGAAATTGAAGATTAAAAGTAGATTACACTTGATCATGTGACTTTAGTTTAGTACAATGAAACAAAATATTACAACTTTAAAGCTTAATTAAAACATAATCATAAAAACGACATACATTTTTAAAAATAAACTAAGTGCTCTCTTTCTCTTGCTTCTTCTTCCTCTTTTTATTCACCATAAAGCTTCCACGTGTCCTCTGAGCAAATCCCACTAATAATCTCAGCCATTGGATCAGTTTAGGTAATATTGGCCATTGATTCACTTTTGGCGGGAAAGTGAGATATTGCAACTGGGACAGGTTTGAGTGCAAGGGGGAAGGAGCATTAAATGCATTTTGGATGTTGTTGAGGTGGAGGGGACATGGTGTGGAGTAGGGTGGCTGGATTTGGAGGTGTTGCAGAATAAAGTGGTCGAGGAAGACAGAGGAAAAAGGAGGGCGGTGGTTTTATTTTTAACCGTGTGGTATTTGGATGGGTTGATGAGGGTAAAAGGATATTGGGCTTGGGTTGTTTTTGGGTTAGATAATACAAGGGTCCATTTGGTATAAGTTAAGCAACACAAGGACCATTCATGTAATTCGACCACTCTGAGGACCGAAATTTCCAATCTTCCAAAGTTATTACAAGGACCAAATTTGCCATATATGAATAGTACAAGGACCAATTTTTATTATTCCTCATTTTTAAATATCCAAGGACTGTTTATGACATTTTTCAAACTTGAGGTTTTTCCTACGCCATTTGACCAAAAATTCATTCAAGGACCAAATTTGACAACTTGGAATATTTCAGGGACCTTGAATGATAGAACTCCACATTTTTGGATTCCAGGGACTAGATTTGACAACTTTTGAAACTTGGGGGACTAAAACTGCCAATTATGCAAACTTGATATGTTTTTCACCAGATTTTGATACTTTTGCATTTAAAACACATAAAACACTTATTTGTGATATTTTTATCATTTTGATGCATTTCTGAGTGTTTTCAGATGTTTTTGCAGTTTAAATGGTACGAAAATGATGAGTATTTAGACACTCATCACAGCTCAACCAGTCTCTGCTGTACCAATTTCATCAATCCCACCTGTTTCAACAACACCCATATCATCAGTCCCACTAACATCTACAACAACATTAACAATGACGGTACTACACCCATAACAACAACAACACCACCCGGTAGCATCATCTTCTCGGGCCAGGATAAAGGAAAGGCATAATGCAAACTCCGAGCACGAGAAGATCCTACATGATCGACAACAGTACACCGCTCACACCACAACACTAAGTGCCTATCTTGCAAAGGAAGAAATGAGAAAGAAACTAGAGGAAGAGAAAGAGCAAAGAAGCAGGTACAAGTCGTTTCTTTGAGGAAGCCTGAGAATATGGGAATTGATCCAAGAAGCTTAAAAGAGTCGGGAGGATAGGAGTTCAAAGATGCTCGGCGGCTCAAAGTTGAAATGAGAAGCAGATTGGAAGAAAACATGAAAATTTAGTAGCCATCAGGCAGGAAGAATTGACCACAAGCTGTCAATGACAAGAGAAGGCTGCTGAGAAAATCACGATGTCGAGTCATCCCCAAGTCTAAACCCCGGCAATGAATGTCTACAAGGGGGATGATAAAAGACACTTTGAGGTTTATGAACCCCTGAAATTCGACTTTGGGATCACGAACTTCGATGAGCTTGGTCCAATCATTGAAAAGAAGCAGAATCGCGGTGGTTAAGGAGTGATGAAAATGCTCAGAAGGTATGAAAGACGAGGATGCACCACCCTTGAATTCACTTGCCTTAACTTGCACCTCAGGATCTCAACCTCAATCATCACAAAGCAAACGAAAGAGGGTTGAGTTCCATCCACGAGATCAAAGTGCACGGACTTGAATGCAACAGGGGAGCTACCTAAAGGTGTAAAGTTTGTCAATGTCTTTGCAAAGAAGAGCACGAAGAGGACTCTTCTTCATTGATGTCTGTGGAAACCCGGCATTCCAAGGTGGAGTGACATTGATCTTTAGGAGTGTCTCAATGGCAAGTTATCTTCCAGTGGCCTCTCAATCAAACTCCAGAAAATGTCGGGTTCTGCAAGACACGTGATGAGTGTGTAAATACTCATCATTTTTGGGTCAATCTGAGCAAAAGCGTTTAAAAATGCTCGAGAAATGCATCAAAATCTGAAAATATCTCAAAATTGCATTTTATATGTTTCAGATGCAAAATGTTTAAAATCGGATGAAAAATGAGCAAAGTTTGCATAATTGGCGGTTTCAGTCCCAAGTTTCAAAAGTTGTCGATAGTCCCGAGCACTTAATTTAAAGAAAAATCACCAAAGGTCCTTTTAAAATCATAACTTGTCATAATTAGTCCTTTGGTGAAAATGTCAAAAGTTTTGAGAAATTACAAGTTTGGTCCTTTGAGTTTCAAATTTGGCAAAAATAGTCCTTGGAAATTTGAAAATGTCCATTTTGGTCCTTGTACTATTGAAACTTGTCACTTTTGGTCCCTTGGAACAACTTTGATAAATTGGCAGCTTTGGTCCTTGTATTTTCAGAAATGGCAAAACAAGTCCTTGTATTAATCAAGCCTTTGGACCTTGTCATAACTCCTGGACCCCTATATTAACCTTGTGACCCCTTATTTTGGACCCCCTTCAATATATTAAGCCCATCAAACCCCCAAGTCAAACAAACACACCCTTTGTTTCCTTCCAAGTCTTCTTCCCACCCACCATGCCTCCAGAACCCAGTTCTCCCATCACTCCAGCTCAATTCCCACTCCCCTTATCCCTCCACCTCACCAAACTCCAAGAAACATTAAATGCTTCTTCAATCCAACACTCAATCCCTCCCCACTGGCTAAAACCACTTTCCCGAAAATTACATCAAACGGCCAATATAGCTTCAAGCGATCCAATGGTCCCGGAAACAAGTGGGATGTGCTCGAAACAAGTTGCAAGACCTTTGTATAAAAAAGAAAGAGGAGAAGAGTAAAGGGCAGTAGTTACTTTTAATTTTCCTTGTATGTCGTTTTTTATTAAGTCATCTCAATTAATGTTTTAAAATGTAATTTTAAGCTTTAATGTATTAAACATAAGCCACTTAGTCATTGTAACTCATTTCAAGTATCAATTTAAAGTTTAACTAAGTTTCATATTTTTTTGTGTTTCTTGTTGAAATTCATTTATGTTCTTAAATTAAGGCTTGTGGCAGTTTATCTTTAATTTCAAATAAGCTTAGTTAAGCTATTTATAGCTTTTGTTAAGCTTACAAATCAATTTTAAGCAATATGTCATGTGGGTCAACAAAAGTCAACCGAGGTGCTAAAATTTGAATCAATCATGAATGTGGGTCTTGCAGAGCTGGTTTTGGATTGGTTTTGGTATAGGATAGCAATGGTTGGTTTGGTTTAAGCTGAGAAAAAGCGGACACTTGTGAGTGTCTATCTCTCCATTTTAACTGGTTTTTGCCTATTGTACTTGTGTTTGAATCTTTGGTCATTAAATGGTTTAAGCCTGTTTATTTAGTTGTTATTAGGTTAGTTAGAATCAGTTTAAGTGTGCGCCAAGCTAATTCATGAGGTAGCTCATTTATATTGCAAATTAGTATGCACAGGTGTGTTTGGATCGGTGTGTACATTTGAGATTGAGTCTTTGTTTGTACTTGGCATTTGCATTATCAGTCTTGATATAGGTCACTTGAACCATTCTTGTCATAATAATGTTCTGCCTGCACTCTCTAAGTCAAAATCCACTTTGAATCTGTCTTAACTACATATCTGTTAAAATTCTTGAAAAGCAAAAGCTTGTTTTAGGTTTGTAATACATAGAGATAGATTGCATTAGGTTTATTTCATCATAATACATCAACATCTGTCCACAAATTGGTTTCAAAGTTCAATATAGTCAACTTTTCAAAATTGTCAAAAAGTCAAATTGGCTTCAGTTTTCACCCAACCTTGGGTGATTTTTAATAAACTCATTTCTGGGTCAAATCAAGTGAAACTTTGGGTTTTATAACTTCAGTTGGTCTATTTTCTTAATATGATTTTGTGATTTTGGTAATTTTGTACAAGCTTGAAATTAGCTTGTCAAATGGGGCTAAATGCCCTTACTGCTTGACTCATTGAATCTGAGCGCAGGTCTTCTGAGGCTTGTCACAAGCTTAGTTTAGCTTATCTGGGTCTCATTCTTGGTTTATTAGTAGTTAGCCAGGTCTAGTTTAGGTTCCAACTTTTGGTTTAGAGTTTAGCTTATTTGAGTAGCTTATTTTCAATCTCCAAAGTAGTTGCCTAATCTGTTTTTAGCACTAAAGCCAATTCATTCAAATCTTTGTAGTTTGCAATTAAGTGGTATAGAGCAGTTGTATTTAGTTCATTTTGAGTACTTTTAGTATACTATATCTTCGTAATCAGTTGGTGGTCTTTGGTGTTCATTGCTTATTCAAGTGCTTATTCTTAAGCACTTTGCATTGCATTTCAATATCCTACACACAAGCCCTTGTTTTTATATTTTCCTAGATTCATAATATTAATTTAGACTTTTCCTGAATTTTTCATATTTTTCTAGGTCAGTTTGCTATTTTTATTCATTTAAAACAGTTTTTAAGCCTTTTTAATTAGCTTTTAATACAATTAAATCAGAAAAACTTCAAAAAAATAAGTTTTCAATTTTCCTAGGTTAAGATAAATATAAAAAGTCAAAAAATTATTTTTCCATATTTTTCTTAGTTAAATTTGTATTTTTAAGCAATTTAAGTAGTTTTAAATAGTTTTTAATTCATAGAAAATAGAAAAATAATCAGAAAAATACAAAATTAGTTTTGAAAATTCTCTTTAGTTATTTTAGATTTTTATAAGTCATAATTTAATTTTTCTAGCTTCATTTCATATTTTCTTGTATTTTAGGGTATTATTAAATAAGTAAAAATAGTTTTTAATTAATAACAATTAGATAAATAGTTTTAAAAATAATTTTCTTTTTCTAAAAAATTTCTCTTATCATTAGGTTTGTAAAAATGTCATTTTCATATTTTTAGGATTTATATTGCTTTAGTTTCACATTTTCTTTTGTGCGTCACGTAGTTTTTAATTTAAGTTTTATAAAGAAAAATCAAAAACATCATTTTGCAAATAGTGATAGCGTTTATTTAATATAGTTTATCTTTTTAATTTTCTTTAATTTGCATTTAAGCCCTTGTAGTTTATATACTTTTCCTTTTGTTCATAATCAATCACAATCCTTTTCTGTTCAAATTCTCTCGATCACTATTCGTTTGATTATTCTCGCACAGCTCGTTGGGTCATAACGACCTGGGGCACTTATCTCCGGACTTCATTGCATTGGTTTGCGAGCTGTTTTAAGTTTCTTACGGTTGGCCATTCACAAGTGGCTAGCTTGTGTGAGATAACTGACGGTTTGCCTGACAAATTTTGGCGCTTGCAGTCGGAGCTAATAATCTTACGTTTAGCGATTAGTGATTTGAATATTCACTCCTTGTTCATACCATCTATATATGTTTATATTTTCTTATAAAAAATCCAAACATCCAAAAACATCTTAAAATCAAAACCCAAAAGATTTTCTTTCTTTTTTTACAAAATGTTTATCAAAATAAAAATATTCATCTTTACCCTCTTACCCTTTTTGATTCTTTATCCCTTTACCTCTATCCATTTGATTCTAACTTCTTCTATTCTCATGGAATCTCTTCTGACAATTCTGGCAATTTGAAAAACTTCATACTTTATCACAAATGTCAAGAATTCGTGTTGTTCGTGATGATCCATTAATTCTGCGTAGGGAAATGGAACGAGAAACCAGGGTGACAAAGGACCGGTACTTCCCTCGATAATGGAAGTGCTAAATACGTCCAACCTACGGTTATCCAAAGATCTAACCCCTCAATTGCTCCTAAGCCGTCTAAAATTGATTCTAAACTTTCACAATTTACGGTTAAAAGCAATCATGCAGAATTTAGACCGGTGACTAGCAAGAATGACTTGCCTAATCTTTACGTTTCTCAAGAACCGAACCGAGAGACCATAACGGAAGTGGTGGAAATTGCTAGCTCTCAGAGCACACCACTTGTCCCACCTCCGGATTTTTCAAAATGTTCTTCGAGACTTGATAGTCATTCGGATCACCATGTTGGTTTTGTTGATTCTTTGAATGAACCGATTCCTTCTCATAACTCTCAAATGGAATCGTTTATTCCTTGTGTCGGTTGTGGTGAGCCTCATTTTGGTTCACCATGTGCTTGTGTATGCGTGTACAGGTGTGGTAATGATATTCAGAACGGGAGTTGTTTGTTTTGTGGTTCGGGGAATTCATTTGATTATGATCCTAATCCGAACTCATTTAACGACCCCTCAAATTTTTCCAACTACCCACCACAACCCGACTTATCTTCATATAATCAACATAACTGCTGTGAATTTTGTGGAGGTCCTCACCAAGGATTTGAGTGTCAATCCGGAAACACGTTTGTCTATGAACAGTTTTCTGGTGATGCTCAGAACTTTGGTTATGACCAATATCCATATGATTCACCAATCCAGGCTCAACGTTTTCTTGTTGTGAGAATAATGGAGGTCCTCACGATAATTTTCAATGTCAACCGTGGAATCAAAATTACTATACTTTCGGTTTTGACAATTTCCAACCTCCACAACACCATACGGTTCAAACTCCACCTGAGCCGTTGCCTAAAGAAATTTCCCAAGATTTTGAAACCGCAATGAAAACACTTGATGATATAATTCAAAACTTTAAGAATCAAGTGAGTGGTGAGAAAAACATAGGAGAATTGCTAGTAGAAGAACGAGAGGCTCGCAAATCTAGGGAAGAATTATTAGTCCTAGAGCATGCAGCTCTAAGGCGTTCCCAATTTATTAGGCAGCTATATGATGATGATGCGAGGAGAGTTTTTATCCTTTTAAGAATATTATTTCTCAACTCCCTCATCAGTTGATATCCCAGGTTGAGATTCCATCTCAAACAACTGCTATCACACGAAGCTCCTACTCACTCTCTCGAACATGGGGGCGAGCATCTTGACCTGTTCCGAAAAGGAATCGGACGAAGTCATAAAGTCTAGTGTTGAGAACCTTGTCCCAATCCCGAGAGAGTCACAGGGAACTTCCGATCATATGTGTGATTCTTCTTCCCCTCTTGAGTGTTCAAAAGATCATTTTGAGACTTTCTCCAATTGTAGCGAAGATTGTGCATCATATGGAGACATCGAGTATGTTGAGGCATCACTTCCATATCGATCTTGTCATCTTCTTGAGGAGTTCACCGATGAACTCACTCACATCAATCCACTTTCATCGAAAGTGATGATGTCTTTTGATTTCAAAGCCGATCTGGGAGAGACTGAAAGTCTCCTTGATAATGATCATTCACTCACTTCTTATCCCAACAGTCCAATAGAGAATATTAATCACTTTGTTCTTGAAGCATTCAAAACAACTCTCACCAATCCTCTATTTGAATTCGAATCTGAATTCACTTGATTTGACAATCCAATCTTTGACAAGGATAGTGATGAGGCCACAATGGAACAAGAGTTCACAAATTCACATCATGTGAATGATTCTCTTCATGAGGAGTTCGTCGATGAACTCACTCATATCATGACTCCTGGAGTATGATCGCGGATGGCAAAAATCATGATCGGGGAAAAGTTCTCAATCATGAGAGTTTGTATTCTATGACAAATTTTCCAACCCTCCCTCAGAGATGCTTCCAAACCAAAGAGCTCAACCGATAAAATCCAAACGAGTGCAACTGCACTTGATCCCGAGGAAGAAGATCTTATCATGATCGTCATCATGATTTTCCTTCTTTTCTTCACCTACTTGGTGACTTCCTCTCTTCTTCACTCCTTCGGGAATGAAGATACTATCTTTGACCCGGCATTTTCATTTATTATTTGTGAGCCGGATCTGTGTATATCTCATCGGTGTGGAACTTTCGTGTACTTCAATGTTTATACAAACATCTTGAATGAAAGTCCGATGGAGATTGTCTCTTCCACTTCCCCATGAACAAATTAATTCGGGGTCGAGTCAAGCTAGCGACTTCGGAAATCAAAAACATTAGCATGCCATGGGTTTTCACCCATATTTCGACTTCTTTCTACTTTCTACCACCCAGTGTGGGGGAGTTGCCCATTTAAATTGTATATAAAGTTTCAAAAAATTCTTCAAAATAAGAGTGGTAGTATTTCCCTTTTACGTTCTATGTTTCGCATAACCTCCGTTACTTTGAATATTTAGGGTAATATTCATTTCTAGTGTGGGGGGGAATTCTCACGAATTTTATCATGTAATTATACCACCCTATTCCCCCGTTTTTGGCCAAAATTTTTTTTAGGAGTAAGTGTTTTGCACTTACTCAGCTTATGGTTATCAGTCCGCCATGTCTAATAAACCAAAGGATTGGCTAATCCAGGAGAAACGGCTCTTGGTAAAGATATCTCAAATCCGTTGACGGCTTGCAATTTGCCCATAATTGTATGGTATTCATTCCACCATATCCTCAAAAGTGAAGAGTTGGCTAGCCCGCGAGTTTATGGCTTGTGGTAAAGGCAGTGGAAAAACCATAATTGGTAATCAGCTCACCAAAGATAATATTGATAATTTATCTTAGAGTTGGCTAGTCCGAGCAAATGGCTTCGGTAAAGACAAATCATCCGTTGGAAGGCGGTGAATTGCTCAAAATCACATGGTTATCAGTGTACCATGGTTCTTACTTGAACTAAAACATTTGGCTACTCCAGCAGTAATGGCTTTTGGTAAAGAGATTCAAATCCATTAAGTTTTTCTCAAAAGATTGCTAGGGACTAGCAATAGTTTAGTGTGGGGATTGATGAGTGTGTAAATACTCATCATTTTTGGGTCAATCTGACTAAAACGTTTAAAAATGCTCGAAATGCATCAAAATACTGAAAATATCTCAAAATTGCATTTTATATGTTTCCGATGCAAAATGTTTAAAATCAGATGAAAAATGAGCTAAGTTTGCATAATTGGCAGTTTCAGTCCCCCAGTTTCAAAAGTTGTCGAAATAGTCCTGAGCACTTAATTTAAAGAAAAATCACCAAAGGTCCTTTTAAAATCATAACTTGTCATAATTAGTCCTTTGGTGAAAAATGTCAAAAGTTTTGAGAAATTACAAGTTTGGTCCTTTGAGTTTCAAATTTAGCAAAAATAGTCCTTGGAAATTTGAAAATGTCCATTTTGGTCCTTGTACTATTGAAACTTGTCACTTTTGGTCCCTTGGAACAACTTTGATAAATTGGCAACTTTGGTCCTTGTATTTTCAGAAATGGCAAAACAAGTCCTTGTATTAATTCAAGCCTTTTGGACCTTGTCATAACTCCTTTGGACCCCTGCCATATTAACCTTGTGACCCCTGCCATTTGGACCCCTTCAATATATTAAGCCCATCAAACCCCCAGTCAAACAAACACACCCACACTGTTTCCTTCCAAGTCTTCTCCCCACCCCCATGCCTGAAACCCAGTTTCTCCCATCACTCCCAGCTCAATTCCACTCCCTTATCCTCCTCACCAAACTCCAAGAAACATTAAATGCTTCTTCAATCCAACACTCAATCCTCCACTGGCTAAAACCACTTTTCCGCCAAAATTACATCAAACGGCCAATATAGCTTCAACTGATCCAATGGTCCTGGAAACAAGTGGGATGTGCTCAGAAACAAGTTGCAAGACCTTTTGCATATAAAAAAAAGAAAGAGGAGAAGAGTAAGAGGCGTAGTTACTTTTAATTTTCCTTGTATGTCGTTTTTTATTAAGTCATCTCAATTAATGTTTTAAAATGTAATTTTAAGCTTTAATGTATTAAACATAAGCCACTTAGTCATTGTAACTCATTTCAAGTATCAATTTAAAGTTTAACTAAGTTTCATATTTTTTTTGTGTTTCTTGTTGAAAATTCAGTTTATGTTCTTAAATTAAGGCTTGTGGATTTTATCTTTAATTTCAAATAAGCTTAGTTAAGCTATTTATAGCTTTTGTTAAGCACAAATCAATTTAAGCAATATGTGTGGGTCAACAAAGTCAGTGCTAAAATTTGAATCAATCATGAATGTGGGTCTTGTTTGGTTTGGATTGGTTTTGGTATAGGATAGCAATGGTTGGTTTGGTTTAAGCTGCAGAATAATTTGGACACTTGTGAGTGTCTATCTCATTTCCATTTCCGGTTTTGCCTATTGTACTTGTGTTTGAATCTTTGGTCATTAAATGGTTTAAGCCTGTTTATTTAGTTGTTATTAGGTTAGTTAGAATCAGTTTAAGTGTCACTGAAAACTAATTGATGGTAGCTCGGTTTATATTGCAAATTAGTATGCACATGTGTGTTTGGATCAGTGTGTACATTTGAGATTGAGTCTTTGTTTGTACTTGGCATTTGCATTATCAGTCTTGATATAGGTCACTTGAACCATTCTTGTCATAATAATGTGTCTGCACACTCTCTAAGTCAAAATCCACTTTGAATCTTTCTTAACTACATATCTGTTAGAATTTTCAAAAGCAAAAGCTTGTTTTAGGTTTGTAATACATAGAGATAGATTGCATTAGGTTTATTTCATCATAATACATCAACATCAGTCCCAAATGGTTTCAAAGTTCAATATAGTCAACTTTTCAAAATTGTCAAAAGTCAAATTGTGGCTCAGTTTTCACCTTACCTTTGATTTTTAATAAACTCATTTATGGGTCAAATCAAGTGAAACTTTGGGTTTTATAACTTCAGTTGGTTATTTTTCTTAATATGATTTTTCTTGATTTTGGTAATTTTGTACAAGCTTGAAATTAGCTTGTCAAATGGGGCTAAATGCCATTACCTGACTCGGTGAATCTGAGTGCACTTGCAAGTCTTCACAATTGTCACAAGCTTAGTTTAGCTTATCTGGGTCTCATTCTTGGTTTATTAGTAGTTAGCCAGGTCTAGTTTAGGTTCCAACTTTTGGTTTAGAGTTTAGCTTATTTGAGTAGCTTATTTTCAATCTCCAAAGTAGTTGCCTAAATCTGTTTTTAGCACTAAAGCCAATTCATTCAAATCTTTGTAGTTTGCAATTCAGTGGTAAAGAGCAGTTGTATTTAGTTCATTTTGAGTACTTTTAGTATACTATATCTTCTGTGGTTGGTGGTCTTTGGTGTTCAATTGCTTATTTCAAGTGCTTATTCTTAAGCACTTTGCATTGCAGTTTCAATATCCTACACACAAGCCACTGTTTTTATATTTTTCCTAGATTCATAATATTAATTTAGACTTTTCCTGAATTTTTCATATTTTTCTAGGTCAGTTTGCTATTTTTATTCATTTAAAACAGTTTTTAAGCCTTTTTAATTAGCTTTTAATACAATTAAATTAGAAAAACTTCAAAAAAATAAGTTTTCAATTTTCCTAGGTTAAGATAAATATAAAAAGTCAAAAAATTATTTTTCCAGATTTTTCTTAGTTAAATTTGTATTTTTAAGCAATTTAAGTAGTTTTGAATAGTTTTTAATTCATAGAAAATAGAAAAATAATCAGAAAAATACAAAATTAGTTTTGAAAATTCTCTTTAGTTATTTTAGATTTTTATAAGTCATAATTTAATTTTTCTAGCTTCATTTCATATTTTCTTGTATTTTAGGGTATTATTAAATAAGTAAAAATAGTTTTTAATTAATAACAATTAGATAAATAGTTTTAAAAATAATTTTCTTTTTCTAAAAATTTTCTCTTATCATTAGGTTTGTAAAAATGTCATTTTCATATTTTTAGGATTTATATTGCTTCAGTTTCACATTTTCTTTTGCACGTCACGTAGTTTTTAATTTAAAGTTTTATAAAAGAAAAATCAAAAACATCATTTTGCAAATAGTGATAGCGTTTATTTAATATAGTTTATCTTTTTTAATTTTCTTTAATTTGCATTTAAGCCCTTGTAGTTTATATACTTTTCCTTTTGTTCATAATTAATCAATCCTTTTCCCGTTCAAATTCTCTCGATCACTATTCGTTTGATTATTCTCGCAAGCTCGTTGGGACATAACGACTGGGAAACACTATACTCTCTGGACTTCATTGCATTGGTGTCTGAAACTGTTTAAGGGTCTTTAAGCTTACGGTTGGCCATTCACAAGTGGCTAGCTTGTGTGAGATAACTTGACGGTTTGCCACCGACCAAATTTTGGCGCCACGCCGGGGAGCTGTATAACTAATAATCTTACGTTTAGCGATTAGTGATTTGAATATTCACTCCTTGTTCATACCATCTATATATGTTTATATTTTCTTATAAAAATCCAAAAATCCAAAAACATCTTAAAAATCAAAAACCCAAAAAGATTTTCTTTCTTATTTTTACAAAATGTTTATCCAAAAACCCAAAAATATTCATCTTTACCCTCTTACCCTTTTGATTCTTTATCCCTTTACCCTCTATCCATTTGATTCTAACTTCTACTATTCTCATGGAATCTCGACTACGACTCTGAATTCTGGAACGAATTTGAAAAACTTCATACTTTATCACAAATGTCAAGAATTCGTGTTGTTCGTGATGATCCATTAATTCTGCGTAGGGAAATGGAACGAGAAACCTGGGTGACAAAGGACCAGGTACTTCCCTCTGATAATGGAAGTGCTAAATACGTCCAACCTACGGTTATCCAAAGATCTAACCCCTCAATTGCTCCTAAGCCGTCTAAAATTGATTCTAAACTTTCACAATTTACGGTTAAAAGCAATCATGCAGAATTTAGACCGGTGACTAGCAAGAATGACTTGCCTAATCTTCACGTTTCTCAAGAACCTGAACCAGAGACCATAACGGAAGTGGTGGAAATTGCTAGCTCTCAGAGCACACCACTTGTCCCACCTCCGGATTTTTCAAAATGTTCTTCGAGACTTGATAGTCATTCGAATCACCATGTTGGTTTTGTTGATTCTTTGAATGAACCGATTCCTTCTCATAACTCTCAAATGGAATCGTTTATTCCTTGTGTCGGTTGTGGTGAGCCTCTTTTTGATTCACCATGTCGCTGTGTATGCGTGTGTACAAGTGTGGTAATGATATTCGGAACGGAGTTGTTTGTTTTGTGGTTCGAGGAATTCATTTGATTATGATCCTAATCTGAACTCATTTAACGACCCTCAAATTTTTCCAATTACCCACCACAGCCCGACTTATCTTCATATAATCAACATCGCTGTGAATTTTGTGGAGGTCCTCACCAAGGATTTGAGTGTCAATCCGGAAACACGTTTGTCTATGAACAGTTTTTCAGTGATGCTCAGAACTTTGGTTATGACCAATATCCATATAATTCGCCAATCCAGGCTCAACAGTTTTACTTTTGTGAGAATTGTGGAGGTCCTCACGATAATTTTCAATGTCAACCGTGGAATCAAAATTACTATACTTCTGGTTTTGACAATTTCCAACCTCCACAGCACCATACGGTTCAAACTCCACCCGAGCCGTTGCCTAAAGAAATTTCCCAAGATTTTGAAACCGCAATGAAAACACTTGATGATATAATTCAAAACTTTAAGAATCAAGTGAGTGGTGAGAAAACCATAGGAGAATTGCTAGTCAAGAACAGAGGCTCGCAAATCTAGGGAAGAATTATTAGTCCTAGAGCATGCAGCTCTAAGGCGTTCCCAATTTATTAAGGCAGCTCTATATGATGATGACGAGGAGAGTTTTTATCCTTTTAAGAATGTTATTTCTCAACTCCTCAGGCCGTTGATATCCCGCATTGAGATTCCATCTCAAACAACTGCTATCACACCGGCTCCTACTCACTTCTGAACATGGGGACGAGCATCTTGACACTGTTCCTGAAAAGGAATCGGACGAAGTCATAAAGTCTAGTGTTGAGAACCTTGTCCCAATCTCGAGAGAGTCACAGGAACTTCGATCATATGTGTGATTCTTCTTCCCCTCTTGAGTGTTCAAAAGATCATTTTGAGACTTTCTCCAATTGTAGCGAAGATTGTGCATCATATGGAGACATCGAGTATGTTGAGGCATCACTTCCACAATCTGATGTTGATCATCTTCTTGAGGAGTTCACCGATGAACTCACTCACATCAATCCACTTTCATCGGAAAGTAATGATAGTCTTTTTGATTTCAAAGCCGATCTGGGAGAGACTGAAAGTCTCCTTGATAATGATCATTCACTCACTTCTTATCCCAACAGTCCAATAGAGAATATTAATCACTCTGTTCCTGAAACGTTCAAAACAACTCTCACTAATCCTCTATTTGAATTGAATCAATTCACCTTGATTTCTGACAATCCAATCTTTGACAAGGATAGTGATGAGCCCACAATGGAACAAGAGTTCACAAATTCACATCATGTGAATGATTCTCTTCATGAGGAGTTCGCCGGTGAACTCACTCATATCATGACTCCGCTGGAGTATGATCGCTTGGATGGCAAAAATCATGATCGGGGGGAAAAGTTCTCAATCATGAGAGTTTGTATTCCTATGACAAATTTTCCAACCCTCCCTCCCGAGATGCTGTCCAAACCAAAGAGCTCAACCGATAAAATTCAAACGAGTGCAACTGCACTTGATCCTGAGGAAGAAGATCTTATCATGATCGTCATCATGATTTTCCTTCTTTTCTTCACCTACCTGGTGACTTCCTCTCTTCTTCACTCCTTCGGGAGTGAAGATACTATCTTTGACCCCGACATTTTCATTTATTATTTGTGAGCCGGATCTGTGTATATCTCATCGGTGTGGAACTTTCGTGTACTTCAATGTTTATCCAAACATCTTGAATGAAAGTCCGATGGAGATTGTCTCTTCCACTTACTTCCCCATGAACAAATTAATTCGGGGTCGAGTCAAGCTAGCGACTCGGAAATCAAAAACAGTAGCATGCCATATGGGTTTTCACCCATATTTCTGACTTCTTTCTACTTTCTACCACCCTAGTGTGGGGGAGTTGCCCCCCGCTGTTGTATATAAAGTTTCAAAAAAAAAAAAAAAAAAAAAAAATTCTTCCAAATAAGGGCCGTAGTATTTCCCTTTTACGTTCTATGTTTCGGCATAACCTCCGGTACTTTGAATATTTAGGGTAATATTCATTTCTAGTGTGGGGGGGAATTCTCACGAATTTTATCATGTAATTATACCACCCTATTCCCCCGTTTTTGGCCAAAATTTTTTTTAGGAGTAAGTGTTTTGCACTTACTCAGCTTATGGTTATCAGTCCGCCATGTCTAAAAAAACAAAAGGATTGGCTAATCCAGGAGCAAACGGCTCTTGGTAAAGATATCTCAAATCCGTTGACGGCTTGCAATTTGCCCAAAATTGTATGGTATTCAGCTCACCATATCCTCAAAAGTGAAGAGTTGGCTAGCCCGCAAGTTTATGGCTTGTGGTAAAGGCAGTGGAAAAACCATAATTGGTAATCAGCTCACCAAAGATAATATTGATAATTTATCTAAGAGTTGGCTAGTCCAGAAGCAAATGGCTTCTGGTAAAGACAAATTAAATCCGTTGGAAGCTGGTGAATTGCTCAAAATCACATGGTTATCAGTGTACCATGGTTCTTACTTGAACTAAAACATTTGGCTACTCCAGAAGTAATGGCTTTTGGTAAAGAGATTCAAATCCATTAAGTTTTTCTCAAAAGATTGCTAGGGACTAGCAATAGTTTAGTGTGGGGATTGATGAGTGTGTAAATACTCATCATTTTTGGTCAAATCTGAACTGCAAAACGCTTAAAAATGCTCTCGAATGCATCAAAATACTGAAAATATCTCAAAAGAGCATTTTATATGTTTCAGATGCAAAATGTTTAAAATCAGATGAAAAATGAGCTAAGTTTGCATAATTGGCGTTTCAGCCCCCAAGTTTCAAAAGTTGTCGAAATAGTCCCTCGAGCACTTAATTTAAAGAAAAATCACCAAAGGTCCTTTTAAAATCATAACTTGTCATAATTAGTCCTTTGGTGAAAATGTCAAAAGTTTTGAGAAATTACAAGTTTGGTCCTTTGAGTTTCAAATTTGGCAAAAATAGTCCTTGGAAATTTGAAAATGTCCATTTTGGTCCTTGTACTATTGAAACTTGTCACTTTTGGTCCCTTGGAACAACTTTGATAAATTGGCAACTTTGGTCCTTGTATTTTCGAAATGGCAAACAAGTCCTTGTATTAATTCAAGCCTTTTGGACCTTGTCATAACTCCTTTGGACCCCTGCCATATTAACCTTGTGACCCCCTGCCATTTTGGACCCCCTTCAATATATTAAGCCCAGTCAAACCCCCAAGTCAAACAAACACACCCACCTGTTTCCTTCCAAGTCTTCTTCCCCACCCACCATGCCTGCAAACCCAGTTTCTCCCATCACTCCAGCTCAATTCCCACTCCCCTTATCCCTCCACCTCACCAAACTCCAAGAAACATTAAATGCTTCTTCAATCCAACACTCAATCCCTCCCCACTGGCTAAAACCACTTTCCCGCCAAAATTACATCAAACGGCCAATATAGCTTCAACTGATCCAATGGTCCTGGAAACAAGTGGGATGTGCTCAGAAACAAGTTGCAAGACCTTTTGCATATAAAAAAAAGAAAGAGGAGAAGAGTAAAGGGCAGTAGTTACTTTTAATTTTCCTTGTATGTCGCTTTTATTAAGTCATCTCAATTAATGTTTTAAAATGTAATTTTAAGCTTTAATGTATTAAACATAAGCCACTTAGTCATTGTAACTCATTTCAAGTATCAATTTAAAGTTTAACTAAGTTTCATATTTTTTTTGTGTTTACTGTTGAAGAATTCAGTTTTATGTTCTTAAATTAAGGCTTGTGGCAGTTTATCTTTAATTTCAAATAAGCTTAGTTAAGCTATTTATAGCTTTTGTTAAGCTTACAAATCAATTTTAAGCAATATGTCATGTGGGTCAACAAAAGTCAACTGAGGTGCTAAAATTTGAATCAATCATGAATGTGGGTCTTGCAGAGCTGGTTTTGGATTGGTTTTGGTATAGGATAGCAATGGTTGGTTTGGTTTAAGCTGCAGAATAATTTGGACACTTATGAGTGTCTATCTCATTTCCATTTTTAACTCGGTTTGCCTATTGTACTTGTGTTTGAATCTTTGGTCATTAAATGGTTTAAGCCTGTTTATTTAGTTGTTATTAGGTTAGTTAGAATCAGTTAAGTGTCGCACAAGCTAATTCAGTAGGTAGCTCAGTTTATATTGCAAATTAGTATGCACAGGTGTGTTTGGATCAGTGTGTACATTTGAGATTGAGTCTTTGTTTGTACTTGGCATTTGCATTATCAGTCTTGATATAGGTCACTTGAACCATTCTTGTCATAATAATGTGTCTGCACACTCTCTAAGTCAAAATCCACTTTGAATCTGTCTTAACTACATATCTGTTAAAATTCTTGAAAAGCAAAAGCTTGTTTTAGGTTTGTAATACATAGAGATAGATTGCATTAGGTTTATTTCATCATAATACATCAACATCTGTCCACAAATTGGTTTCAAAGTTCAATATAGTCAACTTTTCAAAATTGTGAAAAAGTCAAATTGTCAAAGCTCAGTTTTCACCCAACCTTGGGTGATTTTTAATAAACTCATTTCTGGGTCAAATCAAGTGAAACTTTGGGTTTTATAACTTCAGTTGGTCTATTTTCTTAATATGATTTTTGCTGATTTTTGGTAATTTTGTACAAGCTTGAAATTAGCTTGTCAAATGGGGCTAAAATGCCCTGTGCACGACTCAGAATAATGAGTCTGCACAGGTCTTGCAGGCTTGTCACAAGCTTAGTTTAGCTTATCTGGGTCTCATTCTTGGTTTATTAGTAGTTAGCCAGGTCTAGTTTAGGTTCCAACTTTTGGTTTAGAGTTTAGCTTATTTGAGTAGCTTATTTTCAATCTCCAAAGTAGTTGCCTAAATCTGTTTTTAGCACTAAAGCCAATTCATTCAAATCTTTGTAGTTTGCAATTCAGTGGTAAAGAGCAGTTGTATTTAGTTCATTTTGAGTACTTTTAGTATACTATATCTTCTGTAATCAGTTGGTGGTCTTTGGTGTTCAATTGCTTATTCCAAGTGCTTATTCTTAAGCACTTTGCATCTTTGCGTTTCAATATCCTACACACAAGCCACTGTTTTTATATTTTTCCTAGATTCATAATATTAATTTAGACTTTTCCTGAATTTTTCATATTTTTCTAGGTCAGTTTGCTATTTTTATTCATTTAAAACAGTTTTTAAGCCTTTTTAATTAGCATTTAATACAATTAAATCAGAAAAACTTCAAAAAATAAGTTTTCAATTTTCCTAGGTTAAGATAAATATAAAAAGTCAAAAAATTATTTTTCCAGATTTTTTTTAGTTAAATTTGTATTTTTAAGTAATTTAAGTAGTTTTAAATAGTTTTAATTCATAGAAAATAGAAAAATAATCAGAAAAATACAAAATTAGTTTTGAAAATTCTCTTTAGTTATTTTAGATTTTTATAAGTCATAATTTCATTTTTCTAGCTTCATTTCATATTTTCTTGTATTTTAGGGTATTATTAAATAAGTAAAAATAGTTTTTAATTAATAACAATTAGATAAAAAGTTTTAAAAATAATTTTCTTTTTCTAAAAATTTTCTCTTATCATTAGGTTTGTAAAAATGTCATTTTCATATTTTTAGGATTTATATTGCTTCAGTTTCACATTTTCTTTTGCACGTCACGTAGTTTTTAATTTAAGTTTTATAAAAGAAAAATTAAAAACATCATTTTGCAAATAGTGATAGCGTTTATTTAATATAGTTTATCTTTTTAATTTTCTTTAATTTGCATTTAAGCCCTTGTAGTTTATATACTTTTCCTTTTGTTCATAATCAATCACAATCCTCTTTTCCGTTCAAATATTCTCGATCACTATTCGTTTGATTATTCTCGCACAGCTCGTTGGGACATAACGACCTGGGGAAACACTATACTCTCCTGGACTTCATTGCATTGGTGTCTGAACTGTTTTAAGTTTCTTACGGTTGGCCATTCACAAGTGGCTAGCTTGTGTGAGATAACTTGACGGTTTGCCACCAACCAACCTGAATGCCAAGATAAGAGAGCACCCTGACAAAGAAGCACTCCTCAAGAAGAAGCCAAAGATTGAAGCGCTGGGAATCCACCTTGATTGACATCATTTTGTTTTATCCTTGTGTACTAGTTATAGGAACCATATAATGTGATCAATAAAAGATGTATGTTTTGTTAAAATACTCAGTGTTCCTTATTGTATTCATTAGTACATTCAGTGCAAGAAGAAGCCATTTGCTCACTTACACTGATCAAACACTTAGGCTATTTGTATATCCAAATAGGGGGAGACTGTTGGGTTCAATAAATACCCAAACCCCTTAATCTAGGATTTGAATAGAAAATACCCTAAGTGTTTAGACAGTTAAACACTAACAGTCATGAGTGGTAGCCTCTCAGTGAGCCATCTTTAGGATACTCAGATGATGGCGAAGAAGAAGTCTCTCCACTCGGAAGATGAAACTTAAAGGGTGAAGACTGAGTCAAGAAGAAGATGGTGGATTCAGTGAGTGATGACAACTCATCAATCCCTAAACTCCTCACCAACTACTTACACTGAAGACAAACTGAAGTAGAAGACTGAAGGATATGAAGACTGAAGAATGAGCGGGATAAGGCGGGACAAGTTTGAATAAGATAAGACGAAGCACGTATCAACCAAAGTCAACTTCCCCGGAATGGCAAACTATCAGGTCGCCTGTCATCAATGACTTATGGAAAAGCCTTGTCTCTTACTTGATATAGTCTTTGTAAACATAGACAAAATACATTAGTATTTTGTCTTCTGCAAAATGTCAGTTTGTCACTTAGGATAGAGTTAAAACTCATACTTGTATAAATAGCATAAGAGATGGAGTGAAAGATCAAGCTTGTGAATTATAAAACACACACACACAAGCCATCTTTCACTCCTCCAAATACAACTAAGTCCCTGAGATAGCTCAGTGGTTCCATAGTAGTTGTGTTCAGACTTAGCCTGAACTTAGTGAGGAGTACCAACCTTTGTCATTTCAATCCCAAGTACTATTCCGCAAGTACTTGGGTAATGTATTATTTTTGATTGATTTCTAATAAAGATTATTATGTTGAAAATTTATCAGTGTGTTTTGCTTACATTTTACTTCAGTCATTGATTCACTATTATCTGTTTTTAATACTTTAACTGTTTTTACGATAGTGAATAGGGAAAAACATGATTAAATTAGATACGTTGTATAAATAATAAAAACGCAATACGTCATATCTATAGAGAGATACGCCGTATCATTTTGATCAGCAATTTATAGTAGACAAATATAATGTAGAAAGCAGAGAAACGCAAATGAACAAATAATGCAGAAATCAAATAAAAACAAGAAAAAATGCAGAAAAACAAAAATACAAGCAATACAAATATATAATAGAGTTAGTAAAAAAAGAAAAAGATTAAACTAAGGTTAAAAATCTAAATACCAACAATTATGCAAGTATTAAATAATTCACTCTCCGACAACGACGCCAAAAACGTGATGTGTTTCGTTGTGTATAGGTAAATTATTATTATCAAGTTTTACATTTATATTTAGCCGACTTAACTTATAACAAACACTAACGAGCAGTATACCCGATTAGTGTAGCTTAGTTGGTAAGTAGAGTGTCGATCACTAAAAGTGGTACGTTAACACTTAAATATATATCAGTACTTTAATCCTAAAGTTAGTCTAATTAAACATAATCTAACGCAAAGGGGGTTTTTTAGCCTGAGAGACTGGCACGGTGTTTAGATTAAGTAAAACTGAAAGTAACAAGGTGATAGACACACACATACACATATAGAAAACAAATAACAAATAAGAGGCCTGTCCGACAGTAAAGTAGATTATATTCATTTAATTGCTTAGCTATATAAGATGAGTACTAATTTTGGTCTTTCTCGTTGGTTGTTCATGTGAACGTATTCTTTCCTACGTTTAGCTTAGCTAAATACCCTAGATTCAGTTTTAAGTATTATTACCTAAAAGCTCTGTCACAGCTAATCCCGAATATGTATTAAGTGCAAACTTAATGATTACTTAGTTAAATTATTATCCTGTTAGGGCATACATCAAATATCCTAATATGTTAATGAAGTAATTGTGGGAGGCGTATGGCATCGCAAACAAGCCACGATAATCAAGAGGTAATCAAAGAATACACATGAACATCCAAATAAACATAAAATAAACTTATAATTGATGGGAAAGCTTTTATTAAATGCGAGTCAAATGTTAAAGACAAGGCACACAATCCTAATGGATTAAAGAGTACTAATGCAAATAAAGTGAAATCTACTTATGAATTAAAAAGCACTGACAGGAACTATTTATGCCTCTGAATCCTTCTTCTGGTCGTGTCTAGTGTGGTATGGTTGTCGTCTCTTTTTCTGTTGAATTCGGTTCTCTGTATATATATGTCTATGTCGAATGAGGCTGCTGTTATGGTATTTATAATTTCTGGAAATGGCATCGATACGGCGTATCAAGTTACTCGATACGCCATATCTTGGTAACTTCGTGTGGGGTCCAAGATTATTTTATTCTGGAATATTCGCCATATGATATGGCAGATCTTTAGTCTTGATACAGCGTATGTGTCTTCTAATCTTGGTATTTCTTGCTGAAGTCTTCATGGTGATACATTGCATATAGAAGTAGCTATGCAGCGTATCTTGAGCAGATAAGTCGGATCTCTGTGTTGACCAAGGTTTCATATACGGCGCATGGAAGAATTCCATGCGGGGTATTCTTCAAAGTCAGGCAATGGTCTTCGCATACGTCTAAGTGTTGATGTACGACGTATCTATCTAGAATGATACGACGTATCTTCCTTCAGTTTAGTAGACTTTACCAATATGATCCGTTTTGCTCCATTTTATGTCCAAAATAGCTAACTTTCACCAATGCTTGTAATCAACTAAGATTTACAAAAGCAAGTGATTAAATATCAATTCTCATACAAAATAATACAAAACACGCAATATATATAGGATAAAATGATGCTAATAAACTGTTGTTATTTGATATCATCATGTGTGTTTTTTTCTTTTTTTCTTTTTTTTTGTCTAAATATGTGTAGTCTGTTATTTTATTTTATTTTGATTTTTAACCTACAAGCTATTACAATAGGTTGTATGAAATGTTAGCAGTTACAAGTTGACTAAATTCAATAGGCTTTATGAATGTTAGCGGTTACAAGTTGACTGAATTCAGTATATGACTATGCCTTGTTAATTTTCTATTAAAGAATTGTTTTTGGCCTTAAAATTTTTAAGGCTTATTTATTTAGAATTTCTTAAATCCTTTATAAAGAAGTATAGACGGAGGGGGTACTTACTTGATAGGCACTTCAAAATTAAGACAAACCACTTCAGTCTTAAGTACCTATTGGAGCAAAGAATCACAACTCCTTCACATATGAAATGGATACCCAAGCTTATGAGGTTTGACTATGAAATTTTGTACAAAAAGGGTAGTGAAAACAAAGCTACTAATGCACTTTCTAGAGTACCAAACAAGTTCTCAATTATTGACAATGGCCCTATCTACAGTCACAAGTGATTATGTTTAACTGATATGGGACTCTGGTCAAACAGATGTGGAATTGCAAAAGTTAAAGTCAGACTTGGAAAATGATCCACTTTCTCATAAGCATTACACCTTGGTTAATGGGCAGTTGAGGAAAAAAGGAAAATTGGTGGTGGGCAGTAACGAGACACTAAGATAACATCTACTTAGTTATTTTTACTCTGATCCTAGTGGTGGCCATTCAGGTGTTCAGGCTACCATCAGAAGAATCAGTGGTCTATGTTATTAGAGAAAGATGAGACATCAGGTTAAGGTGTTTGTGGCTAAATGCAGGGTATGTCAGACTAATAAACCAGACTTGGCGGCTTATCCAGGGTTGCTGCAACCACTCCCAATCCCTACAAAGTTATGGTCTGAAATTTCAATGGACTTTATTGAAGGTCTTCCTCCATCAAATGGCAAAACTGTTATTTTGGTATTGGTGTACTGACTTAGGAAATACAATCATTTCATTGCTTTAAGCCATCATTTCACTGCAATGCAAGTGGATCAAGCCTTTTTGGATAATGTGTACAAGCTTCATGGTCTGCCAAAGGTCATAATAAGTGATATGGACAAAATGTTTCTAAGTGTGTTTTGGAAAGAACTGTTCAAACTACTGGAAGTGAGCTTACATTTGTCAACTTCTTACCACCCACAGACAAATGGGCAGATTGAAGTGGTAAATAGATGTTTAGAATGCTATCTCACATGTATGTCAGGTGAGAAACCTAAGGCTTGGTCTAAATGGTTGGGATTAGCAGAATACTGGTACAACACCACCTATCACACCACCATTAATGCCACACCTTATGAAGTACTATATGGTCAACCACCACCAGATCCCATTGCTTATGTCCAAGGTCAAAGTTTGGTGGCCTCAGTTGATAGGACATTGGCTGCAAGAGAGGATAATGTGCAGTTGCTTAAGTTCTACATGAAATAATGAAAGCTTGCATATGAAAAAAAGACAGATAGAGAGTTTCAAGTGGAACAATGGGTGTACTTGAAGCTCCAACCACACAAACAAGTTACTTTTAGAATGGGAAGATATAACAAGCTGAATCCAAAGTATTATGGTCCTTTCCAAATAACCCAAAGAATTGGCAAAGTTTCTTATAGGCCGAAATTACCAAACACTTCACAAATTCACCCAGTTTTCCATATTTCTCAATTACCAAGGTATAAAGGTCCAATTCCAAATGCTACTGCTTTACTTCTAAAACTCAATTCAAAAGGTGAGCTAGACAATGTGCATGTGGAGATACTTGATAGGAAAATGGGTAAGGTTGGTTCATCTGCTCAAGTTTTTGTGTTGGTCAAATGGCATAATTGAAGATGCAACTTGGGGGTTACACACTTATTTGGCCAAGAGGTTTCCTTAATTCTTGACTGATGCTTAAGGACAAGCAAGTTTTAAAGGGGAAAGCATTGATATGATTTACAAATTGGTCAAAGATAAAAGTCAACACAATAGTCAAACATCTCATAACAGACTTTCAAAGAGCTATTTTGGTGGGAAAGTCTCTTACTATCACTTCCTTTGTATAAATTCATTTTCTCACATTCATTGTAATCATTCAGAAAACTTGTAATCTCTCATTCTCTTTGTTGTAACAAACAATTCACTATACTAATAACAAATCATCATTGATACGAAATCTCTTTTCTTGTGTTTGAGTTTCCTATTAATGTTGAGTTCTTTACCATTTCATTATTGAAATCTAAAGAACATATCAAAAGATTGGATTTTTATTTGTCTTTTTCAAGAACATGTGAGCATATAGTTGTAGTGTATAAGCATGGTGAGAAACTTGTGTGCTTATTGCATAATTGGTTCAATAAGATTGCTATTTTGTGTCTTGAATTTCAATCATCAAACGTATGTCCTTTTTGACTTTTTATACTTCACTTGAAGTTTTGATATATTATTCAAATTTTGGATTTACATAGAGTTGGAAGGCAAACGTGCAACAAGCTGCCCCGCTAGCGCTTTTTGAATTGCAAAACTAAGTCTTTTAAAAACTACATTTGTCGGTCTAGGAGTCATAACATTATTATGCATAACTCGTTGGACTCGAAACTTCACTTTAAAAGTGATTTTATAATTGTTGCATGTTTCAATATAGCATGAATCATTTTGTTACAAAATATGATTTTGTATACTTTAAGTGTATTTTGTTACATGTAAATGAGGGAATCTAGAATTACTTATTGCGGATGAATATTGGGGGTTTGATGCACCATATAAGCAGTAGCACTAAGTTTAATTTTAAACTTTATTAGGCCGGCTCCAGTAGATGCAAACGATCGACTCCCGCGATCGATTCTCACTCGATCGCCCTACTGTGGGGAATCGATCGTGGGTCACTTTTTTGTATCTTGGTCGAGTTTGCGATCGAGATTTTCTTTGTAAACTTTATGTGCATTTAATATTAAAACATTTATTTTCTTGTCGTCCTTACTGAGGCACTCAATCGCATGAAGGTCGCTGAAGAGAGAAAGCTGACGTGACAAGCAAAATGGAGGGGATTGGCTTACCTTATTGCGTCCAGCCTTATGAAGATTTGTTGAGAAACTAGGAGCTTATGTTGTTGGACTAAGAGAAAAAGATACTTAGGGGGCGTTTGGTTGAGGAATTTAAAATTCTAGAAAATTTAAATTCTTGAGAATTTAAAATTTCGGAATTTAAAATAACTTCGCACGTTTGGTTGACAGAAATTTATAAACATTTTTTATTTTTTTAATATAAATTTCATAAATATTCTATTTAAAAGTTTATAAAAAAAGTTTATAAAAAATTTATAAAAAAAAATTTATAAAAAAAGTTTATAAAAAAAAGTTTATAAATAAAATTTATAAAAAAAGTTTATAAAAAAAGTTTATAAAAAGTTTATAAAAAATTTATAAAAAAAAGTTTATAAAAATTTATAAAAAAAGTTTATTAAAAATTTATAAAAAAAAAGTTTATAAAAAATTTATAAAAAAATTCATAAATATTTTATTTAAAAGTTTATAAAAAAACAATAAGAAAAAAAAGTTTATAAAAAAAATTTCCAAGTAAATTAAAATTCTTCACTTTTTGAAGGCATTTTAATTCTCTCCATTTTGGTAATTCATGTAATTGTAAATTACTTCATTTGAGTTACCAAATAGGACATTTGAAGGGAATTAAAATGCAAATGGCCCCAATATACCCCAATATCCCCCAACCAAAACGGCCCGTCAGGGAAAAGGCAGATTTTAGTACCTCAATATAACTACTTTTTTTTTTGCAAGTTCATGATTATTAGCTTCTTTTTTATTTACATTTATTATCCTGAATGCAACAATCTAAAGATAAAAACATCAAAAGGTATGTTATAGTTTAGTTTCAACTTTATTGGCTGTTTTTTTTGTTGGTGTGATATTTCATACCAGGTGTACGATGTAAGTCTTGACCATTAGAGAATAAACGAGTGTTGTTTCATTTGCAAGTTGAAACAGGATAAATCAACTGCATTTTTATTTATTTTATTTATTTATTTATTTATTTTTAAGGCTACTGATATGGACCCACTATCTTGAAAGTTAACCCACAATCTTGAAATTGTAAGTCATTTTTCTTTTTCTTTTTCTTATTGCAATATTGAAGACTTTAAAACTTCTTTAATCGTTTTTTCGTGTAGCTATTCTTAATTGTTGCATTGTACTGTGTAGTAATTCCTTCCATTGTTTTGTAGGAAAAATGCATGATTAGATTGGCTTATGTGGTCTTAAATAGCGAAGCTAAGGTACAAACCAAAACACCTTTTTTTGTGTATTTAACAACAGTTTATGTTGCTAATATTATCTTAAATGCTATAATCTTTTGGTCAATGTATTTATAAAGATGTCACTCCTGACAAGGATTAAGCAAGGTTCAGAATTAGCCTTATTTAGGATGATGCTAAATGCGTTAAAAACATTTTTTAAATGATGATTGAAATTATGAGTAGCAAACAAGTAAAACGTGCAACTAGATGCTTCCATTCTCAGTTTGTGAAGTGAATGTGCAAGTCAGGATTCACCATTAGAGTTATGTAAACCATATAGAGTTATGTAAACCATATAGTGTTATTGGCACACACAAAAAAAAAAACCATATAGTGTTATTTAATGAAAAATGTTATATTAAAATGCGCCTGTCCTTATTTATTGCCAAGCCTTCTCGATATTTCAATTGATCATTTGTATACCGGACAAGCTAATATATAAGATCGTTTTTTGGTTGATATTCAGGTTCAAGTAGGTGGATCACCAAATATACGTCTAAGAGGAAGTTAGGTACCATGGGAATATCAAATCGTTTGACAGGCTTTGCTTATGGTGCATTCTTGATTACGAGGTAATCAAAGAGTAATTTAAAATCTAAACACTTCCATAAGAATATCAAATCATTTTACAGGCTTTGCTTACGGTGCATTCTTGATTACATTGGTGACATTATAGCCAGGTACTTATAGGAGAGCAAGTCTTTTATATAGAATTTTGTCAAATCTCTGAATACTATTTTGTAGTTGTTTGTTTGCAGCCGAGTACCATGCATATCAATACAAAATGCAATATTGGTCAGAATTCAGTTTCAGTGATTTTAAGAGGTGATCTTCGGATAAATTAGGACTACGATGTCTTTTTAATTTAAGTGTTTTAGATTTAAAACTTGGTGTTAAATAGGTATGTGTCTTCTCATAATCTACAAGAAAATTATTGCAACGTGTACTTAATCAAATGATATTAGTATTCATATGCAAGTGTTCTGCTGCAAGTTTATTTTAGTTAAAGATAGCAGCCAAAAGTGTTTTTTTTTTTAATTTTTTTTTTTATTTTTTTTATACATTAGCCTATAAATCTTATTTTAGTAATTTACTTGCTAATATTCCTCCTTAAAGTGTTACATCTTTGGTAAATTTGGTAGATGTTTTAGCTACCAGTGTTGCCATTTGACAGATGTAGATATTGGGGGTTAATTAAAATATAAGGAGTGTTTGGATTGCTCATTTGATCGATGATTTTGTTTTGACTTTTAGCTAAATAACACTAATGAACTTTTAACATTCTTTATAGACACAAGATCTGCGTTGAGAGTTTAAACGATTAGAGCAACTTGATGGACAACCTAAGCTTTTCATCCGCATCTTCCTGGTAAGGCTACCAACAGATTAACAACCATGCATATGTTAGTTGGAATGACCAAGGCTGGTGAGTGTAAAGTGTAAACCTATTATTATCTCCTTATTAAATCTTATATAGACAATGTTCCAAATATATAGCTAACAACTCGGCACCACTACGAGACCTGGCATGACAATGTTCCAAATATATAGCTAACAACTCGGCAACCACCTTATCATCTACTCTGCCTATTTGCTTGCAGTTTTGATGATAAGGTGGTTGTTACAACACCTTTTTTCGTTTACCAACTTAGATGTGCACAAATTTGATTAAATTATAAAATAATCAAATAACTTATAATCCGATTTACAGTTGTTACTAGCTAATTGATTTGATTTCAAGTTAGTAGGTTTTATAGCCTCACCCGAAAACTACAAAGAGGAAGACAACAATCATATCATGACAAGAACATCAAAGTAAACCTACATGATGGTAGAACTGACTCAAGATTATAATTAAATGATGAATTATAACGTTATGGTTAGTCGATTCCGGTAGTGATGTGAATAATCCGATTGAGGGATTTCTCACAGATTATTGGTGTTTATTGAGAGAATTTGTTATTTGATAAAGATACCATGAAATGATGAAATACCACAATCCCTATTTATTTATTTATTTTAATTATCTTCATCAAATAACTGTCAATTACTAGTTAGGGTAAACTATGTCATTAAGGTAGGTAAACTAAAAATGGTCTAAGGGCATTTGAATTGAGATATTCCAACAGATCATTCCATGGAAAAATATGGAATTCTCGTCTCTGCCCATTTTATTTTCGCCTTTGGCATTATATCCAAATTTTTGGTGTGTTCCATGTCTTTGATTTGTTTCCTTTTTAAGTAGAACAGCATTCCTCCAGAATACGATGTTGGACTTTTAGAAGCTGCAATTTTCGTTTAAGGGTTACTGATGGGTGTGGTTTGGCATGTTGGGTTGTAAGGTAGTTGATAAAGTGGGCTGCAAATAGATGGTCCCACATTTTCCACCGAATTAGACCAAGAACTAGCAACAAGGCTCGGCAGGTCCTCATTTAGCAACCACAATGTTGAAAATTTTAAACGATATAGCCCATAATCCGCGGTGTTTGTTTTGAGGATAATTGGACAATGGTACAACGGTGACATGTGAATTTGGCCTAGCCGATAGGAAGTGGTGGGATACAAGGAACCGATCCAATCTACTCAACTTGGTTATTTATCCTCGTGAAGTTTCAACTTCCCAAAGGAAGGTCAATAAGTTCAGAATATTTGATAAACTCGTTGAACAACTGAGCACCTCATTTAGCAGCAAAGAAAGATATAAACTACAAAAATCCTATAGGTTGTGTATCTCGTAATCTCAATTCACAACAAGAAAAATTTAATTTAAAGAGTCAAGAATATACCAAAAAGAAGCAGGCTGCGAGGGTAGAAACAACATGAAACTGTGATGGAATTAGTGTGGAAGCTTCAAAGTCATGATGGAAATTAGAAAACTTGCGGAAATTTGAAAGATTAGCCAAAAGTATTTTCTTAAGGTCCTTAATACTTATCAAGTTTGCCTATTAACAATAACGGGCCGGAATACATTTTGTACTTATCAAGTAGCTTGATAAATAGAATTGGAAAATCAAAATACCCCGGGTTGTTAATTGGCATGATCTAGGATGTAGTTCATGTATTAGCTAGCAAGGCCGTCTTTGAGGGTGTGCAAAGTGAGCGACCGCTCAGGACCCCAAAATTTGTCCCTTTAATAATTATATGCATGTGTAGGCATATTTTTCACGAAGAAAAAAGTATTTAGATGGGAAAATATCTTAAATGAGTAATATGTTAGAATGTTTTGATAACTAATTGCATTATATCTTATAAACGGTGACACTTTATATATAATATTGCTTAATGAAAGGCCTCATTATATAATTTCGTACATGGCCCTCAAAATTTCGCCGATTCATGGGACGGCCCTGTTAGCTAGTATGATCAATTTGATCGCTACTCATGTTTTTGGTGGGAGTTGTGTGTATTATTAGGAGATATCATTAGTAAAGTGTTTTTGTGCTGTGATATTACTGTTTCAGTAAAAAGTACTCCCTAATGCTCAACGAAACACCCTGAAACTTAAAAAAACTATGGTGTAACTAGGAAATATTCGTACCTAATAAGTAGTAAGTGGACCTTCTAAGACGAATGTCCATCAAAAGTGCATAATGGCCTAAAAGCAATTTCCACAACTTGAGGATGCAACAACAGCCACCCTTTCGTACTAAGTGCTTACTATTACCAATACGAAATTGTAACTTCATTGTTGGCAAACATTTTGTCACATGTATCTTGTCTTGCATCTAATAAGTTATGTATACATATACGAAAATAGTAATAATCCAAAACCTTAGACTACAAATCTTATGTTATGATCATAACATACGGAAGGGTTCAATGCAAAACCCCCATTTTATGTACAGAACTTATAAAACTCCTTTAAATTAATTAAAATTTAATATTGAGTAAAATACGCCGTTCGTCCTTAATCTTGTACACAAGCATCACCATGGGATAAACATTGCCTTTTTCATCGTGGGGAGTCCAAAACAAGGTTTTTATAGTCTAAATCAGTCTCTTTACCCATTCTCCGTTAGTCAACGTCTGTTATCTTCTCCCATGTGCCTCGCACATGAGACTAAAATGATCATTTTATCGTTTTGGTTGATTATTTTGGTAGTACAACCTTGGGGACGAACGGTGCACTGAATAAAAAATTTATACCATCACTACTACCACCCTCATGTTATCTCTTTTCCTGCTTCTCTCCCTAAATTTCTGCTTCTCTATCTAAAATTAACACCAAAACCATTCTCAAATCTCATCCATCCACTAAAAAAAAGAAAAAAAAAAAGTTTAACACCAAAACCATTCTCAAATCTTATCCATCCACTCCAAATTTAGTTGGAGTGGTTTGAAGAAAGAGTAATAATCAACTTAAAACATTGCAAATCGCTCATATTTACTTTACCTAGTTTTGACAAATTTAAAAGTTTGATTACCTAAAAACTGTAGTAAAAGGTTTCGGAAAAATTTAAAAAGTAGTTTTATAAATTTACAATTAATGTATGCCAAATAACAGTAACTATAACAATAGATATTCCATATTATGCTTTTGTCCCTTACATAAATTACAATATTCAAAATATGCAGAAACTAACATACCCCATTCCCTTGCAGTAAGTTGCAAAAAATAAACTTGTAAATAAAAAACACATTTGCCCTTCAAAATACGATGCTCGCACTTCCTTGTCCGTTGTTGTAACAATCCTTGAGGGGTGTTGGATCCAAACTTAGCTCCTCAAAGCATGATTCCCACTTATCAAACTTGTCAAAGTAGAGGTATCTTTCGACACAAAAGACGAAGGGGAAGTGATCATGCTGCAAAGAGATTACATGCTTTAGAAATTAATTCAAGTAGCAAGAATCTGAGTTTATTAGATTTAGACTAAAATATGCGGTTGGTCTCTAAACTTGTCAATCCGCTTCGCGTTAGGACAAACCTGGGCATTATCATCGCCGGAGGTCCAAAACATGGGCTTTATATGCCAAACTCGTCCCTTGACAAATAACGCCGATGTCAACGTTCCGTTATACTCCGAAAAACACCGTATCATGTTAATTGTTGAGGGTAGAAAAGTCATTTTACTTGATGTACTATAGCAGATGTCTTGTCCAATTTCTCGCCATTATGTAGAATATAACAAAGCTGTGTACTCATTGCTCATCCCCAAACTTGTTTTGGAAGCCTACCCAGAAAACCCTAATGCAATGTCAATCATCAAATCAAATAATATAAGTAAGAAAATAACAAACAACCACCTTGGATTTACTCTATGGCGAATAAGAGAATATCCTTTCTTTGATGATCATGAAATTGAGGAAAAAGCTGCAATCAAGAGATATTGTAAGTCTTTTTTGGTTATAGCCTATTACAATCATATGTTAGTACGACTGTTTAAGTTATTCCCCTTTTAGGTAACTTTAGCTTAACATTGTTTTTGTACATTTTTTATACAGCGGGTGAACCAGGATCCTTTAGCATGATGTTCCATTATGAAGGTACATTCAAATACTTTACAGGTAGGATATATCAAGGAGGCAAGAAATGCCTTGTTGATCATGTGGAAATAAAAGAGGTATCCGTTGATGAAATGGATGCTCTCATGACCCAAATCGGTTATGAGATTGGACTAACCAATTATTTCTACTTTCTTAAGCCTGGTTGTACATTGGACGACGGTTTGTTTACTTTGCATGAAGCTACTAATGTTGAGTTGTTGAAAGATGTTGTCGTAGAGCATAAGCTGATAGATGTCTATGTGGAAATAGGGAAGACAAGATTAGAACTTTCTGAAATGTCCCCACAATCAATTAAGACTGTGTTTTGGGAGATGGATGAAGATAGGAGAAAATTTGCTATTGCGGCTATTCAATCTTGTTGTAGAAGGTTGGTGTTAGATAATCTTGATAATGAACCTGCCCTAGATCCTTTTATCCAACTTACACAAGTGCCTATGGACGTCATTGATATTGGTGAATCTAGCAATTTGCCAAACATTGAGCCTCTATTTTCCACCCTAGACACCTCATTTGCTAGCCAACCTGTTCATAACAGTGAGCGTGCTTTAGTACTAATTGATGAGGACAATGCTATTAAGGAGCCTGATAATTTTGAGGTTAATCTGTTTCGAATCACTAAAGGGAAGCACTTAGACAAAGTAGGAAGAGCACTAGTTGATGTCAATAACAGGTTTGAGGAGCCTGATAACTTTGAGGTTAATCTGTTTCAATTGACTTAGGAGAAGCACTTAGACAAAGCAGGAAGAGCACTAGTTGATGTCAATAACAGGTTTGAGGATCCTGATGTGGATGTAACTCTGTTTCAATTGACTCAGGATAACATGGAAGAGGATGCTGTTGTTGATGTTACTCTGTTACAAGTGTGTGACACTAGTGACTTAGGCAATGTAGTTGATGATTCAATTTAAGCAAATGAAGAGAACACTTGTCAGGAGAATGATGCACAACTTGGTATGGTCCAAGTAGGTAAGAGTAATGCGTTAGGTGAAGCAGGAACAACCAGTAATATAAGTGATGACATGCAGTTGGAAAATGATTTACCTGTGATGGTTGATGATGTTTTTTTGCAGTGACTATGTTTCTTTCCAACAGGTAGACTTTGAAAATGGAGTCTATACCACATTCTTCTATTCTGGTCAAGAGTTTGCTACTGCAGGGGAAGTCAAAAGTAAAGTAAGAGAGCATTCAATAGAAACTAGGAGGGATTTGTTTTTTCTGAAGAATGACAAAACAAGAATAATGGCCAGGTGTAGGGATTGTGTTCCACTTTCAGGCCTAAGTGAAGGTCCTAGACTGGATATAGGCCCATCTAGAAGTCCATTAAACAGAAGGGGTATAAATGCATTGCTTTCTGGCAAAAAGGACCCTTCAGAAATACTCTGCCCATGGCTATTATTTGTCGGCAAGAATGGTGAGATAGGTATCTGGTCAGTCAGGACATATAATGAGCAACACACTTGTTTGCAATCAAGGGCAGTCATAGCTTTTGACCTTCGCTATATCTCACAGAAAATTACAAAGACAAACTGAAACCAATCCACTAGTTCCTGTCAAGTCTGTGCATAATTAACTTACCAACCAATACGAGCTTCAAGTGTCCCTGCAGAAGGTTTTAAGGGCCAAAAACCTAGCAATAACAGCCATCAAGGGTCAATTCAAGCTACAATTTACCATGTTGAGAGATTATGTTCAAGAGTTGCAGAAGACAAACCCTAATACAACAGTGGTGATGAATGTGGAACGACCTCTAGATGAGGCTCTTCCAACCAGAGAATTCAAGAGAGTGTATGTTTGTTTAGGTGCACTGAAGGAAGGATTTAAAGCATGTGGGAGATCGTTGTTGGGGCTGGGTGCTTTTTTAATTCGTGGTCCTTTGAATGGTCAACTGATGACACGTGGGAATTGAGAAAGCAACAATGGTATTTACTTTAGCTTATGCTTTTGTTGAATCTGAAAACATAGGATCATGGACTTGGTTTCTTCATTGTTTATCCGATGATATAGCACTTGAGCCAATCTCAAGCATCACTTTTATTACTGACATGGAAAAGGTACTCCTTTAATCTGTTCATGAATTTAAGTCTCTCTGTTTTGAAACAGACAGTAAACATATTTGATTTTGTGCAGGATATAAGTAGAGCTTTAGTAGAAGTTTTTCCAGATGCAGATTACAGATTCTGTATTAGAAGCATTCATGAGAAAATGAAACTGCAATGGAAAGGTAGGGCCTACAAAGAGCATCTGTGGAAATGTACAATAGCATCAATTGTTGTAAAGTTTCAGAAAGCTATGACTGATTTCAAGAAACTTAATCAACCAGCCCATGATTAGTTAAGTAAGATACCACCAATCCATTGGTCAAGGTCACATTTTTCATGTAAGTGATCTATCTGTTTCATTTAATTTGTATTTGTTAATGCATTATAAACAGTTATAATTAATACATGTTTATTACTGTTTATCTTTAGGGAGAGCTACTTCTGATGTGTTATTTAATAACATGTGCCAAGTGTTTCATGACAAAATAATTGAGGGTTTAAGCAAACCAATTATTACAGTCTTAGAATACATCAGGGAATACTGTATGAAGAGGATAATGCATGTTCTTATGGTGATTGAGAAGAGTGATGGCAACTAACACCAACTGCACAAAACATGCTAGAGGGTATTAAGAAAGAGGCTGTTAAGTATAATGTTTTATGGGATAGGGGAACTAAGTTTCAGGTTAGTGGACCATGGGGTGACCATTGTGTAGTTAATGTTGTACACAAGTCTTGTACTTGCAGAAGATGGGAGATAACAGGTTTACCATGTAAACATGATGTTGCTACCAATTGGAATATGGCTTTAAATGGGCAACAAGTAGGAGCTGTAGAAACATGGGCTCATCCTTGTTACTATCTTCTCACTTGGGAGGCAACCTACCATCACCATGTCCAGCCTATAACTAGCAGCGAACATTGGGAAAAATCAACTGTCCCAACAACAATTGTTCCAGCAAAATCCGAAACAAACCCGCCTAGCACAAAAGGTAGAAAAAGAGTTAGGATAGCTCCTGAAAGTGAAGAGATTGTGAAGGATGGTAAGCTGTCAAGGGCTTGGAAGAGTGTTAAGTGTTGTATTTGTGGCATTGCCGACACAACCGAAAAACATGCCTCTGGTATGGTGGAGTGAAAGTAGTCGAACCGCCAATAAGGGAAATGTCAAACAGTGCCTACTAAAGCTGCAGTGTAAAAGACACATCCTAAAGGTAACAAAGTAGCAAGCAGATAAAGAAGTGAAGGTACATGTGTTGTTGAAAGTCAAGTTAGTGCAGTTCAAGGAAGTGGTGTTCAATCTAAAAATCAAGATCCAGCAACTGAAGATCCCATCATACATGATGCATCCCTGTCACAATCCCAACAACATCAAGATGAAGCAATTGCCAATCCCAGCATACATGAGGAAGCCCAGTGTTAATCCCAAAGAACATGATCAATCCAAGTCTGATTCTCAGCTGCAATCAAGTGATGTTCAAGCAGCCGCTTCAACCCGACCTGCTACACGAAGAATGAGTAGGCAAAGCAGGCTGACTGAAAGAATGATGGCCTCACCATAGGTCAATTCTGTTATGCTAATTATCTAGAAAATGTTTCATCTAGTTTATTTCCTATGGACAAGTTATGTACTCTAAAAACATATGTGTGTGTGTGTCTAACTGTAGTTCTCATGCTTTGAAAAGTATGCAATTTTATGCATTTGGAATTATATCCATTTGCATTAACTATGGAACCATGTCATTATTGTGTATTTTTATAGATTGACTAAGCTTGATGTGTGAATAATTTGCATCAAAATTAACCAAAGCTAAATAGAACCTCATAAGAATGTTGACATTTAAAAGTCAACCCTAAACAAATTGCTAACCATCTGCATACCCATAAGGCATTGAAAATAAAAAACAAACCAAACTGAATACTTCATAACAACGTTACTACAATTCTAGATACTGAATATTAACCATCTCGCCTTGTAACATATTGGATTTCACAAACAGATCAAACCATGGTTCTATGGGGCGTACACCTTAAGGTTTTTAGTGAGAGAAAGTTTAGAGTTTTAGGGAACTTAGAGAGAGAAAGAAAAATCTTATTATGAGCTCCAACCCTCTACCTTGGGAGGTAGAGGGTATTTATAGTACCTTACACAAAACGCCATCTACGGGTTGTGGATCAGGCATACAGTGGGTAAAGACCCGTCCGTCCTCCATGGTGTTACTTAACTAAATACTAACTAACATTAAATAACTACGACTACGAGCTTTCTAACGATTACATATACTTGAGGTGACCGACACTTTAACGACTGGATTTTATAAATCCTAACAATCTCCCCCTAAGGGAGGTCACCTCAAATTACATAGAATACAAACAGATATTACATTAAGATTGTTCTTGGATTCTTGTTTAAGTTCATTGCTCTGTAGCCCGTAGTCTTTGAATCTTCATGTTATGCATGTTTGGTTAATCCAAGTGGAGGTCTTTAAGTGATCCACATGATGATGAGTTTTGAGCCAGCTTTGAGATCATCAGCTTCCATAAATCTCTGACTCTTCCTTTGTAGTGTTGACATTATGTGAAGTTGTGACTTTCGGACCGACATGCTCACATTCTGGATCATGATTTCTTTTCATCAGAGTAGCGGAAGCTTTAGTTGAATCATGATATTTGCAGCAGCGTAGCAGAAGCATGAAGTGAGAATATCAGAGTCGTTGATGCATTTATCATGATTTCTTTAGAGATGAATGTGTTGTGTGAGCATGCGGCTATGGATTGACCTCTCAATTATGATCAGCTGCAGACGTTGGGTGTACCTGCATACAACAGTTAGCAATAAAGCGCACGAAAAGTGTCTTTGATCACTTTCATTGAATTGAAGTACACGGCCCACGGTTCCCTGTTGATCAGTACAAGTACTTCCTGTGATCAGATATAATTCCGAAGAATCTCCTTGACAGGGTTTCGCAGCTACTCTAGCCGTTCTCAAACCAGAACGTCTCAAAGAAGACAACACGGAGTGAGTGAACCAGCGAATTGAGATTCATTGATTGATGAAAAGAGATTTGAAAAACAATCGTGTACTACTCAATATAAAGTGTTTTTGCAATACGACGAAGGTTTTAAGGAAAATCAATTATCACTTATTTTGAGATATTAATACACAGTCGATGTGCTAGAGAAAAGAATTTTAAGCACAACGACCGGTTTTTCAACGGAATCCGTTAATCCATTTCCTGGACCAAGGTTGATTCAATGATGAATCGCCCATTGTTTCAATCCAGTTGTCACAAGTTTGATCTATTGGATAGATCTCACATGTTACCTACCAAGAGCTTATTTGATGTTGGCTCTAGAAGGATTTCCATCTTCATCGTGAATATTTTACATATCACTCAGATGTTCTGGAAATACCACAAGGATAATGCGTAGGACTCTTAAAATATAATCTCACTTTCCACATTGTGTGAAACAGTAAGTCTTCATTAATTTTGTGTCCTAATTAGATTTATTGATGATCTCGTGGCTCTAGACTCAATAGTGCACATTTGGTTCCTGTGCCGGAGACTAGGGAGAGGGTCTCCTTCTTCAATATCAACAATCTCTAAGAGAAAGTCGATAGATAATGTAGGTTCCCCGTGAGAATGAAACAAGTCCTTTTAAGAGGAACTTGAGTAGCTTGGGAAGTTGTAGTGCAGTGCGTCACTGGGTCCATGACGTCTTGTCTTCAATACCGGTGTTACCTTAGTAACAATCAGTGGCATATGTATTGAACCCGGTTTCTTCCCTAAGGTTGAATTATTGGAGGGCTATTTCTTTCCACCCTTTTCACATTCATTTCTTTTTCATTCTTCAAACCCTTCAGTGCTTACCGAGACTTCATTACTAGAACCTTGTTGGGTTTATTCCAATTCTAGCTCTATCTCAGTCCGCACTCTTCCCATTTCTCACTTTTCTCCTTTTTTCATCATACCTAATGACTCTACACTATCTAGTGGATTGTCCCTGGGTAGATCCCTCCGGCTCTAGAGGGATCGAGGGAACGAATACCTAACCTAACCATCGTTATATCTCCATACATAAAGTAAATTTGGTCGGTCTTTTTGGTATTGTTCTTCTGCCACTGGAACCAATTGAAAACCATTTGAAAATCAATTCAGGTACTTGTGATACATTATTAAAGCATTTTGTACCTGAATTGTTTTTGATATTTCAGAAAAAGCTCCCCCTCAACATGTGCATCGTATGTTTGAAATCATTTTGGCACATGGAGGCAAGAGGATTTGAAAATCTTTAGATTGAGAATTAAGAATTCACTTCTTTGATCAACATTTTCTAAAACTATCGACGTCACTTTACCGATCAAAATTAGTATTTTTAAATACTTTATTAAAGGAAATTTTGGGAAAGGATGTGGTTTTCAAAAGGTTGCTCCCCCTCAATATGTGCATCGAGATTCAAAAGTGTTTTACACATACTAGGTAAAACCTGCACTTAGAGACAAATCAATTACGTTTTAATCCTTTTTGGTTTGATACAGATGCTCCCCCTTAACATGTGCATGGAAGATTTGAAATCGTTTGGCACATGTAGGGAGGAGAGCTTGCTAATCACTTTACAAACCATTTGTCAATTATCGTTTAAATCTAATTTAAATCACAAATTCTCTCCCGATCACAATTTTCAAGTCATTTGAGATTTGTGATCTCTATAGATTTAAATTGTTTTTGAAAGCTTTTGAGGAGAATTGTGACTTGCTTATGAAAACATTTAACAGATAAGGATCAAATCTGAGACTTTAAACTCCAACGATTAAACATGCTTGAGTATCTTTTGAAAACATGACATTAGCCTTGGTCTGAATCAATTGTATGACAAATAACCTTTTGATTTAATTGAAATCATTCTCCCCCTCAATCAATGACATAAGTTGTTGATTGAGAGATAGAGATTTTGACAAATGTCAAGTCCAGATGAATTTCAAAAAAAATTGTGTCCGAGTTATTTTTCAAAGCTATTTAGTTTTCATTAAATAAAAAATATTTTTCAGAAGAATTTATAGAAGGAAAAATATTTGTGAAGGAAACATTTGTCTTTTTGGTGACAAACATTTGTTTTTAGAATCAGAGAATGAGATTTGAAATTTGAGATAAAGCATGGCTCCGTTCTTTCTTTTAAAACGGGGTACAGTCTGAAATGACTATAAACCTTTTGTTTTTCATTCTCTCAATTTTTTTTAAACTTATGTACATTCGAACTTCATCTAAAGACCCGTGTCACTCTTTGAATGACAACACAAAGACCGTAGATGAAATTGAATAATAGAAAAGATGGAAAAAATATTTTTTTAGCTTTTTCAAAGATTTTTTGATTTTTATGGATTTTTTTTGAAATTTTATATTTTTCTATTTTCTTTTTGTGGGTTTTATAATTTTGTATTTTGCTTTTTGATTAAATATTTACCAGAGATGGATGAAGAATAGCTTTTACTCCTCGTCTTCCTCTTGAAGACGTTTGAGTGTTTCTGGTTGTAGACTCTTTAGACCAAATCGTGGAAGGATAAACTCAAAACGTTCTCTAGGAAGAGCTTTGGTGAAGATGTCTGCTAACTGATATTCAGTCTTCACAAAATATAGTTCCACGACACCGTTCTCCACTTGCTCCCTGATGAATGATGTTGAATGTCGATATGCTTTGTTCTTGAATGTTGAACGTTGTTGCACGAGAGAGCTATGGCACTCTTATTATCACAATACAAAGGGATTTTGTTGAATTCAAAGCCATAGTTAGATAATTGGGATCTCATCCATAGGATTTAAGCACAACAAGATGACATAGCTATGTATTCTGCCTCTGTAGAGGATATAGAAGTACTCATTTGTTTCTTTGAAGACCAGCTCACAAGCTTATCACCCAAAAACTGAGCACCTCCTGACATGCTTCGACGTGTATCTTGACACCAGTGTTAGTGACATACCGGTGTCCTTCGGGTACCAAAGTCCCATGTTGATGGTTCCTTGGAGATACCGAAAGACCCATTTAACCGCTTCAAGGTGCTTTTTGGTAGGCTTAGCTTGGTATCTAGCACACATGCATACAACGAACAAAATGTCTGGTCTACTGGCAGTAAGGTACATCAGGGACCCAATCATACTACGATATTTAGTTTGGTCAACCATGATCCCTGAGAGGTCCTCGTCCAGTTTAGTATGCTCCACCATGGGAGTGTCAACAGGTTCACAAGAATCAAATCCAAATTTCTTTAAAATTTCATTAGCATATTTAGATTGATTGATAAAAATGCCTCCGGGACTTTGTGAAATTTGTAATCCCAAGAAAAATGACATTTGTCCCATCATAGACATTTGAAATTTGGAGCCCATCTCCTTAGAAAAACGATCACATTCATTGGGGTCAGTCGAGGCAAAAATAATATCATCAACATAGATTTGGACATGAATTAAGTGTTTGCCTGACTTTCTGGTGAACAATGTCGGATCAAATGCTACTTTGCTAAATCCATTAGATAGAAGAAACCTTGATAGTGTATCGTACCATGCCCTTGGAGCTTGCTTCAAACCGTAAAGGGCCTTCTTCAAGCGATAGACATGAGTAGGATGCTCTGGATTTACAAAACCTTCAGGTTGGCTGACGTATACGACTTCTTTAAGATCTCCGTTAAGAAAAGCCGTCTTTACATCCATCTGATAGACTACCATGTTCTTACTTGCAACGTTAGCCAGGAAGATTCTGATTTCCTCGATACGTGCAACTGGAGCAAATGATTCTTCAAAGTCAATACCCTCCTCTTGACGGTATCCTTTTGCAACCAATCGAGCCTTGTTCTTTAACACATCACCACGCTCATCAAGTTTTACTTTGAAGATCCACTTTAGAGCAATGATCATAGCACAGTCAGGAGCATGTACTAATTCCCATACATCTAGTCGATCGAACTCATGAATTTCTTCTTGCATGGCATTGAACCAGCTGTCTTCATTCATGGCGTTTTAACGCTTTTGGTTCGACCTTGATAGTACGGAGTTGACGAAGCACCATAAGGCATCACTTGTAAGTTGTTTATGAGTGGATACTAGATGAGAAGGGTTTCCAATGATTTTGTCCAATGGATGGTCATGTGTCCATTTTCTAAGGTGTTCGTGTGGTTGTTGTTGAGGAACTGAAGTAGCAGAGTTTGGATCTCCTGATGAAGATGGTTATGAAGTTGGTTCAGGAGCAAATATGTTCTCAAATGGAGCATCTTCGGGAGTAGCAAAGGGGTTATCTCCATCATAGGTGCCAGAAACATTTCCATGATGTACACTTGATGATTGAGGATTTGATGATGAGGATGAGTGATCTGCAGTAGGCGCATCTTGACTCAATGACATAGAAACTGAATGGTTATCTATGTTGACTGGGTTAGGGGCAGCCTCTGTTGATGGATTTGACTGATCATTAGCAATAGGCTCATAGTGTTAATCAAACATTGGATCAAACAATTTCTTCAAATCATCTTCCGATGGGGGTACATATGGAGTTGCTGGTGAGGGATTTTGTACAAGAGAAGAACTAATGAGACTACTTAATGAAGGTTGTGATGCGGGTCCATAACTTGATTGTCCTGGAGCCATTTGCCCAGACAGCTCATCGAACGTGGCGTGAATAGTTTCCATGATATCTCGAGTTCTTTTTTTGTAGATTCGGTAACCCTTCTTGTTTGGTGCATACCCCACAAAAACTCCAATGTCCGCCTTAGCTCTTAATTTACCTAAATCTTGACCGTCATTCGTTGGATAGCACAAAGCACCAAATACACGAAGGTAGGAGAGATCAGGTTTTCGTTTATGGACAAGTTCGTATGGAGTTTTTCCATGAGTGGTGTGTATGAGGGAACGATTTTGGGTGTAGCAAGCAGTGGCAATGGCTTCAGCCCAAAGAAACATTGGAACCTTTGAGTAAATTAGCATTGTTCTTGCAGCTTCAACAAGGGTCCGATTTCGTCTTTCAAATACACTGTTCTATTGAGGCGTGTGTGGAACACTTCTTTGATGACTGATTCCAATACTTTCATAAAATTGACTTAGGTCTTTGTTAACAAACTCAGTGCCATTGTCTGTTCGAATAATTCTGATAGTCATGTTAAGTCGAACCTGCAGCTGTTTGATAAGTTTGATGATGACATCTGGAGTTTCATCCTTTGTCCTCAAAAACTTAACCCAAGTAAATCGAGAGTAGTCATCAACAACGACTAATACATATTTCTTCCCATTTATCGTTTGCACTCTCATAGGTCCGCACAAATCCATATGAAGAGTATGAAGAACTTCCATAACTGAGCTTGCGGGTTTGGGTTTGTGGGCATATTTCCTGCTTTTTCCCAATTGGCATGCTGAACAAAGATGATATTTTTTATACTTTAATCTGGGTAAGCCTCTTACATCCTTTCTGGAAAGATCATTAATGGTTCTGAAATTCAAGTGATTGAGACGACGGTGCCCTAGCCATGACTTTGTTTTCGAAGCCTTTGACAACAAGCAGATTGGAGAAGACTTCATCATGTCTTCGATGGAGATGGTGTATAGGTTTGAACCACGTGTTCCTCTTAAAAGTTCCACACCATCAAGTTCTCTAATGAAACAAGTATGTTTTCTAAAAGCCACCTCTAGATCGGAATCACAGAATTGACCAATAGAAAACATGTTATGACCAAGACCTTCAACATAATATACCCTGGAGATTATACTATCACCAACAACATAATCTCCATAACCTATAATTGCACCAAAATAGTCGTTTTCGAATCTAACAGTCCCAATAAATTTAATCACGAAGTTCATGAGCCGCGAGCGGTCTCCAGTCATATGCTTGGAACAGCCTGAGTCCAAGTACCACAGAACGATTTGAACAACCTGCAGTTGAACACAGACAAGAATGGATAACTAGATAATTGGGATCCCCATGCAAGAATGGGTTCCACTTGGTTAGAAAACGAGATTGGAACATCCACATCAGAAACAGAATCAATAAAATCATTAGAGGTAGGTGCCGGGCTAGTAGAAACAGTAGATCTATTCAAAGTATGTTCACTTTAAAGGTATAGTTCTACCAGTGGGCAATCATTTCCTAATGGGCATTGATCTAGATAATTTAGGGCCCAACTCATTAGGATTGAATTTAGGGCCAGTAGGTATCCAATGATAACCTACATTACTAAATTTTCTTCCTCTTGGTTTCCAATGTTTTCTAGCCCTCTTCCTCCTTGGTCTTCTGACCTTTTTATCCTGTTGAGTAGAGTTAACCATTTTAACAGGAAATTTTGTAGTATTACTCATCTCATTCACAACACATTCATGATTAATACCAGACATCAAGCATTCATTACATGTTTTGCAAATGGTAGCAGAATTCGGATTAATTACAGTACGCTTATAGCTAATACTAGAATCAACACGATTCGTTTTATTCAAATCAAACTTAATGTTCCTAGGGTGGTCTTCTACTCTCTTCCATTGATCACTCTTAGCTTGCGAGGTCCTATCTTGCTTTGTATTGCCTGGAGGCTTTGACCCCTTGCTTTTGTACCACTGATTACTCCTGTAGAGGGAATTATGGAAACATTAGTTGGTTTTGCTACTTTTTGCATTCCTGATCTAGAAGTGCTGGGATCTGAAGTACTTATAGGCACATCAAAGCTCACATGCTTGACTTTTGGCATAGAATAAGGCATATAATGGGTTGCATGCTTAGCACTAGGCATAGAACAAGGCATCACAGCTTTATCTTTCTCACATAAGGATTTAGGGCATGTTGCTCTTAAACATTCTAACAGCTCTTGAGATCGTTTGGCATATATGCAAGCATACCTAATTTCACTATCAAGTGGCTTATTTATGCGATCTTCTTCTACAATCTCACGGAGACATTCTAGACTATCCTTAAGGTGACAGAAATAGTTATGATACATAAGTTCGTTATTTCTAAGATAAGGAGGAATGTATTTAACAGTCATAGCATATTTAGAATCTACAGATGCGTTTGATGCAACATTTTCATTAAAAACAAGTGGCATTTTACCTTTTACCTGACTCTTCAGATTCTCAATTTCCTTTTGTAACGAAGTTATTTTTTCATTGTTCTTGTCACGAGTTACTTTCATTGAATCGTATAACTCTTTGAAGTGTCGTTTGACCTTTTCGTTTTCTTCTAGAAAACTCTCATTTTCTTGTTGTAATACGTTAATGATATTTTTAAGATGAAAGTTTTGAGAAAATTAAGAATCTAAAGGAGGAGGCATTTGGGAGCCAGTCACATTGTTCTTTTCACCCTTTAATTGTGAAATTTGGGTTTTTAACTTTCTGATCGTGTTACAGTGAGCTTGAATCTGTTCGTCACGTTTGTTTATTTCAAAACTGCATCAAACTCTGGAACATCCGAGGATATCTTGATGTTTGAGGTTTTAATACTTTCTTTGAGATGTTGATATTTTAGTTGCAAATCAAAATGTTCAACTTCCAGCTTAGAAAAATGTTTTACCAAATTATCGTGATCATCCTGGTCAATTTTCTCACTTAGTTTTGAGTTTTTGTTTTCAAGCTCAATGACACGATCATGGGAAACTTTCAAAGCAACAGATATTTCATGAAATTGAGAAGCAGTAATAGAATACTTAGTAACAGTATAAAACACATCTTGAGCAACACAACTCGAAATCAAGTTCTCATTTAAGATATGCAGATTCTTTCTTTCAATTTCATTACATTTAAGTTCCCGTTCATAATTGTTGACCTCAACTATCATAGCATCAAATTCTTTTTCCATTTCTTTAATCTCTGAGTCTATCCCCTTTTGAATACTCTCAAATTGATTTTTTAATTGTTTAAAGAAAGGCATGACTTCAGTTAAATAGCATTCTTTAGTTTGCTCAAAACCCCTCTCCCCTTCAGTTATCCCTGTAGGTGTGATTCTTTTCTTACATGTCTTTTCAAAATCAATGAATAGTTGATAAACAACATACAGGCTGATTAAGGTCTTGCTCTTAGTGGGAATAGTTCTAGGAACTAAATGCATTGGTGTATTCAAAGGATACACAGTAGCTGAAGGCACTTTCCTAAGGGGAGTGTTTGTTTCAACAAGTACATTTGCTTTTTGCTTATCCATGTCTTTTTTCCAAAAAACTTGTTCTGGGGTTAATTGAGTTTGAGGCTTAAACATGTTCAGGGAAATCCAATTTTCTTTTGTGTAATCATGGGGTTTGACCGTTATGTTTTGCTTTTTACACTGAGGATCTTTTAGCTTCTTATCCATTTTCGCCCTAGAGGCATCTTCTAATTTTCTATCCTCTTCCGTGCTTCCAATACATGATGGTGTTTGCCTAGGCTTGAGGATCTCATTACCATCATGTACAATCGTATGGAATGCTTTAGCCTTTTTACAATACTCGGGATTTGGCTCCTCTACTAGCGCAACACTATGTTTGTCACTTAGAACTCTATGTTTAGTGATCATGTGAGCAGTCTGAATGCAATTCCCTTGTATGTACAACTTATTTTCAAGCTTGTTTTTCAAAGTTTTTAGGTTGGAAAAATCAGTTAAAAGTTTTGATTCCTTGGCATTAAATTCCTGTTTAAGCACTTTAACATTTTCTTGAAGTTCTTGCTTTTGCTTAACAGTTTTGTTTAGTTTGTCTTTTAAGGAATCTAGCTCTTGTTTTAATATTTCTTCCCTAAAATTACTTTTTCTAATAATTGTACGCATTTGGTCATCCATTTCCTGCTCACGGGTAGTTAACTCAAACTTAGCACGTTGTTCATAAATGGCAACTTGTTCTTTATAGGCATTCAGTTCAGAGATAACATAATCATCAGGGGCACATGCAGTGTATTCATAAAAAACATAGTCATCATTGACTGCAGAAGATGCATCACTTGGTACGATCTCACTTTCACTTTGTATCACATATTGATCATATGGGACAATATTACTATTTTCCACATTATCTATATCTGATTCATTAGTTTCATGTGATTGTACTTCGTTATGTATCTTTTGCTCATCAACTTCATCGTATAGTTTTAATACCTCTGAAATGATTGAATCTTTGGATGGACCAGCCTGTTGTGGTGATGAGACCTTTGGAGAAACCATTCGTGAAATGCTAGTCATGAAGATTGTCTGGGCAGTAGGTTCATCATCGACATCAAAGTCAAATGCATCACAGTCAGCAACTTGAAAGGCATTTTGATTATTGTGACCTATTTCCTGAATTGGCTGCTCATCCACATCAGCATCATATGTTTTGGCATTTCCCTCAGCAAGAAACATCAACTCTTCTTCATTCAAAACCGCTCCATTGTCCTGAGCTTGCACCAGCAATATATTGTCCCTGAAATACTCTGCATTTTGAGGGCGTTTTGGAGATGTGCAGTTCCTTGCAATATGTCCATCACCACCACAGTTGTAGCACTTGATTGGCTTTCCTTGTCCTTGATTTTCATTCCTTCCATGATTCTGATTAGCCACATACCCTCCACCAACTCCACCTTTTCCTTGTTCATACTGTCTTCCTTGCATTGGTTGAACCATGATCTTACCATCTTTGACAATAGCATGATTGTGTAGATTGGATGCAGTTCTGATATCATTGTTAGTGTGTGGAGTGAGGTTCAGATTTTGCTTAACCATAAGAGCCAGTTGATTGATGAAATGTTCCATGATTGTGTTTGAGTCTGGAGGCTTATATGCTAGATCTGGAATGAGCTTGTGGTTACCGTTACTAGTTGGTATGACTTGAGAAGCTTTGGTGGTAATTCCTACATTTGTGTAGAATGCTGTTGAGTCATTTGATGAGCTTGCATCTCCATGATTAGATTTGAACTTTTCAAGAATCATTCGTTCAAACATAGCATGCTTCTCATTCTGAAGTAGGAAGGCATACAATTGCTCATAGTTGGTGTGCCTTAATCCTTTGGTTAGCTTGACTGAGGTGACAAATTTGTGCCATTCGGGATTCATGTTGTTCACAAACTTTGAATTGAGCTGAATATTTGGCATGGTCATCTTGATATTCCTCATATCATTCACAAGTTGGTGGAACCTCACATAGTATTCAGTGACACTTTCTCTAGGGTTCATCTTAAAGTTCTCAATATCATCATACAATTGAGATTCCCTGTCTTCTTTGGTCAATTCAGAACCAGAGAGAAGCATCTTAACATTGTCCCAAACTGCCTTGGCTTCAGTGTTGTGATTGATTAACTTGTAGATGTCTTTTGGAAGACCCTGAAGTATAATGTTTGAAGCCCTGATATCAGCATCGTATCTCTTTTTCTCCTTATCATTGAGCTCATCATACGTCTTTGGTCTGTCCAAACCTAAGATCACTGTACCATTTGCAGCAGTTTCAAGTATGTCTCTGGTAGTCTCAATCTGATAAGGTCCTTCATCAATTGATTTGAGAATGTTAACCCCATTTTCCTTTCCCAAATAGTACAACCTAATTCGTTGAGCCCATGAGTCATAATCAGTTCTGTCAAGCATAGGTGGATGAGTATCTGATCCAGCTGCTTGAACGTCCTCAGCTACAGAAGAGATAATTGTAGGCATGTTGGTAGACATGATTATAGATTTCACGGGATTTTATAACTCTATGATTAAACCGGGAAATAGATTCTTTCACGGGATTTTACTAAATCAAGAGAAAACCGTAAAATGTAACAATCAGAAACAATATTTAACCAATTCGCTTCAAACCTTGAAGACAAGTCTCTTAGCACTAAGTCGTTTTGCACCAAGTCGCTAGGTATACAAGTTGCTCAATGGACAAGTCGCTAAAGACACAAGTCGCTATGAAGACAAATCGCTAGTAACAGGTTGCTGGGCACACAAGTCGCTAGAGTGACAACTCGCTAGAAGAACAAGTCGCTAGTGACACAAGTCGCTATGAAGACAAATCGCTAGTGACAAATTGCTAAACACAGAAGTTTCTAGAGTAACAACTCGCTAGATGGACAAATCGCTAGACAAAACAGTACGACCACTAATTTTTCCTTTTTGTCGTTTTTGTCTCAAGAGACAAATCGCTTAGTGTACAAGTCGCTGAAAACGTAGAGACAAGTCGCTATGAAGAAATCAAGTCCGAGACACAAGTCGCTAGTATGAAATATTCAAAAACACCACGTTTCAATCCAAAAACAACCCAACCACGATGATTCAAGCCTTCCAACTCAAAGCATAAACACTTATAATGATTCTAAACACAAAAGTACTATCAAAATCCAAACTTTAACACAAGAAATGATCCAAATGATGCAAATACCACTAAAATTTTTCAAACCCAAAAACCATATAAAACCACTAGAAATCCAAGAACATGTAAGAGATATGATCAAACCATGGCTCTTGATACCATTTGTAACATATTGGATTTCACAAACACATCAAACCATGGTTCTATGGGGCGTACACCTTAAGGTTTTTAGAGAGAGAAAGTTTAGAGTTTTAGGGAACTTAAAGAGAGAAAGAAAAATCTTATTATGAGCTCCAACCTTGGGAGGTAGAGGGTATTTATAGTACCTTACATAAAACGCCACCTGCGGGCTGTGGATCAGGCATACAGTGGGTAAAGACCGTCCGTCCTCCACGGTGTTACTTAACTAAATACTAACTAACATTAAATAACTACGACTACGAGCTTTCTAATGATTACATATACTTGAGGTGACCGACACTTTAACGACTGGATTTTATAAATCCTAACACGCCTCATTACGTAAAAGCTAAAAAAATTATCCCAATGCATAAACAATCAAGAACAACATCCAACTTAACACCAGGCAAATCTTCCACTTCCACACATCACCTTCAGCAGCTACTAATCTTGTCTTAAGCTCATTTCTTCCCCTCAAAAGGCCTGGTATGATCATTCTTGAACGAGCACAGATTTCAGGATCATACCATCTTATCCACCGACAAGAAGACCCCTATTCATGATTATGACAAGTCATTAAACAACCACCATTGTTACAATGTACTTTGTTGCTTGCGAAAACAAACTAACACAATAAATATTAAGACGCACTTACTTCAACAGGACAACCAAATAATCGACGCCCTGGGTTGGTAGAGGTCCACGAAGTGCGAATAATAGCTTGCTTACCACACCAGCAACGTACCATCTTGAAACGATTATCATTTTGTAGAAGATTGTTTTTGTAGGATAGTTTAGGGATGGATGATAAATGTCGACCAAACCGTGTTACACAGACATATACTAGCTACAAACACTGTACAACAGTTTCTATTTAGTACGCTACAGTGAAAGACGGTTTTGCCCTCACCAACATAACTTTGACAACGGCATTATTGGTCAAGGGACGAGTTTGGCATATAAAGCCCATGTTTTGGACCTCCTGCGATGATAATGCCCAGGTTTGTCCCAACGCGAAGCGGATTGACAAGTTTAGGGACCAACTGTGTATTTTAGTCTTAGATTTATTAAGATTTTGGATTAATTTGCGCATTATACTTCTAACATGCGAAAGTCAAAACAACACTAAATCATGTGAAATATCACTTGGGTGATAGGAGTTTATAACCAAACTCAACACTCCATAAAAGAAGCTATTATGAGCAACCAAATGGATCTTTTCACTGCATATATAGATGTAACTACAAGCGACTAGTCAAAGTGGTTAAGAGATTAAACCAACTGGATTATTTCACTCCAAATACAGATGTAACTACAAGCAAATAGTCAAAGTGGTTAAGAGGTTAAGCTAGAATCCTAACATTATTAGACTACTAACATATACTCTCAAGTCTAATGTGGTCCATGTGGAGCATATGGATGGGCGTTAGTGAAGTGCCGAAGGCAAATATGAAACCGTAGTAGATTGATAAGCGGACAAGAAAATGGGTCAAAATGATCATAACCCCTAAACCATGAGGGCAATTTGACGCACCAAATTAATGGTAGCATGATATGATAATAACTACACGCAAACGCAATAAGAACACAAGAAAAACAAAAGGGTTACCTAAGACCTTCCTCTACAAGTCCCCAATGACTACACGCAGTAAGAACACCAAGAAAAGCCACATCATTTGGTGTGATCCCCATACTTATCATCAAATCAAAGAGGGTCAAAGATTCTTTCGCACATCCATGATGTGCAACACTACATATCATCACACTCCACGACACTACATCAGATTTATCAGCTAAATCAAATACCTGATTTGCAGAATCTATGTTACCCGTCTTTGCATACATATACATCAAAGAATTTATAGCCACACTCGATTTTACAATTCCACATTTAACCGAATAACTTTGAATCTGCTCACCACATCGGACCCCACCCAAATTAGCACAAGCACTTAAAACAGTTGAAACTGTGAACTCATTTGGTTTCAATTCATATTTAATAAGTTCACAAAAAAGAACCAACGCCCGCTCAAATTCACCGTTTTGAGCATGGCCCACAATCACAGATGTCCATATTAATATCTTGTTTTTTACTTGAATTAAAACATCTTAATGAATCAGTCATTAATCCCCATAAAGAGTATAAATCAATAAGAGTACTTCCAACGACAAATGAAGGAGCACCATGGATCTAAATAAAACAAAAAATTCAATTGATGAATCCAATCAATCAATTATTATATTTTATTAATTCATCCTTAATTCCCCTTTATTTTTAATACTAGAAGTTGGAGAGAAGTGGGTGAGTGAAAGTGTGGGTATGATTGCTAGGGTAAAATGAATGAAAAAGGTAGATGAATGACTTTATATATGGGCAAAATAGTCATTTAAGGGATTTGGCAAAAGATAAAAGACGTTGACTAACGGAAAATGGGTCAAAGGACTGATTTAGACTATAAAAACATTGTTTTGGACTCTCCACGATGAAAAGGAAAGGTTTGTCTGGGTGATGCGTGTGTACAAGATTAGGGACGAACGGTGTATTTTACTCTTTAATATTTTATTTTAATATATGTAATTTCAGAAGACATTTTATATTTAACACATTCATTTATTTAGTTGATAATTAGTGTCCAAAATCTAGAGGATGTTCTGATTAGTAGTTATGTTTACTTGACACACAAGAGATATACACACTTGTTATATTTACTGGGAAATTTGCAAAACTGGCATTAAATATTGTTGGGAATAATCTGTTACCACTGATAGTTGTGGAAGACATTGCTTGGATTACACTAGCAGTGGAAACGTATTACCACTGCTGGTACATTATTACCACTGCTATTAGATAATGGTTAGGAAAACGTGTCTAGATAAGTATAGAAAAGATCTTGTGTATATTCTATATTGTTAGCTTTATACTTATCTTGTAAAGGACTCCTTGTTCTATAAAAGGAGGTTCTAGGTCATTGTCTTAGGTACTTACTTACTCATCTACGTATTATTCACAAAGGCTTCAAGGTGTAACCCTAGTGATAAGCAAAGATCACTCGTATTATTCATTAATAATATTAGAGCTTAAGTTTTATGTTTAATCTGTGTTTACATACAATACATCATACAATCCGTCTTCTAAGTATTACTAAGTAAATTCCGCGTGCTTATTAATATCATACAAAATATCATTGACACAAGGTGTGTGTCAAGATCCATCAAGTGGTATCAGAGCAAAGGTTCTGATATTTTGTTTTAGAAGATCCAAGGAATAAGCTTAACCTACTCACTCAATTCAATGGAGATGGAAAACAACCAGTCCAACTCTTCTACACCAAGGCTATCTAAGCTCGAGCTTAATGAGTTTGAGATGTGGAGGATACTGATTGAGCAATACTTTCTCATTCAGGACTATGCTCTATGGGAAATCATCTTAAATGGTGATTCTTTCTAGGCTGTGACAAAGACACATAAGGTTGGTGACACAGATATGGTGACAGTTTCTTTACCTGAATCTAGTACTGAAAAGGCACTAAAGAAGAATGATCTAAAGGCTAGAAGTTTGTTGCTGATGACTCTTCCTAGAGACCAGATCATTGCATTTAGCAAGTTCAAGACTGCTAAAGAACTCTTTGAAGATATTTGCTCTGTGTTTGGTGGTAATGATGCTACAAAGAAGACACAAAAGACATTGTTGAAGCAAAGTTATGAAAACTTCTCTGCTTCAAGCAATGACTCACTTGATAGCATCTTCACCAAATTCCAGAAGATTGTTACACAACTAACTGTGTTTGGCATTGAGGTAGAAAAGGAAGACCTCAATTTGAAGTTTCTAAGAAGTTTGCCTTCAGAGTTTCAAACTAATGTTACTGTTTGGGAAAACAAAGCAGATATTGAAACAATGAAGCTCAATGATCTTTACAACAACTTCAAACTTATTGAACAAAGGTTGAAGAAGGCCGGGAAACTTGGTACAAGCTCAAGCAGCTTGGATTTGATGTCAACATCTGTTGACAGTGATGATTCTGAAGATGACAGTGATGATGATATTGCCACTGCTGGTTCTACAGTTTCCACTTGTAATGTTAGTGTTACCACTGCAGGTTCAAAGAAGAAGATTGCTAGTATTGGAGATTCTACCTTTTATGCTTTTATCTCTACTCAAGTTAATGGCTCTATATTAACTCATGTAGACATAGAGAAAATTGATGAATATGACTTGGAAGAGATGGACATAAAGTGGCAGATAGCTCTTCTTAGCATGAGGGCTAGGAAATTCTACAAGAAGACTGGCAAGCCTATTCACATCAATGGTGGTGAAATTGCAGGCTTTGATAAAAAGAAAGTGGAGTGCTTTAACTGCCACAAGTTGGGACACTTTGCTAGAGAATGTAGAAGACCAAAGACCAAGGACAACAGGTCTACTTGGTACAAGCAAAAGAAGGAACCAACTGTGGAAGAACCAAAGGCAATGTTGGCTATTGATGGTGTGAGCTATGATTGGAGTTTCATGGCTGATGATCAAGAGGAAGAACCTTCAGATGCTGCTCTTGTTTCTACTAAATTTGCTCTCATGGCTTTCTCTGACTCTGAGGTACAAAACTTTGAAAGTTGTTCTAAAACATGTAGGGCTGCTAGAGAAGTTAAAAGGCTTAATGAATCTTATGAAAGTCAAAGAACAGAGTTGATTGCTGCTAATTATGATGTGACAAACCTTAGGAGAGGTATAGATGTATTAGAAAAACAACTAGAGCACTATAAAGATAATGAGTCTAAATCTAATGATTCTTCTTAAATGAGAGGTAGAACATACAACAGCTGTGAATGAGGCTTTCCAAAAAGAGCTTGATAAACTTAGAAAGATAAATGAAAATGTCAATTTAATTGTTGACACCTGTTATTATCAGTCTAAGTCAATTGATAAAATTTGGAATGCTCAAATAACTAGTAAAGTTAAGTCCGGTATGGGTTATAATACAGCTCCCCCACCATTAAGAGGTGTTCCATCACCTCCAAGCATAGATTTAGCTCATACAGGCTTTGAAGAGTTTCAGGATCTGTAACGTGAATATGGTCCTCTTAAGAACACATTTGTGAAAACTGAGGAACAGGTTAAGCAAGAAACTGATGTGTTTGAAAGTGCTAGTGACTCATCAGTTGTTGATGAGAATGTTAAAAAGAATGTAGAGACTTCTATCCCAAAAGTTGTTAATACTGTTACAGAGGAACCTAGAAAACAAGCTAATAAACCTAGATCAACTGTAAGGTATGCTGAGATGTATAGGAACAAGCCTACAACTCCTAGGGGTAACCAGAGGAGTTGGAATCATATTAAATCTCAACAACTAGGTAGTGATTTTGTGATGTACAATAAGGCATGCTATATCTGTGGTAGTTTTGATCATTTACATGCTTATTGTGACTATCATGTTGGGAGAAGGGAAGTCCATGGGAATAAAAGGGTGAAGTCTAACAGGTTTCAAAATAATGTACACCCTAATCCTCATTGAAAAATGGTCCCAAGAGCAGTTCAACTAAGAAGTGGCCTCAAAATTTTTGCCACTGCAAAAACTGTTAACACTACTCACCCTAAGTCACCTGTCAAAAGTGCAAAGTCCAAAACAACTTCTGCAAAATCTGCACAAACAGGGAAAGGAACTTTTCAAACTAAAAAGGTTCATTATAACCAACAGTGGGTACCTAAAACCAAACCAGCAGTTTCCACTGCTCATTCAAAAGTTACAACTGCAAGGGTTGTAAACAAGAAAAGAGGGGACATGGGCAATGCTGTGAAGGCCTCAAAGACGTTGGGAATGAAAACCTAAAGGAACTACCTCTACAACCAATCCCAATGGTGTATCAATGACCTTTGATAGATTTAACTATATTGATACACGAGGCAGATCCAAGTCAATCATGGCTTGGGTCCCCAAAAGAAACTAACTCTTTACTTATATGTGCAGGAACATCCAAGGTCAAAAAGATCAGATCAAGGATATACAAATAGTGGGTGTTCAAGGCACATGACTGGCAACAAGTCCTATCTTTATAATTTTGAACATTATGATGGACAGTATGTCAGCTTTGGAAGTGGAGTTAAGAGTAAAGTATAATGGAACAACAAGTATGATGCAAGAAATTTAAAAGCAAATAACATGGATCATTATTATTACTTCATAAAACTGCACACTGAGTGCAGTAGATACATCCATGGAATACAGATTACAAGTATCATTACATCAACTGAAAACAACAAACAACAACCTACTCCACACAAAAGCTTCACAACCTACCACAACCATAATCCATCTAACCACCATCTACCACCTATGGCTTCTTTGGAATGGCCTATGTTGGCATCACCTTAGGTGCATTACGCATATCTATCCAGTTATACACCTTAGGGCTTGCTAGTACCATCACCACTTTTCTAACAGGTGGGGAGGATGATGAAGGTCCCTTTTGTGTTGGTGCTGTCAACAGTGGTGGAAAAGGAGGCATCTGAAGTTCTCCTGATGGAAGGATTCTTGCAAGGGGAGGCACATCCAAGACCCTTGACTCAGTATCATTATTTGTGCTTATACATGGGGAAATGTAGCTTGCATTGGGGTCTGAGCTATCTTCACTGATGACAGCTTCTTGTGGCTTTGGATGAGTTGAAGAAGGACCAGCAGCAACAGGGTTTGAATAAGCATCTGCATGAGTTATTTTTCTTGATGAAACTGCTTCAAACACCTCTTTCTTCTTCTTACCTGGATTGTTGAGCACATAATGCCAAGCCTCATCATCCCAAAAGCTGTCTGAAATTGAGCTGTCAGAAGAGATGTTGATTGGGTTTGAATTACTCATGGTAATTTTTGGTAAAGTTGCTTTTGACAGATTTTAGGAGAGAGAAGTGTTGGTTTGATAAAGGTTGTGGATTCTTGGTTCTTAAATACAAGTTTAAGTTGGAATCAGTTAGTTAATGAAGGGAAGGTATAAGTTGTTGAGAAGTAAATGAAGTCTTTGACTTTGGTGGCCGGATTAGTGACTAGGAGTTGACCAAATTATCTTGGAATTTAGCCACTACTTCTGGACTCACTCTTTGCTATTCTCTAACCACTGATACTTCACACACTCTGTCAGTGTATGATTTCTGTTTGTGACATGAAGATTTGAAGGATTCTTTGATTACATTGAGGTGGTGGCTCTTTAGTGTTTGTATTTTTAGTTGTCCACTAACTTCTATGCAGAAATTAAATCTAACAGTGGAAACTATAATGCAAGCAGTGGAAATATGTTATTCTCAAATTAGAAAAAGGAAAAAAGAGATATTTCAATTCATACGCAAGAGTCATTACATCCAAAATAGAATGTCAACAACCACAATCAAAACACAAAAGATAACTTCCTACATTCCTACACCCTACATCAGCTACTCCATTGGCTTCTTGCCTTTGCCCACATAGTCATGCTTGTTTTTCTGTGCTCTCTTCCTTTTGTTCTCAAAGGTGGATTGCATTCTTGGACAAGGAAGACCAACAACTTGTAGAGGAGGCTTTGGTAGCATTGCAGACTTCTTTGGTATGGACATTTGCTTCATGTTGGAGATAAAGTGTTTCCAGTGCTTTTGTAAGAGCTCTTGGAAATTCTTTGGCCATGGAATAGGTCTCATCATTCGTCTCATAATCCTCTGATGAGCTGGAGTAAAACTCAAGAGATGGTGCAGGTTTAGCAGCAGGTACACGCTTGGCAGTCTCCTTAGTGTACTTCTTGGATGAAGTGCTTCCAGCCCATGATGGAAAGTATCCAGCCCATCCTGATGCCTCTGAGGAAGTTTCTGACTCGATCACATACTCTTCTTCTGAATCAGAGGAGATGTTAATGGTGTTGGAAGGATTGCTCATGATTATACTTAGGGATTTTGTGTGTTTGAATGTGTGTTGATGGATATTACAATACGCCAGGCCTCCTTATATAGACAAAGTCGGTTACAAGAGTTAATTAATGAGTATATTTACTTTTTCCTATTTTGGTAGGTTAAAGAGTAAATATAGATATTATCGGGTTGACTTTGAAAGATATGTTTTGGATAGTGGCTTGGTTAAAAGTAACTTTGGTTAAGAACAAATTGGTTATCTCTACTCTTTGAATTTTCTTATCACATGCAGATACATAACCAAGCATAGATGGGAGTTGATCTTAAAAGGGGTATATGTCACACCCCCAAATTTCCTGTTTTGCAGCGGAATGGAATTCCTGGGGATTGACTGTCATAGCATCACAATCACAGTTATATTGAACGACCTAAAGTGTCGTTTGGAAAATACATCGCTTGATTTAATAAAACATTCAGAGTTACAAAGATAGGTCCCAAATGAAAGTTACTATGTGCGGAAAATAAGTTTGGTACAAGTCAAACGATGTTTTAAAAATGTATAAATCCCATGTGAGACGCGTCGTCACCGCGACTCTATGATATGTCCACATGCATGCCATGAAGTGAATGCCTTAGTTACCAGAAAATACATTGCTAAAAGTGTCAACACAAAGGTTGAGTGAGTTCATAGAGTTTATGTATATGCATAATACGACTACCACAAGTATAAGTTTGTATGACAATGATGTCACAAAATGATACAATTGCTATAAGCCCATGACACCGAAACTAGACTGATCTTGATGTTCGACCCAACAGAGTGTTTGCCAAACAACTCAAATAATGATATTAAATGAAATGCATCCGTTTAACCAGTTGGAATCCACCAACCCGGATGGAGGAGTCACCCTCGATAGATCTATCCACTCACCCTCGCTTCTATGAAATTAACGGTTCATGTTATATAATGGGGACATTCAATTGGCATGAGGTAACTTAAGCAATGTAATGAATTTGATATACTGGGTATCGTAATAAAAAAAATGATGTACAATGTATTCTCCCCGTGGGTTTGAAATAAAGTAAAAACTTGAATAAATCGGGGCTATGAAAGCTCACCTGTTGCAATGATAATGATGATGCAAAGGCAATACTGAAATGAGCGCAACCTCTGACGTAACCTATTATGAATGATATGCTCTATGATAAGTCATGATGTAATGTCGTGCATGCAAACTCATATGAAATCTATACCACTTGTACGCTTTTGAAAATAGAATTTATCATCGAAATATATGTTTATGACATCTCGTTATGTTATAAAATACTTTACAAGTATTTACGTTGAAATGATATCTTACGATAATCATTTAATGATTTATTGTGAAATTATAACTTTTCGTCGTAAAATAATGTTGTTGAAATTTTCATGAAAGTGACTAAAATGGCCTCGAAAAGCTAGTCGTAAAATGGTGCACGTCGAGTGTTAGAAAACGTACTCAATGGTTTTGGGAAGTTTGTATCATTATCTCAAAGTTTTAGTACATGAGTTTCCATCCTAGAGGTCTCGATCACGGAGAAAAGTATAAGTAAAGTATGGTACTTTTGTCCAAAATATTGTTTAAGAATGGTTTTCGGCAAAGTTTTGAGTAACCATATTTAATTCATTACAACTCCGCTAAACAAACGGTCGAACATTTTGGAAAATATAATTGGCGAACTTAATTTTACTAGAAGACATCACTTTATAAAAAGTTCCACATCAATGTTAAAAACAACCTTCAACATGGTCATTGTTGGCCGTAATATTTGCCTAATAGAAATATATAATTGTACTTATAATAAAAGTTACGGCAACTTGTTTAAAATGTGAATAACTTTGTCGTTATAAGTCCGTTTTCTACATTCTTTATATCCACGGAATCGTGATAACATATACTAATATGTTTTTGATAAGTCGACACATTTAACAACGCTTAAGACTCATTTTTGACTCGTAAAAAGTCGAGATTACATGCTGAATTTTCTGGAACAAATTAGTTTTCGTTGTCAAACTTCAAAAATTCATAACTTCTTCGTTATAGCTCCGTTTTAACCCGTTCAAGCGGCCAAGTTTTCGTTTTAAAGTGTATTTTCTAAATATCTAGGCCAAAATTTTTTTCCTACTGTCGAATTTTCCAGATTTCGAAAATAAGGACAGACCCTTTAGAAAATTTGTCGAAATGAGTTTTTCTCGCGCGAAACCTATTCTAACCAATTCAAAACAACTCCGAAGCTAACCAAATCCTACCATACACCTTCTTAGGGTGTCATGGGTTCCTAGACATCACCAAGAGTGATTTATAACAAAGAGTAATTATAGGATGACACAATATATATATAACTCTTAAAATCAATGAAAAAGTGGTATAAACCTCATGAGACTTGCATGTTTTCTCAAATAAAATGAAATGACCATAAAAATAAATATGAGATATGATGATGAATATGGATGCTTACTAGTAACTTGATGAGGTTTATGGACAATGGATTTTTCCTAATCACCCAAGGTTTTTATTTCAAATCCTTGATAAAGAGTGAGACTAGAGTGTTAAAAACCTTGTCTTTAAAATTTAGGATGATCCTTCTCTTGGTCCTTGTGGTTGCCGGTTTTGGAGAGGAAGAGAGGAAGGAGATGTTTTTCACTTTGATATTATTGAAGTGTATGTGTTTAGTGTATGTAGTATAATACATTTACTTGAAGAGATATTTGCAAATTCAACACATGACTCACCCCTTGTGTCGACAAGGGGTGTTAGTCATCCTCTAAATATCTTTTTTTTTAAAAAACATGTATAAGTATAATTAGATGTAAGTTACTTGAAGACTTGTGGTAAGTTGTGTACACATTTGAGTATTTAAGGTAGCGTTAAATAAAAATAAATTTTAACGGGTCAAGATAAAATATATTGAGATCATAAAAATTATAAAAATACATTTCTTGCAAAATTTGAGTGAAATAATAATTATCGTATAGTTTTAAATAAAACCGTCACAATTATATAAATATAACAAATTTATATACGAAATAAATTGAAAACATCGGGTAAATTAATAATATAATTTTTATAGTCTTAAAATGAGCATAAAAATATATTAAGATTATTTTTGGAAGTGTCGGATCAATGTTTCAAAATAATGTTTACGCGATAGCGTTTATTTAATAAGAAAAATAAACGTTTAAATTGAAAAATGCAAATCCATGCATGAACTAATATGATGATCATGTTGCTAATGATATGTAGACTAAATCTAGTCTATATAAAATGTCCTTGATGATATGTTCATGAATTCGCAGCTAAACCATTAAGGTTTCGCGAATTTGATACTCGTAAACGTAGTTTACGATAAATGATGAAATAGTGAAACTTTTAAAGTTTGTAAAATGACATGAAATTACGAGTTGTCACATTCGCCCAACCAAAAAGGAATCCAGTCCCTGAATTCAGTCCATGTTAGGTTCTACGGTGTTATCGGTGAAAGGTGAGGATATTTGAGTCGCATTGGGTCGTCCAATGTTTTTCTGAATCGTACCACGCCTTTCCAAGATGGGACGTTGAACATATATTTTTGCCAACTTGAACTTCTAATGGTTTGCGACTTATGGAACATACTTCCAATATTTTACGTCGTATATCGACATAGCTTATCTAGCTATATGTTGTTATTTGTAACTGATTTTTGATCTGTACGATCACTTTGTTGTTTCATGAATGACTTATGAACTAATGAGTTGGGCTTTCCTGATTTTGACCAGTGAATGAGTGATTGATACCTCAACCTTAGAGTGCCTTAAATGATGTAGTCAATATGTTCATGTAATAACTATTGTTGTAAAGCAACTTGTTTGATGAAGAATGATTTGCCTAATCATTTTTAGAAAATCACACATGCCTTGAGTATATCTTCTATGTTTGAATTGTTCTCTCGCTCTAACCATTGAGCTGAGGATAATAGGTGATAATCATGTCCTAGTAGGTTCCATGGAAAGATTGATATGGTTATCAGGAGCCTAAGGTGAATCGAATAGCTTATAATAGGTACAACTGGAATTGATACCACGTAACTCATGCCAAATTTCAAAATGTTAAGTCTGTCGAAAAGGACCTTATAGAAAGGAATAGATTATGGGTAACAATTGTGATTCCTCGCGTTTCTCGTTCTAGCGAATGTCATTACTTGAATCTTACTTGCCTAAGGTGTTTAGTCTCCATGACTAAAATGTTTATTGTTTGCTGATGATGACTCTCTTAATTTCTCTTATCGAAATATTTCCACGCTCTATGTCATAAAGTCACAAAACCTTAAATGTTTAAGTGATGTGGTGTAGTGATTGATTTCCAAGATTTGTCCCAATATTGAGTGCTTCTAAAATATTTCATCACTTATATTGCTATCATGCTAGCAAGAAAATAGATATCAGCTTATACTATGTCGAAGAATGTTTGTTCTAATTTCACTTGTAGATGGAGAGTCATTTATTGTCCTATATGTTCAAACCTGTTCCATCTCTTGATATGAAAGTGAGGCTACTCGGGATTTCTAGAGAACACAATGTCTTAGAGGAAGTTTATATCGATAACCTTGGTTTAACCAAATTTTCCTTTAAAGAAAACTCATTGAAGGGGATTTCACATATTGTTGAAGCCATGTTTAGTGAAATGTTCTATAGTCTCAGTTAGAAGACTTGGTTTCTCCCTATAGTGTTGCTTAGTGTGTATTCGCTTCGTACTAAATTTCGTAACTCGGTCTAGCTAGTACTTTTGAAATGATATAATTTGGCTTCTAGTCCAAAATAGTGTTTTGAAATGTCTCGTGATGTCTTATGAATTTTGTTGAGTTTTGAAACGTCTTACTATATACTTCTAGTCCTTGTTGGTAGTCCTAGAATGTTTTCATTGTTTTCTTGTATCGAGAAATCCTCCTCATAGATGATATAGGAAGCCTTTCCTAAAAAGGTCACTCTTCAAATTCTAACTTATCGGTTGAGTGAGGAATGAATGGCGTAGGCTTCTATAGAGTGTTAACAAAATAATGTTTATGAACAATTTATATGATTACAAAGCCTTGCTTTTGAATGAAGATTGTTTTTAAGAGATTTGAAATGATGCTTGTTACTTTCATGACATAATTCTTCCTGAATTATACATAGGTGATCAAGCCATGTATAATCGAGGACAAATGATGTGATGTTTGGTTTTGTTGAAATGGTATTATGTTCCTCCGAAGTTTTAGATAGTATTCAACGTTTTGTTTTGTAAGATAATGGCCCAATAATTTTTCAGAGTAACATGAAAATCGTTTCGCATGATGGTATTAAATAGTTGATAAAATGACTGAAAGCCAATTGATAGGGTGGTAACGAATCAACTTGTTTTAAAACTTTATGAAACAATGTTTCTAAGATGGTGTAGAATAGCTTGAAATAAAATTAAGTGAAATAATTTCATGAAATGGTAGCAAAATAACTTGAAATATAATTTGTTGAATGGTTTGTAGGATACACGGGGAAACCTCATAGAATGGTAATAGTCTCCTAATTGGTTAAGAATAAAGTTGGCCTAACCCCTAGTAAGATAGTGATGTATTGTCGCGAAATGATTGAAAATTGGGCACTTGGAATAAGGAATGAAATAAACAAAAGTTGTGATTATTGTGGAGATAATAAATGATAAAGATTACATTAGCTAGAAAGGTACTTATTATCAGTTCATGTTGATGGTCAAATCGTGTTTCAAGTGTAGGAGTAGTAGGCGGTCTAGCAGCAATAGCCCTAGAAATCTCACAGTCCTCAAACCTATGAGACGGTGTAGTGTCTATAGTCTTAATGATAAATGATAATGGTGTGTCAAATCATGCACGCTTCCCAAGCTGCAAGTCAGGTGTATGAGTAGTGTCTATGAGACGTGATGACACGGATGGTACTCTAGATGACAATGATGATGAAAATGATGATAATGAAAATCCTTGTGGTGAGTTAAGAAAATAGGTTCATTAGGACTAAACCTATAAGTTCTACCAAATGGTATAATCTGTCCCAACCTAATGATAAAAATTGTCCCGATCCTACAGGTGAATCAATAGTGATCGCGATGATGTAGGTGCGACTTCGTCCTCCTAAAAGGGTTCAGTCTCATCATCTGATGTTATCGGTGTTGAGTCAACTGGTGTTAAAATTGTGATAGGGAATGACAGGGCATTCTCCATGTTGGAATCTAATGTGAGTGTGATGGGATGAGTATCTGAAGGCATCTATGTGACAATCGATTTTGAAATGAAAGTAAATAACTCGCAAAATGTGCGTATGAAACCGCATGTATAGTGACTATGCACTTATGATGAAATGATGCGATGCTATGATGATGTAGTTATAGTCTAGGGTCAATGATGCAACCTAGTTCTCTATAACCGAAGCTCTGATGCCAAACTGTCACACCCCCAAATTTCTGTTTTCGAATGGAATTCCGGGATTGACTGTCATAGCATCACAATCACAGTTATATTGAACGACCTAAAGTGTCGTTTGGAAAATACATCGCTTGATTTAATAAAAACATTCAGAGTTACAAACATAGGTCCCAAATGAAAGTTACTATGTGCGGAAAATAAGTTTGGTACAAGTCAAACGATGTTTTAAAATGTATAAATCCCATGTGAGACGCGCCGTCACCGCGACTCTATGATATGTCCACATGCATGCCATGAAGTGAATGCCTTAGTTACCTGAAAATACATTGCTAAAAGTGTCAACACAAAGGTTGAGTGAGTTCATAGAGTTTATGTATATGCATAATACGACTACCACAAGTATAAGTTTGTATGACAATGATGTCACAAAAATGATACAATTGCTATAAGCCCATGACACCGAAACTAGACTGATCTTGATGTTCGACCCAACAGAGTGTTTGCCAAACAACTCAAATAATGATATTAAATGAAATGCATCCGTTTAACCAGTTGGAATCCACCAACCCGGATGGAGGAGTCACCCTCGATAGATCTATCCACTCACCCTCGCTTCTATGAAATTAACGGTTCATGTTATATAATGGGGACATTCAATTGGCATGAGGTAACTTAAGCAATGTAATGAATTTGATATACTGGGTATCGTAATAAAAAAAATGATGTACAATGTATTCTCCCCCGTGGGTTTGAAATAAAGTAAAAACTTGAATAAATCGGGGCTATGAAAGCTCACCTGTTGCAATGATAATGATGATGCAAAGGCAATACTGAAATGAGGCGCAACCTCTGACCGTAACCTATTATGAATGATATGCTCTATGATAAGTCATGATGTAATGTCGTGCATGCAAACTCATATGAAATCTATACCACTTGTACGCTTTTGAAAATAGAATTTATCATCGAAATATATATGTTTATGACATCTCGTTATGTTATAAAATACTTTACAAGTATTTACGTTGAAATGATATCTTACGATAATCATTTAATGATTTATTGTGAAATTATAACTTTTCGTCGTAAAATAATGTTGTTGAAATTTTCATGAAAGTGACTAAAATGGCCTCGAAAAGCTAGTCGTAAAATGGTGCACGTCGAGTGTTAGAAAACGTACTCAATGGTTTTGGGAAGTTTGTATCATTATCTCAAAGTTTTAGTACATGAGTTTCCATCCTAGAGGTCTCGATCACGGAGAAAAGTATAAGTAAAGTATGGTACTTTTGTCCAAAATATTGTTTAAGAATGGTTTTCGGCAAAGTTTTGAGTAACCATATTTAATTCATTACAACTCCGCTAAACAAACGGTCGAACATTTTGGAAAATATAATTGGCGAACTTAATTTTACTAGAAGACATCACTTTATAAAAAGTTCCACATCAATGTTAAAAACAACCTTCAACATGGTCATTGTTGGCCGTAATATTTGCCTAATAGAAATATATAATTGTACTTATAATAAAAGTTACGGCAACTTGTTTAAAATGTGAATAACTTTGTCGTTATAAGTCCGTTTTCTACATTCTTTATATCCAGGGAATCGTGATAACATATACTAATATGTTTTTGATAAGTCGACACATTTAACAACGCTTAAGACTCATTTTTGACTCGTAAAAAGTCGAGATTACATGCTGAATTTTCTGGAACAAATTAGTTTTCGTTGTCAAACTTCAAAAATTCATAACTTCTTCGTTATAGCTCCGTTTTAACCCGTTCAAGCGGCCAAGTTTTCGTTTTAAAGTGTATTTTCTAAATATCTAAGCCAAAAATTTTTACCTACTGTCGAATTTTCCAGATTTCGAAAATAAGGACAGACCCTTTAGAAAATTTGTCGAAATGAGTTTTTCTCGCGCCAAACCTATTCTAACCAATTCAAAACAACTCCGAAGCTAACCAAATCCTACCATACACCTTCTTAGGGTGTCATGGGTTCCTAGACATCACCAAGAGTGATTTATAACAAAGAGTAATTATAGGATGACACAATATATATATAACTCTTAAAATCAATGAAAAAGTGGTATAAACCTCATGAGACTTGCATGTTTTCTCAAATAAAATGAAATGACCATAAAAATAAATATGAGATATGATGATGAATATGGATGCTTACTAGTAACTTGATGAGGTTTATGGACAATGGATTTTTCCTAATCACCCAAGGTTTTTATTTCAAATCCTTGATAAAGAGTGAGACTAGAGTGTTAAAAACCTTGTCTTGAAAATTTAGGATGATCCTTCTCTTGGTCCTTGTGGTTGCCGGTTTTGGAGAGGAAGAGAGGAAGGAGATGTTTTTCACTTTGATATTATTGAAGTGTATGTGTTTAGTGTATGTAGTATAATACATTTACTTGAAGAGATATTTGCAAATTCAACACATGACTCACCCCTTGTGTCGACAAGGGGTGTTAGTCATCCTCTAAATATCTTTTTTTTTTTTAAAACTTGTATAAGTATATTTAGATGTAAGTTACTTGAAGACTTGTGGTAAGTTGTGTACACATTTGAGTATTTAAGGTAGCGTTAAATAAAAATAAATTTTAACGGGTCAAGATAAAATATATTGAGATCATAAAAATTATAAAAATACATTTCTTGCAAAATTTGAGTGAAATAATAATTATCGTATAGTTTTAAATAAAACCGTCACAATTATATAAATATAACAAATTTATATACTGAAAATAAATTGAAAACATCGGGTAAATTAATAATATAATTTTTATAGTCTTAAAATGAGTATAAAAATATATTAAGATTATTTTTGGAAGTGTCGGATCAATGTTTCAAAATAATGTTTACGCGATAGCGTTTATTTAATAGGAAAAATAAACGTTTAAATTGAAAAATGCAAATCCATGCATGAACTAATATGATGATCATGTTGCTAATGATATGTAGACTAAATCTAGTCTATATGAAATGTCCTTGATGATATGTTCATGAATTCGCAGCTAAACCATTAAGGTTTCGCGAATTTGATACTCGTAAACGTAGTTTACGATAAATGATGAAATAGTGAAACTTTTAAAGTTTGTAAAATGACCTGAAATTACGAGTTGTCACAGTATAATTGAGATACACAACAAATGGTTATTGATTCACCATGTCTAATCCACATAAGAATCAACTAGTCCAGAGCAAACGGCTACTGGTAAAGACTTGACAAATCCGTTCATGGTTGATAGTTTACCAAAAACTATATGGTTATCAACTCACCATATTCTTTATGATTAAGAGTTGGCTAGTCCATAGCAAACGGCTCATGGTAAAGACATATCAAATCCATTGATAGCTGGTAGTTTGTTAAAAACTATGATAAGAGCAGTCTAGTTTTCATATGTTTTTCTTTACCATTGCTCTTTGAAATTTTTGTGAAAAATTACCACTGCTAGTTCACAGTTTCCAGCGGTGTTATTTTACCCAGTTTGTTGTTCTAGCGTTACAACTGTTGTGTCAGTAACAAAATTTTTACTAACCGTTGTAGAAAAATTGCTTTCCAAATATATAGGGTAACTTCTAGAGAATTATCTACTTTCCTATTTGATATTTATCCTCTAAAGATAAATACTTTCTTTAGATAATTTTTCTTGAGCTACACTCTTAAACCCTACCTCTATATATCTTTTGTCTCAATTGGCTAGTTATTCCTTCAATTATTACTGACATAATATCGTTTTTCATCAAAAGTTTCTATGGCACCATTAAAATTTGCAGATGAGCACAACCAAGTGGCCTACCTACAAAAGTCAAACGAGAAGAGTGACCCTGTTTTTCATCAGATTGTGGACTTTCTCAATACTACCCATATAAGGTATGCTTTGCTTTTAAAACCCACAATCTATATCTCTCAAATCAAATAGTTTTGGACTTCTGCTCTGTTGGAATCACTCCTAAACCTAATTCAAGTGTTAGTGATTCATATGTAATAGTTAGCTTAATATGGACTTTATGTTAGTAATTAGCCTTAGGCTTATGTAGAAGGCCCATAAGCCTAGGCCTAGTCCAATAAGGAAAAGGAAGGGACTAGGAGTGTTGCCCTAGCCTCCCTCCTATAAATACTATGTAATAACCCTCACTTGAGGGTTGGTTGTTCAATTTATTCTCTCAATGATACCTTACGCCTAACCATTCTATATTTACATGTGTGTGTGTGTTTGGATATTGTTCAATCGATCTCTTCTCCATCTTATTTCTACATATTGATGCTTGTGTTACATATATGGGAACCTAACAGTGGTATCATTCGCCAAATAGTTGGGTGAATCGTGTTTGTTGTTTATGTGAGTTTCGGTCTTACGCGTAACAACACTTGATACTTTGGTGCGCTTAAAAACAAATTTTTTACACTTTTGAATCCAAGATTCTTGTACTTTCAACGTTTTAAGGTGTTAAAATAAGCATTTTGGCAAAAGTTTCAAACTTTACGCGTGGATCATTGTTTTCTAGCTTGGTTTTATACGTGGGTTTCAGTCTATGCTTAACTATTTTCTAAGCTTTGGATCATCAAGTTTCACACTTTTGTGTTATTTTGGTGATATTGAAACTATTTCATCATTAAAATCTGGTTTGGAAACATCGGTTGGAAAAATCATTTTTGGCTAAATCCTACGCGTAAGTAAAACCCTAAACTTACGCGTAACTTCTTCTTGGTTTGATCTTCAGTTTTCGTGGTTTACTCTGTGTTTTCTTGCTTGGATAAGCCTGAAAATACGTCGACTTTGGATATCTTTTGCACTGTGATAGTGTAAAAGATCATTTGGGCAAAACCCTAAAATTACGCATAAGCTAAAGTTTACGCGTAGACTTTTTACGCATAAGATTCATCTTACGCCTAAGCTTTGTCTTACGCATAAGGTAATCCTACGCCTAAGGTTTCTACGCTTAACTTCTTGTTTACGCATAACTTTAGTGTTTTATCCTTACTTACGTGTAAGCTAATCCTACGCGTACCTCTTATTGTTACACGTAACTTTGGTGTTTTTACGCATAAGCGGTACTTGGCTTTTCTGTGATTTCTACGCCTAAGGACTCTTCATCAACAAAGGTTCATTCGACTACAAAGATCCATTTAACAACACAAGCTTTCAACATGTCACAACCACCTTACTCTAGCTATTTTCCTTACACTTATAATCAACAACAACAACAACAACTAAGTCTACAACATCAACAATTTAATCATCAACAACAGATTTATCAACAACAATTTAATCAACAACATACTCCACAACTTGCAGCAATTCCACAACCTCAAATGGTTCAACCACCACCAAGTCTTCAAGTTCAACCTTACACAAACTTCTACAATCAACATCCATCCAGGAATACTATGAAGGAACCGGCATGGTTTGGCAAGATGTGTGAAGCTTTAAGTAGCCAACAATCAATTCATGAAGCTGGCTCACTTGATAGACCTCCAATGCTCACTCTAGGGAATTATGATCAATGGGTGATTAGGTTTTTTAGGTTTTGTGATCTAAACAAGCCTCATGGAAAGTTCTTAAAGAAGGTCATTATGGAAGGTCCATTTCAGATGCCTACTACTGTCACACCCGCAGATCCAGATGCCAATCCACCAAGAGATGCAGTCACCAACATTGCTACTGTTGCAGACCTCACGGGTGATCAACTTCTACACTTTGAAGCCGACGAACTTGCAATGCAATACATCCTTTTAGGACTACCAAATCCAATCCTTCGAAGTGTTGATGCTCAAAAGACTGCAAAAGCAATGTGGGAACATATTCATCTTCTTATGGAAGGCACACCACTCAATTAGGAAGACATGGAATCCAAAATCTACTTGGCTTATGAACACTTCATGATTGAACCTGGAGAGATATTAGAGTCATATCATCAACTTTTCAGACATCATTAATGATTTGGACAAACACAATATCATCATGCCACGAATTGCTGTCAACACAAAGTTCCTAAGTAGTCTTGGTTCAGAATGGGAAAAGTATGTCATTTTTCTCCGTCAAGCGAAGAATATGCATCATGCTACCTACGGATTGTTGTACGATTATCTGAAGCCTCATCAAAAAGAAGTTGATAAGGAAAGGATTATCCATGGCCAAACTATTTCACCTTCACTTCCGGACTATCAACAACTTGCTTTGTGGGCTCAAACAAATCTTCCTCCTCAACAAGCTCCTCAACCCGCTCCTCAACCAACTGCAACTATCACACCTTATGATCCGTCACAGAAACAACCTCAACAAAATCAATTGGTTCCATACAACAACAACAATGCTCAAGCTCTTTACAGTAAAGGCGATGCGGACTCGATGCCTTCGATGAATTGCAACAAGGATTTGTTATGATTGCTAAAGCATTTGGTCGTTATACAAACAAATCCAACAATCGCATTCGTTCTTCATCTAATACAAGGAATCAGGCTGTTGTGAACAATGGACGCGTTGAAGTTCAAAACCGTGGTTATGGTCGTTAGATGGGAGGAGGTCAAGGGTTAAATGCTATGGGAAGGAATCACATGGGTGCTCCGCAACAGCAAATGGCTCAAGTGGTTGAGCAGGAAATGCTCGAATGGGCTTAATGGTCTTCGATGCTAGAACTGTAATGAGAAGGGTCATCTGGCTAATGCATGTCCTAAACCGAGGACAAGAGGCAGTGCTTATTTCAAAGAGGCTTTGCTCTTGGCTCTTAAGGATGAAGCTGGTGGTACTCTTACCAACAAGGAACGAGCTTTATGGCGATGCAGATGATCGATGATGATATGGAGGACTTGCAGGCTAATACAGCAATGATGTTGATGGCACCAATGCAAGCTCTACACATGAGTGACACAGGCCCAGGTGTATGACAGACGGCTTGTCTCAGGTACCTGAACAAACAATTATCATTAAGGAACTGATATCTCCGCCAACACCTACATCGACATAGATCGGAGTGTTCAACATGAGCCTTCTACATCTCATTTTGATGATCATCAACTAGACCCCGTAGTTATCTTTGATGATCAAGATGACCTTATGGTTACCATTGATGATCAAGTTGACTCTGTGGTTATACTTGAGGATCTAAACAATGACCATGTTGAGACTCACGTTGAACAAAATGATTCTATGTTTGATCCAGAATTTGAGCTCCGGACCTTAGTTAAAGACCAACAATCTCGAGTGGAACATTATCATGATGTCAATTCAAAACTAAAAGCAAAAAATGCACTGTTAACCAGGGATAACGACTGCTTAATTTGACAAATCGAAGTTTTTAAAACTCAAGAAAAATGGGAAAAAGGTTTTGAAGTCGCTTTTGCTAAATCTTATCAAAACGAAAAATCTTTAGAACGATAGATACATGATCTAGCCGCATCGAAGAATGCTTTGTTGTCTCAAATAGAACAAATGAAACATGAACATAAACAACAAATTAACGCTCTTACTTTGGAAACTCAAAAAGCCAAGGCTGAGTTGTTAACTTGTCAAAAACAGTTCTCTGAGTACAAAAAGCATTCAACGAAACGAATAGATGACTATCTTGAGGAAATTGTCGACTTACAAAACAAAATCAAAGAGTTTAAAACTATTGTTTATAAACATGGTGAATCAATCACAACGATTCAAAAGTTTTCTTTCAAACCAAATCCAAATGGATATGGACCGAATCTTGCTGATTATAAACCTAAGTTTTCACACAGAGCATTCAAACCAAACCCTGAAGTTTACAGTGCAGAACATAGAATTGATGATTCAATTATGACTGTTGTGGAATATAATCGCATGGAGGAATTAGATGCAGATGACGAGAGTCGGTCAAAAATGGAAAATGTCGTTTATAACAAACCATTTAACTATTCAAAAGCCGTAACTTTTGTCACACAACAAGATACTTCAAACACACCGTTGGTTATCACACCAGTTTCTGAAGTTAGTCCCCAATACAATGGTGCACAAATTAATGGTCCTTTACCTTCACTCAGTGAAGTAAAAACTAAAGCCGAAAGTTGTCGTGTTATCAAATACTTTGACACTTTCTTATCTGACATCAAACTTTTGGAACGTGAGATTGAACTTCATTCTGAAATAAAAGTTGAACATTTTCATTCGCCATTGGCACGAGCACAAAGAGACATTTTTCAGAAAAGAATTTTACCCCATGCCAAAATTTTGAAAAAATGTGCACTATATTGGGAAAGGGATTTTCACAAGGAACTTGGTCTTATGAAAATAGTTTTCGAGAAAACAGAAACATCGATTTCAAATACTAAACGTAAAAGAAATTATTGCGAAAAGATGTTGATCGACTCTTGGAAAATGTTATCTGTGCTGATATCTATAATGTTGTGTTATTACAATCTGTTGCATATGCATCTGATCATATCTCTGCTGATTCTGTTGATATTGTTGAAATTGTTGAGAATACTGACAATGTGCTTCAACTCGAGTCTTTAAAAGTTGAAAATGAACGATTGACAAACGAACTTTCCAATGCAAAACGTCGTCTTAATTGGTGTCAAAAAGATATTCACGATCAACAACTTGCTTTTCAAAACAAAATCGCCCAGTTGCGTGCAAAATCTTCTGATCCTAAAATTAAGCAACTGGATGATCAAAAGCGTGTCTTTTAAGTGTCAAATCTCAAAATATGAACAAGAACTTGCAAAAGTTAAAAGGAATATGGTGTCATATTTGATTTACTCAAACAGACTCGTGATGAAGCATCAAACGAACTTGATCATTATCTTGCATACACTAAAGAAGTCATGAATTTTTTTTGGAAATCTTCGTTCTGAAAATCAAGAGCTGGTGCACACTATTTTTAAGTTAAGGGAAATGTTAGGAAAGTATGAACAAGTTCAGCCTAGCATCATTAAGAGAGTTACACCTGTAACACTTAGCACTCATGTCCCCAGAATACCTACTGACAAAACACAAGTTACTAATGTGCTTCCCTCTACTGAAACAGGACTAGTTGCCTCTTTTCCAAACGTCCGCACTTCACAGCCTAGGAGCAATACAAGGAAGAATAGGAAGTTGCGACCTAAGAAAAGACAAATAAAGAATGTTGAAGTAGAAGAATACCGTAGGACTTTGAATAAGACTTCAGTTGCACCCACTTTAGATATTGCGTCTGGAAAATGTAATGGAAAAAGTGTTGTAACTAATGTTGAACCTTTAAGTACTTTTGATATTCAGTCTGATGCATCTTGTGTTATTTGTCGTAAAAGTATGCGTTCTGCTTGTCATGATAAATGTCTTGCTAAGGCTATCTTGTCACGTTTACGGAATCCTAAGATTCGGAATACCTCTAGGCCCACTAATACTTCTAAGTCTGTGCTTGGTAAACCACCTTCTTTAGATTCTAAGAAACGAATTGATGTCCCTGTAGTTCCAGTATCACCTTCAAGGATTGTTGTACCACCTAGCACATTCACTAAGACTAAAGCTAAGACTAGTTGGAGATGGCAGAAATGGATACATAATACACTAGGATTTAAATGGATGCCTAAAATCATTGATGTGTGTATTTCAACTATAACTGCCGAGGAACCCTCTAACTCATTGGGTTCCACATCTACTTCTATTCCATCTGTCGTTCCGTATGTATGCAGGTGATGAGATCATCCTTTGGATTGTTGATAGCGGATGTTCCCGACACATGACAAGAAACCTTAAACTGTTATCAAACTTTGTTGCAAAGTTCATTGGCACTGTCAGATTCGGGAATGATCACTTCGCAGCTATCATGGGCTACGGAGATTCGATTAATGGCAACATCAATCTCTTTTCTGTTGGTCAATTTTGTGATGGAGACTTGGAAGTCGCTTTTAGGGAGAAAACTTGTTTCATTCGTGATCTACAAGGAAATGATCTTATGTCTGGTCAACGCTCATCCAGTCTCTACACTATCTCCATGCAAGACATGATTGCTTCATCTCCCATTTGTCTACTCTCAAAGGCTACATCTACAAAATCTTGGCTATGGCACCGTCGTCTCTCACATCTAAACTTTCAAACCATAACCAACCTTGCTCGACACAAACTTGTTGAAGGTCTCCCGCGATTCCGGTATTCTAAAGATCAACTATGCTCAGTTGTGAACAAGGGAAAAGCACTCGTGCTCATTTTCCTTCAAAGGTGGAACACAGCTCGTAGCATGTGCTTCATCTTCTTCACATGGATTTGTGTGGCCCGATCTTGGCGTGCGTGAGCGATAAATGGCAAAGCGCTACATCTTGGTAATTGTTGATGACTACTCAAGATGGACTTGGGTTTATTTTCATCGAAGTAAAGATCAAGCTCCACAGATGATCATCACCTTTCTCACAAAAATTCAAATTCAGCTCCGGAACACCGTTAGGCAAATTCGAACAGACAAAAGAACTGAATTTATGAATCAAACTCTTCGGGAATATTATGAGAAAGTGGGAATTCAACATCAAACATCTATTGCCCGCACACCAGAACAAAACGGAGTTGTTGAACGACGAAACCGTACGTTAGTGGAAGCTGCGGAAGCGATGTTAATCAATGCTAAACTTCCAGATTACTTATGGGCTAAAGCTGTCTCAACTGCATGCTACACTCAGAACCGCTCAATGATTACAAAACGCCACAACAAAACACCATTTGAGCTTCTCCACAACCGTAAACCGAATCTCAAACACTTTCATGTCTTTGGATCTCTTTGTTATCCGAATAATGATCGTGATGACTTTGGAAAGCTCAAAGCCAAAGCTAACATTGGAGTCTTTATAGGATATTGTGAGAATTTACGAATGCGGAATCGATCGTACAAAGCGAGGTTATGGAAAGCGATTCATGCTAATTTTGATGAACTCACTGCAATGGCTTCTGAGTATAACAGCTTGGAACCCGGTCACAACCGCTTAAACTTCCCCAAACCCCATCATCAGCTGATACAAGCCCTCGGCATACTCGTCAACAAATGGAAAGACTATTTGCTCCTTTGTTCAGTGACGATATTGATGAACGTGCTCTAGGTGTATCCGCTATTTCCGCTGCTCAACCGATAACACTCTCATACCTGATTACACTGCTACAACAACTACTGTTGAAGAAGCACCACCCGTTGACTCTACAACAACAGTTGAACAAACTGCTTCCAACGACGCTGAACCAGCTGATGATGTTCTGAACAATGAAGTAACCCCACCTGCAGGTTTTGATCAAAATGCGTTCTTTAACCCGTTTGCTAATGAATCTGCTGCACCTGATGTCGCGGAATCATCAACAAGCCATTTGAATCCTCAAAATCTGCATAATGTATATCAACATCAACCTTCCACCCATCGTTGGACAAAAGACCATCCTCTTGAGAATATTATTGGTAACCCAAATCAACCAGTCGTAACGAGACAACGTCTTCACACAGATGGTGAACATTGCATTTATGCACTCACTGTCTGCCAATCTGAGCCTAAAAACATTAAAGACGCAATGACAAAGGACAACTGGATTGAATCCATGCAGGAAGAACTCAACCAATTCAAACGTCTTGAAGTATGGGAACTGGTTGAAAGACCAACAGGTCTTCGTCATTGGTCTAAAATGGATTTGGAAAAACAAATTGGATGCTGAAGGAAACGTTATCCGAAACAAGTCACGTTTGGTGGCTAAGGGTTATAGACAGGAAGAGGGGATTGACTTTGAAGAATCATTTTCTCTGGTTGCTCGTCTTGAGGCTGTTCAGACTTTTCTGGCATTTGCGGCTCACATGAACATCACGGTCTTTCAAATGGATGTCAAAACTGCTTTTCTCAATGGACAACTGAAGGAAGCGGTTTATGTTAGCCAGCCAGAAGGATTCGTTGATCCTGAGTTCCCTAATCATGTCTACAAACTGAAGAAAGCTCTCTACGGTCTCAAACAAGCCCCTCGGGCGTGGTACGATAAGTTATCATCCTTCCTTATTGCCAATAAGTTCACCAAAGGTTCGGTCGACCCTACACTCTTTATACAATATCACGGGGCTCACATCTTAATCGTTCAAATTTATGTGGATGACATCATTTTTGGGTCAACACATTTAAAATACTCAAATGCTTTTGCCAAACTTATGACAAAACATTTTGAAATGTCAATGATGGGTGAACTCACATTCTTCCTTGGAATGCAAGTTCATCAATCACCCCGTGGTATTTTCTTGAGTCAGTCCAAATATGCCCTTGAATTGTTACACAAATTTGGAATGCAAAACTGTGACACCTACGCCACACCAATGGCTCATACCAAGAAGCTAGACGCTGATTTACATGGGAAATTGGTGGACCCTACCAAATACCTTAGTATCATTGGGTCTCTCATGTATCTAACAGCTAGCAGGCCTGATATTGTTTTTGCCGTATATCTTTGCTCCCGTTATCAGTCGAGACCAACTGAAACCCACCTCTCAGAGGCTAAAAGAATCCTCCGATACATCAAGGGAACCATTAATTTGGGAATCTGGTATCCGAAGGATTATGGTTTTGAACTAATCACTTTTTTAGACGTTGATCACGCAGGATGCTTAGATTCTCGTAAAAGTACTTTAGGAGCTTTAAAATTTCTTGGTGATAAACTGGTGTCATGGCAATCGAAGAAGCAGGATTGTACATCGCTGTCCTCAACCGAAGCAGAATATGTAGCCATGTCGGCGTGTTGTGCTCAAGTCATTTGGATGAGAACACAACTCAAAGACTATGGTTACGTATTTGACAGAATTCCGATGTACTGCGACAATCGGAGTGCTATTGCGATCTCGTGCAATTCAGTTCAACACTTGAAATCAAAGCACATCGATCTTCGATATCATTTCATCAAGGACCACGTGGAACAGGGTACTGGTGAATTATATTTTGTGGGTACAGAATACCAATTGGCAGATCTTCTCACCAAAGCCTTAGCTCCTGCTAGGTTTAATGAGTTGGTCCACCGGATTGGTATGCGGTGTTTGACTCCAGAGGAACTGGATGAACTCTTAAAACATTCTTAAAAACCAGTCAAACACCAAAATCTCTTTTGTAAATATTTTTTCAAAAACAAAATACAAAAATATAAAATCAGATAAAACTTCAAAAATATTCTTCTATCTATATTTCTTTTAACATGGCAAGTACAAATCTTCCGTCAACACTTCAATCTTTCAAAATTCAGTATTTTTCCGATCAAGTGTTGAGGGGGAGAAAGCAAATATTTTCAGTTTCATAAAACCTTGTGCTTGCATGTTATCTTATCCTGGTTGTTTCTTTACTAATGGTGGTCACATTTCTGGTTTTCTGACACTCCTCGGACTAAAATTTATAAACTTTCATTATTTCTTAAGTCAAAGGGGAGTGTCGTCAAAGTTATTTCCAAATAATCTTCGTTTGGTAACCATAATGGAAGTTAAAAGGCCTTGGATGAAAATGGAAAAAGTGGAGGGACTAAAACTGCAAAAAGCTTAAAGTTATTTTAAATAAAACTCCTCCACCTAACTTTCACTTCTCATTTATTACACACAACTAACTAATCCTACGCCTAAAATTGAACCGGCTAATCCGAAGTTTCGATCATCAATCTGTAAGTTTTTATGTGTTTATAACAAGTTTTTAAACAATGGTTTTGAATTTTTCATAAATCCAACGGTTAAATCTTGAGATATTGTGATTTTTGTGGTCTACGCGTAAGTGTAAGAACACATAATCGTGTTTGAGTGTTTTTGGTTAAAATGGTTAGGTCAAAACGTGTATTTAATCAATATGAGTCCATTTTTATCATCAATACTCGCCCAGAAATACGAATTGAATGTTTCTTGAAATTAGGGTTTATGCGTGGGTTTGGGTGTTTTCAAATGAGAGTGTTTCTGGTTAAAAAGATTGTTGTATGAAGTTGTTTTGATGATGAATTGAACTTATCCATAGCTAGAACTTGCCCAGAAACACCAAATATGACAGAATTAGAAATTAGGGTTTAATGTTCTTGAGATTTGGGTATTTTTGATTCACTGCGAATTTAGTGTTAAAACTTGGTCATTACACTCACATAACATCTTAGACTTACCAGAAAAAGTTTGGTGCAATTTCCATGGCTAGATTTCTTACGCGTAATTCTTGAAACTAGGGTTTAAGTTCTACGCATAAGGTTTTTACGCGTAAACTGTTTGATAAGCACTCATGCCATGATCTGTTATAGAATGAATGTAGGTGTTAATATTGATGCTATGATGATTTTATTTCAGGTTTGCTACATGTAATATTCAGAATCAAGGTTGTTATACATCTACGCATAAGGTTCTACATATGGGACTACGCGTATCCTGTGAAGGATATGCGTAAACAGTGACATCTACGCATAAGGTCTACTCTTACGAGTAAGCCTTACGCGTAAGGTTTATATACGTTTACGCGTAAGCTCTACGCATAAGGACCCCTTTTTCCTACGCGTAAGACAAGATCCTACGCATAAGTTTGCGCCTTTACACGTATAACTCCTGTTTACGCATTAGCTACCATTCCTACGCCTAAGTCTTGATTAAACCTTCATCATGAATTGTTACGCGTGCAAACTTTTAAATAAACTAATCATAACGTCACGAAACCAATAATGTCACTAATAAGCTTAAAACGTTTAATATGTTGTGAAAAATATGTGATAACATAAACTTTAAAACCTAAAGTTAACTAACTCACAAAACTTATCACGACGTCATTGGACTTTTGAACAAACAAGTGACTGTGGACTCGTAACAATCATTGACATTTCTCATTCAATAAGTAGACAATAAAACCTTCTGTTGACTAACATTATGTCTTTCGATATGTTGGTTCTGTTGGCTAAATATATTTCAGATCACGACATGGACTCTCAAATGAATATGGATGCACCAAATGTTCTCACCATTGCTGATATCTTCCCAAATGGCTATCCGATGAAGATTGGAAAGAACAAACTTCGTGTTGACTTTGAAACCCTCACCTGCTCAGAGTCTTCTTGTTTGATTGCTGTGGATATTCTGAAGAACCATCCTTATCAGAACATGCTCTCTCATTCTGCTACTGTTCTAGAGATCTACGTTCATCAGTTCTGGAACACAATGCAAAAGATCAAAGGACAGAATGCTATGACTGTGACTCTCAACCACAAACAAGTCACTAGCACGCCTGCAGATTTAAGAGTTGTCCTCCTCATTCCTGACATCATACCAACTGAATACTCTGCTGCACCAACTGAAGAGACTGTTCTACAATTCTTGATTGATATTGGGTACGACGAAGCTTCAGGAGTAATCAATAAGCACTCACACGTGGATCTAAAGAACATTCCTCGGCCTTGGAGAACCCTTTATATCATCATCACAAAATCTGTTTCGTCAGTACGCTATGAGCACCCCAAGCTCGTGGAACTGCAAATCTTTTGGGCTTTGATCAACATGAAGCACATCGAAGTTGAAGCTCTGATATGGAATGACATGATGACATTCCTCAAAAAGCTTGGCTCAAAGATTCCTTATATCGGATATACAAAACTGTTGATCCAAAGAGCACTTGGATATAACCCTGATATCCCCAAGAGAATCAATGATCCCGATAATCTCGACATGTTGTCTGAACCCACTCTAACTGTCAGATTTAAGGAGTCAATTACCAAGAAACAAGGTCTTTGTATTGCCGGACCACCTTCTCTCGGATGAAATCAAAAGCTCAACTCTTACAAAAGGTATCGAAAGGCGTGCAAGAGAACAAAGTTGGTTTTCTAGATGAAAAATCTTCACGCACCTGCCGGAAAACCGAGAGGAGTGCGGAGCGAAGTCTGCAAGCGACTGAGTCAACGAAAGTTCCCGAAGAGGAAACCTCCAAGCAAAAGGAGAGTTCCTTCTCAAGAAGTTGTTCCTATTCCTATTCCCAAGCCTGAACCGCAAAGAAAGCTAACAGACGAGGACTCGAGGGTACTGAATCGGATGAAGAGATTACCTACTCTGAAACGCAAGGATGACACTCCATCATTACGAAACCTCCCAGTCCACCGCGATAAAGGAAAAGGAAAGACTCCAGTAGTTGAACAAGAAGAAGAAGAATCAGATGAAGAGCCTCTGGACACCGAGTACGAAAGAAGTTCAAATTCATTAGACTCCAACACGTTGCAAAAGAATTTGCTAAGGATCAAATGGGTGGCCCTGGAGGGTCAAGTGGTGGAGTTCAACCTACACCAGTCCGATGCGGTTAATCAACCCGATAAGGGGATCGGTGCCACCACTCATGAGCAACAACAACGACGTGGAAGATTCTATTGAGTTTGACATTGAAAAACCGAGAAAAAGAAAATTCGAGAAGGAAAAGGCCACGAAGAAGCTGCAGCTCAAGCTAAAGCAGATGAAGATGCTCGAATTCAGGCTGAAGAGCAAGCTAAATCCGATAAAGATGACGAGATGGACTACGATGATCTTCTTCTCAACAGTCCAACCCGCTCTAAGGAAGAAACTGCTAAGCCTCCTAAAGACCCTGAGTCACCTCACATCTCCTCTTCATCAGACTCGTCCTCTCACTCTTCACCACCACCATAAAAAAGAACAACAAAATCCACATCCAAATCTGTGAAGAAGCCAACGGCATCTTGGATCTCTCAAGCAAAGTCCAGAATTGTTAAAGCTGTCAAGCAGGTCAGAGAGAAAGATATTACAAAGAAGAAGTTAGATTTTCTTGCTGACCAGATACAATATCTTCATGATGAGAAAGACAAGATGCAAGTTGAAAGGGAGTATGTCCAGAAGCTCATGAAAGATTATATTCAAGGGAAAATGGGACGAGATGATCAGGGATACACTCACAAGTTCCTTCTTGACGTCGTTCCTAAACTGACAAAGGACATGTACACCAGACAACTTTATCCGAATCTATTGCATTTGGCCAAGCAAACTATGAAATCAACTCCAATGCATGTAAACATCAATCCAGTTGATCCCATAATCTTCTCGGATCTGAATTGGTAAACCGGATGGTAGCTCAAATGTCGAAACGCTCTGCAACGTTTGCCTCCTACGAAGGTAAATTGTTTGAAGCATTACTCGAATACCAACTCAAGTCAGCATGCAGAGAAGAAGTTGAAAGGCCTAAACGTCCGAGAGACGATGAAGATAAAGATAAGGATAAGGATAACTTGGCCCAAACGCCCGAAGAAGTCTGGTGAATCATTTTCAATGCAACCTCCACCCCAACGGACTCGAGCTCAACAAAGATCTCCTCCTCGTTCTTCTACAAATAAACCTTAGGATTCTGAGTTACCACCCCAGACTCAGAAAACCGGTGATCACTTTGAGTATACGGGTGGTGACGATGAGGAAGTCCATGAGCCCCAACAACAACCCATCTCTCCTGACACAGCCAAGAAACCAGAATCCTCCTCTAGGCCTAAGAAAAAGAAGAACAAGGCCTATGTGACGTCTTATCATGGCTGGGCGAGGATAACATGAATTTGACTGGTTCTCGAAGCTTGTTGATTCTACACCCTACCCACCTGAAGGTCAAGATGAGGTAGAAGGTCGTACATTGGAGCATGCTAAGTTCTTGCAAGAAAAATTCCGTGTGAAAAAGATGACAAAATCCGAGTTGAAGCGAATCAAGAATGAAGCATTTCAACTGCTCAAAGACATATCGGAAAGTTCTATTGAAGTTGAGTATCACCTTGATAATATAGCACGGGCTATGTCTAACAACATGGATTGGCTCAACCCGAAGCAAACATCGACTTCACCAAACGGGACAACCCTCCATATTACACCGACTGGTCTAAACCTCTGCCAACAATTGGCCAACAGATCGACCTAGGATTCCATTCGATATTTCTTCAACAAAGACTTGGAATTTCTTCTTCACGGTGGCGATGGTTCAAGGAAATACGCTACATCACTGACACTTCCGTTCCCGGCAGCCATATACTCTAACTGCATAGCCATCGAGGAAAGAGCTAACCACATGTTCTCTAACAATGTGGAAGAGTATGACTGTGATGCAATGTATGGGATTCACCATTGGCTGGAACGTCGACGAATCTACTACAGAAGCTGCCAGGTTCAGAAATCTCAACATGAAGTGTTTAGTACTAAAGCAATCGTGGCTATTAAACATGTTGATCTTTCGTCTAAATGGGACTACACTTTCCTCAAAAATATCTTAGTCAAAAGGCAAGACGAAAGGGATTATGCATTCTCTGAAGCGGACTTTGAGAATTTGTCTATCAACGACATTGAAGACATGTACCTTGCCAAAGTACAGGGTCGCATGAGACAATTCTCGACTGAAGTGCAACGTGAATACATCAAGTCCTTGCTTATCTTCATCAGAAGAATAGTAATCAAAGAACGTGTAGAAGATCTCCAGCTTGCAGTTGAATCATATTAGACCCGTGTCAATTTCACTCCACCTCAGCTAGATCTTCCCGACATCAACCAGCTTCCACAATACACTCTTATCAGTCAACCATTCGGAGTAGTTTACCTTAGTGAACTACAACGCAACTGCTTGATGGCGTGTAGAGATCTTCACAACTTTGGGGATCACACACTGAAGAAGGTTAGGGACGGATTGGCTTATAGGTTGAAGGACATACATGAAGGAATTGGGTCACAAAAGCGATGGAATTCTAAGGAAAGACGGGATGTGGAGAGAATCATCACCAGGATTGATGAAAGGTTGTATCGACGGGACCAGTTCAGAACACTGGAGAGCTTTGTAGGTGTTCGTCGCAGGATTGCCCTCGCCGGCTATCAACGCCCAGTTCGCATTCCTGGAAACATTGATGGACTTCCTGGTACCCCCTGAACTACTTCTATTTCATATAATTTGGATGTGTGATTATATATGACAATGGCTTGTGCACACATAACAGTGTACAACCCGTTCTTGTCAAGAAAGGACCCTGTGGTACGCTTCAGTGCCACAATCCTTATAAAAGGAGCGAAAGCTTCTTACTTTTGAGTAAAACCTATCAAACCTTTCACTTTTTAAGGTTTTTGCTCAAAATGACAAGTACTTCCCCTTATGATTTTCAAAACCTCAACCGTTTATATCAATTGTTGAGGGGGAGCATTTGACTTAAAAACTTTGTTCACAAAATGTTCTTTGTGTTATCTTCCCACAAAACTCAAAATGGTCATATTTATTATCTACATTTCTTCAAAAATAACATTTATATGCCATTTTTGAGAGGGAGAAAACTATGTGATAAGAAATATGTTGTATAACTGCAAATGAATCTTTGTGCTATAGACTTAACCAACGAATTGACGAGATCTTAACTGTTAGTAACTCGAAAAGACTTGTCCGAGATGGGTAATAATTTCAAGCTAGTTGGCTAGTGATGTAAACGTGTCCCGCAAAGGACTTGTCCGAGTAGAATGTACCATTCGAGAAACTCTTGGTAGACATGATCTTTGACGGGTTTGACAACCTTTCAAGGTTTGTCCACACCTTCAAGATAGTTATTAGAGCTAGTTGTCACCTAAAAGCTGACAATGTAACTCTTTAACTATTCAACGTAACCGTGTCTCGCGGAGGATTGTCTATCTTGAGTCGATCAATTCAAAAGTGCGCGCTCTTCTCTCACCGTGCAGATTTCTGTCTTAACACTTAAGCACGTGTGGAGGGGGAGTATTTCTGCTAAAAGATAAAACTCTCACAGTGGTACAAAATGTTTTTCATTCACAAACACTTCGAGAGATTTTCATGAAAATGGTTTTATGGCAATGGAGTTATAAGGTGATTAAGGTTAGGAATAACCGTCCTATGATCCGCCAGAGCCGGAGGGATCTACCCAAGGACACTAGCAATAGTTAGAATTAGAAGTCCTTAGGTTTGATCATAAAAAATGAGAAAATGAGAATCAGAGAAAGAAGGAGTTGAAGAATTAAAAAGAAAAGCAAAGAAAAGGGTGAAAAGAAATAGCCCTCCAGATTATTCAACTTAGGGCAGACACCGGGTTCAATTCATATGCTACTAGTTGTCACTAGATGACACCGGTATTGAAGATAAAAGGCGTCATGGACCCAGTGACGCATGCACTAAACCTTCTTAGCCACTCAAGTTTCTCTCAAAAGAAGCTTGTTTCATTCTCACAGGGAACCCTACGTAAACTATCGGCTTTCTCTTAGAGATTGCTGGTATTGAAGAAGGAGACCCTCTCCCTAGTCTCCGCTCAGGAAAACCAAAATGCACTATTGAGTCTAGAGCCACGAGATTCATCAAAAGATCTCTTAGGTACACTTGACATTTCATCACTTGTCGTTCAACAATAAGAACGTCAGTGGTACGTTATCGAGTCCTTCACAGATCTTAGCAATCTGTCGAGAACATTTATGAGAGGTTCACAATTGTGATCCTCGGTGATTGAATGGAAACTCCTGCCAGGGTCAACATCAAACAGCCCTGACGGCAGGTCACTTCGGTAACTCCCCGTGGATTACGCTTAGTGTGTCTCAAACAGTCTACAGTCGTGGGGTGATGCTTCGGTGTACCTCAGCGACTCATCTGAACCGTAGATGTACTTCGGTACATCGCGTTATCTCACTTGTGGGACTCCGGTTCAGGAACGACCTTGGTGAGAATTAGAGTTGTGTTTTCACACTATGCTGTTAACACTCTCGAAGTTCAAATTTGTAAGTGCCGATATCCGCTTATTACTAACCTTTCTTATGTTTACTTCTTATGGAAGCTCTGGAGCGGACTGATCGTGCAGATTCTCCACATGTTCATACCAACAACATCACTTATGGAAGTTCTCTCACAATCAAGGGCAACACAAAGTCAGAATGATTCTCCATCAACAAAGAATCTACAAAGTTTTAAGACTTAAAGAACTTCATCAACTGTAATCCAACGTTAAAGAAAATGTGAGCATGTTGGAGAAAGACGTGAAGACACTGGAGCAATGAAGAAGACCTGAGGCAGACCTGATTCAGACAACAACAACATACTATCACTTTCAAATAACAAAGAACAAAAGAACAAAGAAAATGAAGACGTCAAAGCAGAACACTTCAAAGGAAACAATTTCTCTACAATGGGGAGATTGTTCGAATCAAGACATTTCTTCTCACAAGAAAGAAGAATGTCAGAAGACGTCAAAGCTACTATTACATCAGCACCCTCACCGTCAGCATTCATTCATCACCAACACTTAGGGGGAGATTGTTGGAATCACTCCTAAACCTAATTCAAGTGTTAGTGATTCATATGTAATAGTTAGCTTAATATGGCCTTTATGTTAGTAATTAGCCTTAGACTTATGTAGAAGGCCCATAAGCCTAGGCCTAGTCCAATAAGGAAAAGGAAGGGACTAGGAGTGTTGCCCTAGCTCCCTCTCCTATAAATACTATGTAATAACCCTCACTTGAGGGTTGGTTGTTCAATTTATTCTCTCATTCATACCTTGCGCCTAACCATTCTATATTTACGTGTGTGTGTGTTTGGATATTGTTCAACCGATCTCTTCTCCATCTTATTTCTACATATTGATGCTTGTGTTACATATATGGGAACCTAACATGCTCAGTCCATAACAATTGAGAATAGAGATACACATGAAACAGTGGATGCTCTAAGAGCCACTGTGGATAGGGTAACTATTGATGTTACTGAGGCATCCTTGAGGAGAGCTCTCCAATTGGATGATCTCAATGGTATCATCACATTACCTATGCCAGAAATACATGATACTTTTTCATCCATGGGGTATGATACCACTGATAAAAAGGCTACTTTCAAAAAGAGTGGTTTTTGTCCCCAATGGAGATTTTTGATACATACTCTTTTACATTGTCTCAGTCCAAAGAAAACATCTTATGAGCAATTTAGTTCAACCATGGCTTACCTTTTGGTTTGTCTAGCCACTGATAAGATTTTTAACTGGTCAAAAAATATTTTTACAAGTATGACTGGCAATGTAAAGAGTTCAACAAAAATTTTAATGTATCCAAGGTTTGTGCAAGCAGTGCTAAATGAGTTTCAACTGCAACCTCATACAAATGTTTATAAAATAAGTTGCCTCAAGCCTAAAGTTTTTCAAAACATGAACAAAGATGGCAACATGATTTTTACACCTCTCTTTCCTCAAATGCTTGCAAAGATTACAACTGAACAAAACACACCCATAATCTCTGTTCGAAACATTGATTATACTCCACCTGTTTCTCACACCTATGAGAGGAGGCGCAAACAGTCAACTTCTCTCATGACAACACAGCATGTTTCTGAACCTTTTGGTCTAGGAACAAGCAGTGGTGGTTCTAGACTTCAACCTAGTCCAACTAGGGAGGAATCTGAGCCAATGCCCCATGATTCACCTCTCCCAACAGGTCACACAGTTGGAAGTGATGAGGGCAGTGGGCAACAAATGGAATTGATGGTTTTGTGTACCAAATTAGCCAAGCAGGTTGAATCTCTACAGAAGGACATGGCACATGTCAAGAAGCAGCATGCCAAGGATATTAAACACTTAAAAGAGGAGATTCAGACCTTGAAGGAAGAGTTACAGGGGTTGAAAAAGCAAAGGAAAACTGCAAAGTTGGTGATCTCATCTTCATCCTCACCTAATGATGGTGATTCAGCTGGTTTTGATCAAGATTTGGGTAATTCTCCCAAACAGGGGAGGAAAACAGGTGCTGAAACTCAGGGGAGGAGAATTGTTTTTGAAGATGAAGATGATTCTTGTAAAGGTGCAGAGGAAGCTGATACTCAAGAAGAGCAACTAGAGCAAGATATTTTCTGTACTACAACTGATTTTACCACTGATTCAATTTCCACTGCAGAGCCAAATATTCCCACTGATGAACATAATATTGCCACTGCAAGTGAAGAAATTAATAAACAGAAGAAAGATAAAGGTAAAGCAGTTATGGAAAGTGAAGAGCAACCTGGAAGAAAGATTTCAAAGAAAGAACAAGTTCAGATTGCTCATGATAAAGAAGTTGCTAAAAAGATATATGAAGATGAAGTTGCTAAAAAGATATATGAAGATGAAGTTGCTGAAAAGAAAAAGCTTGAAGAATTGGAAGTTGTAAGCTTTATGGAGGCTAAAAAGCTGGATAGATTGGAAAATCCAATTTCCACTGTTCCACCTACAAGACTTAGAGAAAGGACTCCAGAGTTAAGCTATGTACCTACTGAAGAAGAAATTGATTTCTTGATTGCACATGATCCAGTAATCAAGAAAAAGGCAATTGACCTTGTAGCTAATGCATCTTTAACTGAAGAACAAAGAACTGCACAGTTAAAAGATTTTATACAGATGAAGAATAATCAAGCGCTTCAAGAGGCTATTGTTTCAGTCAAGAAAGGTCAAAAGAAACCAAGACAACCAACTAAGGCACAAGTTATTGCATACATGAAGACTTACTGTTGCAATGTTGGTGGTTAGAAAAGACATCAATTCAAAGGAATGTCTGATGATAAAGTTGAAAGTATCTTCTACAGAGTTCAAAGATTTGATAAAGATTTCATTCCAATGGATTCTGAAGAAGAAGCAAGAAGGCATCCTGATTTGAAAAGAAAGGCCAAAGATAGTGAATCTCAGACTGGTAAGAAGACCAAGTTTGCTGAAGAACAAGAAGTTCCAACTGAGAAGTTCACTGAAGAACAGATGACTGGAATGATTGTGATAGAAGAAGAAGATTTTTATCCAGAACCACTGCAAATTAGACATCCTATCATTGATTGGGAAGTTTACACTGCTAGAAATTTTGCTCCAACATGGAAGATCACAAGGCTAGGTGGTGAAACTTCATCATTCATTCAATTTGAAGATCTCATCAAAGCTTTTGATAGAGATGACCTTGACAAATTATGGAAGTTAGTTCAAGAAAGGTTTGATGCTCAAGATCTCAAAGATATGAAGGAGATGCAGTTATGGGTTAATCTTAGAAGGCTCTATGAACCAGATGTTAATGATGATTTTTGGAAATTCTCATGTACATGTCCTGGTACTAAATGGTTTTACTATGACTCATGTGAAGTTCACCATGTTTCTACAACAAATGGAGTAGATGCATTCATGCTTGCTGAGAAAGAATATCCACTTAGAGCTGGAACTCTCACAGTAATGTTATGTACAACAATAAGAGTTCATGAAGACAATGAGAAGGTCAGAGCATTGTTACATAGGCTTCAAGATCAATGTTCCAGAGCTATTCAGAAGTTAAGGAAGAAGTAAAGTGTTTGGTTGAATTCCCCAAATCCTTGAAGATGATGCAGATTGAAGAAACTTATTGATTTGCAGAGAAATCATAAGTTTAGGGGAGGATTGTTGGGAATAATCTGTTACCACTAATAGTTGTGGAAGACATTGCTTGGATTACACTAGCAGTGGAAACGTATTACCACTGCTGGTACATTATTACCACTGCTATTAGATAATGGTTAGGAAAACGTGTCTAGATAAGTATAGAAAAGATCTTGTGTATATTCTATATTGTTAGCTTTATACTTATCTTGTAAAGGACTCCTTGTTCTATAAAAGGAGGTTCTAGGTCATTGTCTTAGGTACTTACTTACTCATCTATGTATTATTCACAAAGGCTTCAAGGTGTAACCCTAGTGATAAGCAAATATCACTCGTATTATTCATTAATAATATTGGAGCTTAAGTTTTGTGTTTAATCTGTGTTTACATACAATACATCATACAATCCGTCTTCTAAGTATTACTAAGTAAATTCCGCGTGCTTATTAATATCATACAAAATATCATTGACACAAGGTGTGTGTCAAGATCCATCAAGATAAAAATGACACTTATTTTCAGCTTGACTCAACTTTGTCTGACACCTAACGATGAATGTGATACAATCCGATCACATTGTGAACATATTTTGAATTCAAAACACATGGCATAGGCATTTGAAAGATCAGTCGGTGCATTGCAGCAAAATTTACGATCGAATTGCGAAGTATTGCGATTTTATCATCATTTTTATAGTAATTTGTGTTATGTGTTACCCCAACCCAACCAAACCCAACCCAAAGTTTATTCCTAAAAAACTCTTATCAAATGTTAACCCGTGAGTTCCTTCTGAACTCTTCTCAAATGTTAAACCTTCAGTTCCTTCTGAAATTTTTTAAAGTAAAGCCTTGGCCACTACAAGAGATTACAAACTTTGAATTCGTCAATACACTATGGTTAACCTATAGATTTTGCCGAACTAATCATTGCGTTAAAGTCCAACATGATTCATCTGGTGAAAACAAGACGCGACTTTGGGAATAAAGAGTAATTGTAAACTACATGTCCGGAATACTTACGTTGGTGACTTTACATCTTCATGGTTTTTATTCATATCCGGTCTGCTTCATCCTTTTTTCCCATGATAAATATATGTCGTGTGAAAATTTCCATATCATAGATTTATGTCATTGTTAACAATTAAGGTTGTACCAGATACGTAAGACGTAACGGATATGTACAAAATTAAACTTAATATTAAGTTGAATTGAATTGAATTTTATAATAATCACTTTTAAAAAGGAAAAAAAATGCAATAGAATATTTAAGAATCCTAGACTTCGAATAAATTTGTGTCCGGCTTCAGTTACTTCTATGTTATCTTCCATTTCTCGTGTTGTGCTTCATTGACTGATGTAAAAGTTGCTGCAAAATATGAAGGTTCCATGTTGTGCTTCATTGATGTGTTTCCCTGATTTCTTCCTCTTCGTAGCAAAAAAGACAGAAAAGACAATGCTATTATCCTAAGCATGAAACATTCTTCAGATTTTACTTGTCCTTATTTTTCAGTAAAAAGCTAGTCATCCGTAAGATGCAAAAGAAAAGTGTAACAACCCAAAAATTTCACATTAATATTTATACAAAACATAAACATTTTACCCTAAAATCGTGTAAAATTTTGAACTTTATATATAACCATTGGGTTATTCCGCACGTAACAAAAACCGTCTTGGACATTTTACAACACACAAGATTAATTTCTATTCAACTTATAAACATTTAAAATGGCCATTTTATTTAAAGTCATGGTTTTCAAATAAACTTGCACTTTACGTGTTTCAATTTACGTTTTAAGCATTTTTGCTTATACGAAAGCTTAACCGATACTTGCACCACTTTTCCTAAGATATTTAAACACTTTTATATCTTGGAAAATCAATATATTTCCCTCCCCCTTTGACCATAAAATAACCCCTTGTTTATTTACCCAAATATATCACAAGACAAATATCTTTCAAAACTTACTAGTTAAGGCTAACCCTAATGGTCTCTTATATCAAGCTTACCAAGTTAACACAACTCCTCTTGCTTCTCCTTCTTATCCAACACCAATACCACACCATGACACATATATTTTTCTTAGCATCTAAGTCATACAAGATATTTTCTTGTGAAATACACCTAAGCAAATCTTAACTCCTAAGTCTTTAACTTTTCTTGTTACAACTAGTCAATCTAAACAAGAACTCATCTCATCCTCCCTTGTCCCTCCTCCTTTGCCGCCCATAGCCACCACTACTTACCATCATCCCTTTGATTTCATCCTTCAGGTATAACATCAATATTGAAGTCACTAGAATTTCCTTCCTAGTCCTAGTATTTTTTTGATGATCCATTGGGTGAATTTGGAGATACACAAGGTAAGTCAATGGTTAATAAGCACAAGGTTGATAAGGATTTTTCAAGAAAGAAGAAGGGTTTAAGGGTTGATTAGTATCTCCTCCTTACGATTTCATCATTAACCTATAAATATCGTTCTCATCAAATAATATCGCTCACATTACCTTCGGAATAGTGTTTTTCATAATTAACGAGAATTATAAATAAAACCGGTTTTGACCCATTATCATGACTTATAACTCTTATAACTTGCATAACACACTAAATTTGTCCAAAACCATTAAACGGAACATAACCAACTAATTTCATAAACCACGTGGCCGTTTTAACTCTTATGACATATAAACATAGGTAAAAAATATACGTTTTAAATAGTAAAGTACTATGTTAGTATGGAATTTCATGTGAGGGGCCTCTACGGGTAACGTATCGACGAGTTATTGAATTTACGATTTAAATTGTCCTAGCTCCTCATACGTTCACTACATGACCTATGAATTATGATAGCCCGAATGATGATACGATATTAGCCAAACACGTTTCATAAACTATTAAACTGTTTCTATAACAACATACACGATCACTATAAACTACTATGTACAACATCATGATCAATGTAATAAATTTATATAGACTCGTTTACGTTTTCACATCGTTATTTCAAAACCTAAGACGCAACATAATATTTTAGGTTGCTCGTAGAGATTTCATCGACATATCCATCTTTTTCGTTACACACTTGATATCATTTACTCATGGTGAATTCATAGCCCCTACTTTACTCATTTCAATATTTATTTTGAACTACTTTGGGATGAGATACATGCTACAACTTTTGTAATGATCACAAGTATTTGAAAACTGTACTGTGAACCGAATGTTTTATTGGAACTAAGTAACACTATTGTCACACTTAAGTTCGTACATCATGAACCATTAATCACTAGTTGTAGTGAGTGCGAGTATTGTGAATAGGCCTATTGGATTGACCGAATCCCGTGAATAGGCCTATCAAATAAAATGCTAAATAGGTGCAGAAGGGCAAAATAAAAAAAAAAAAAAAAAAAAACGATTCGGTGTCATAGTTTTTGCAATATGCCACATAGTTGAGTCAATTTGAAAATAAGTATCATCTTCAACGTCAGTTTTGCAAATTTTACTATGTATATTAGCACAATCATAAGAAATATCTTCACATACACCCATGCATTGACGGAGGTATTATTCGTGTTTTTTATATCGTTATAAATCTACCTCAAAACTATTTTCAATATATAATTCAAGGGTAAAAAAGAGTTCCGTAAGTTTTGTACATAAAATGGGTTCTGAACCCTTCACCAAACATGGTCAACATGTTAAGATCCCGATCTTAGGATCTTACGATACCATAAAGCAAAACGATCCCGATCCTACATATGATCTTTGCTAGATAGGATCTTAATAGGATACCGATCTTAATAGGATTCCAATCTTAACCATAGGATCTCAATCTTAACCATATGATCCCGATCTTAGCCATAGAACTTTACGATACTATTAAGATTTGTAGAATATGAAAAACAAAATGCTAATTGTATTAAACACTTCATAATCATAAGTTTGACATATATTTTCATGATATATGATATATAATAAGGAAAATGTAGATTTGCATAATTTTTTAATGCCTATTAGGAAAATGACACTATTAGTAGGATCTTAAAATTCTGATCTAATTCTGATCTAATTTCTGATCTAAGAGTTGTTTTGTTTTGTCTCTAGTTATTGATTATTCGTTAATTGTTATGTAGTTTGTAGCTAGAGTTGTTTGTGTTTATAGTATGTTATAAACACAGTTTTATAGGCATTTATTAGCGATTGCCGAGATTAATGCGGTCTTCAATCACATTTTTATTGTCCAATGTGACTTTGACCCGTATTTCTTGTTCAACTTTGACCATTAATATATTTATTTGTGTTATATAATACTTGGGACGGAGGGAGTATATTTTATCGAGGTAACATTTTAAATAAATAAATAAATAAATAAAAATTCTTCTGTGGTGGGAGGGAGTAAGTACTTTTAAGCCATGTTTTGAAACCCGGGTTAACCGGTTGAACCGGTTTCGGCAAAAAAAATTGAGTTTTTAAAAACGGATTAACCGATTAAACTCGTCGGGTTTTAAGCCGGTTCTCGAAACCTGGCCAGATTTGGTTTTTTTCATTTTGTATAGAAAACTAGATTGACCCGATGGTCGAACCGAGTTGACCGGTTGAAAAGTATAGTTTTCTTTAAAAATCGGGTTGACCGGCGGTCGAACTGGTAACCCGGTGACTCGACCGGGTCAAGAAAAACCGGTTTTCAAAAAGTAAAAAAAGTAAGATTGTATATCTATCCCACAACGTGGGATCTTCTGGATTGCAACTTGTGTTTACCGAACATGAGTTTCTTTTGCTGTATACCAACAAAAAAGTGTACCCACCTTGTTTGGTATGGACCTCCATTTATGGTATAATACCCTCAAAACAACATTTGATAGTGGTTCTCTATGTTGGCAATAGTAAATACATAAGATTGTTTGTCAACTATCCCAAGATCTTCTTGTTTCTTTATGGACCTGCCACTGCACTATACCAAAGTGGAAAAGTGAAAAATATCTACGATGGAGAGATTTTCGGCACTAGCCCACATGTCGAATAGTGGGGGGTACGGGTTTACCTTAAATGGAGACGCCTGCTATTGAATCTCAATTAGATCCGTTGGCATCGTTGATTGTTGGCATTAGATCTTACTATCTTAGATATCTCATAGTTGGCTGCTACCATTAAATCTCAATGTATATTAGCATTTCTAGAGGATGGTCACTATATTGCAGTTCTGCATAGTACATCTTTATCAAATTATATATATACTCTGGCGCATACTTTTCTTCGTATTGGGTAATGTAAATTACAATGGCAATGCATGAATGCTGTCGACATGACGCATCATTATTTTGGTTTTATCGATAATATTTTTGGAATATATTAGCTACAATTTTGTGCAATCAATTCGTTACAAGTTTGTGCTACAAATTATGGATCCTTAGTCTTTTTAGGCTGGGCACAGTCGATCGGTCATGGGGATCGGTCCTTCATGGTCTTGGTCGGTCGAGGCCATTGTGGGTGTTTGGTCATGGATCGGTCGAGCAACAACAAATTCCCAACTTGGTCGAATTTTCGACCGTTTTTTACACTTACTTCTTTTTTTTTCTTCATTTACATAAAATAAAATAAAAAACAACATAATATTACACATACTATGCTTCGAATTCAAATTAAAGGTTACAGTACAAGCGGAGGATTCAAATTCAATTTTAAATACAAAAATTTCCTTATATATACCCATGCTCTGCTTTGTTTCTCACACACACAACTTCTTAGCACAGATTCTCAACAATGTCTCAACAAAACTTCTCCCAGCAATTTTCCGGCATTCGAAACTTCTCCCAACAGTTTCCCGACATTCAACTCACCGAGGAACAACTACGACAACTTGAGCAGGATGAGGAACACGAAGCCAATGAGGAACCGTTTCAACTCACTGAGGAACTACTATGACAACTTGAGCAGGATGAGGAAGTAAGGAGAGAAACAGAAGAAAACGAACTACGAGAGGAAGCTGCTTGTATGGAGCAGAAAGCAAGGGAAGCGGAATACTGCAAGGACAACTTGTTTGACGTCTTGTACAATGAGTAGGAAGAGAGCAAGATTGCAGACGGTTTTGAAGAATTATATGACAAGGGTTACAACTCAGACTTTTCGTTGTAATTTGTATTTTCATTTTTATTTCTATATCGTAGTTTGTTAATCTGCAATTTGTATTTTCAATGCAATGTTTAATTTATGTAATATTTTTATTATTAATGAAGTTTAAATTTGTTGTTTAAAATATTTGAATTAAAAAAAAATAATAAAAAATAAATAAAAAATTCTTGGTCGCCACTATGGCAAGTTGGTCGTCGTAAGGTCGTCAAAAAGAGAAAATTGATGTGACATGGTCATGTCTGGTCACCATTGTGCCCAGCTTTATGGACCCCTGAATCCTTTTTGTGAGTCCCTAAGTCATTTATTGTGTATTTTTGGTGAATGATTGCAGCCAATTAGCTACAAAATTATAGCAAAGCTATCCCCTAACATTTTATACTGCATTTGTTTACTAGCAGTAAAAATTTATTATAAACACAAGCGAGCATGATAGAAAGGACTAGAGAAATGTAGGAAACTATAACATTTTTATTAATAAAATCATTATTAATATAACCAGATTAGAAGAATAACAATACTAAAATTAACAGTAAATAAAGAATATAAAATTAAAACAGACACAATGGAGATGAAGCAGAAGAAAGATTCTAATTGAATGATAAATAAAAAAAAGCAGTAAATGTCGAGGCACGAGGTTCGTTTTAACATGATTTTTTTAAAACAGATTCATCGTCTGTTTCACAGGTCCAACGGCCAAAAATGATACACAACTGGACGTGACAAACTTGCCTGAACGATCATGGAAACAATGGCGTATTCTTGATCGAAGCTTGCTGGAAATTCGTCTCTAGGGAGCTACGTTTTTGGTTGTGTAAACCGAATGATTTTATGACTGTATTTATAGTGAAAACTTGTCTTGTTATTAAATCTTTGCTATAATTAAACAAATCTATTAAAATTAAACCAGATTTGCATATATTTTATTATACAAAAATATTCTGTAAAACTTGTTCAATAAGTTTAAATCTATTTCTAAAATAGATTTACAACATTTGAAAAAAATATTTTGGATCTCTATGTGCAAGCACATAGGTGTTGGAGTAAAACTAATTAAAGCAATATGATGGTTGATACTAAGATTTCTATATAAACACTTCCTCACTTCCTCTATTGGGCGATGTGGAATGCATTCTTATTTTCAGTTTTTGTATTTGAAGTGACTCATTTTAAAACATGATACCTCATTCGTATTAACTCCATTTTAGTTATTTAGCTAGTTCCGAAGCTCTGTTAAAGAGAACACAAACGCACTAACTATTACAAATATATTAAATATATAAATATATTAAATAGCGTTCAAATTTTGCAAATAATTATTTCTTCAGAACGATTATTCCAACATGAAATGACTACACTATAAGGCTAAATTTGTGCCAAAACATGAGATGTTATAAGCATTTTCTCTTTCTTCGTCTTCGCTTTGCAAGTCAGAGTCATATTTTACACATACTTTTAAGCACATGTTTTAGTCACATAGGTTATTTAATTTCTCAAGAAATTTATTTACTCAACTTACGAGTAAAGTGTTCCAAAAACAAAGTTGGTGGTACTGCTAAAACAGTTTCGTTTGATTTGATCTCTAAATACCACAACAATACGTGTTTTGGACAATTATTATGGTGCCCAAAAGCACAATCCAATATTATGTTGGGAGGGAGTTATTGAGTTCTATGGTACAAGGGACAGGTTATGAACGTGAACAAACTTTAATGTCATTTTCGAGTGTCAATTTTATGTCAAAGCTTTAGCATACCAGGTTTGAAACGCCAAATCATATAATCCATTACTTAAACAACTACCTATGAGCATATCCTTGCTCGATTTCTTAGGTTCAATGAATTACTCGAGAGATGAGATTGGCAGCTTTTTTCAGAAATCACCCAAAAAAATGATAACAAGAATTGCTAACGAAGTTGATAACAAAATCCACTAAGTCCTTTGTGTTTTTGTATGTGACTTGATATGCCCCAATTGGGTCTTTTTCCTTTGCCTATATATAGGGTATTTCTTACTTGCAAGCAATACACACAACCACACCCCCCTCAATAACAACCTTGTTGGCGGCCTCCATTATATGCACACACTTATTGGTATCACTAGTAATTGCCAGACACAAAATATGAAGTATTTTGCACTTCTTGTGCTACTACTAGTAGCAACATTCCTTATCACTTCAAGTGAAGGAAGATCATTGAGCTCGGAGAACATCAATGGCGCAACAATCCACCATAGGACTAATAAAGTGACAAAAACCTCCGCACACAGTGACCATAGACAAGATTCGGGTTCTATGGTCATAAGTGAGGGAGATTTTCGCCCTACAACACCAGGACATAGCCCTGGTGTTGGTCATGTAACTGGTCCAACCGCAACCTACGATCCTCAGCCTTAATGGTCTTGAAATAACTGCTACTATTGAATATTACTTCATTTCATATATTGTTGCATGCACGCATGCATGCTTTGCTTGTAAGTGGCGAACAAGGGAGGAAATAGAAGGGACAAGCTGGTTTCAAATAGGGTAGCATGCATATGTCTAATATACATAGATTGCTTCTTAATTATTATTGCTCTTTTCTTTTAGATAAAACTACGAAGTCATGGGACTCGTGTATCAATATGTAATAATTGTATATATGTGTTAATGTGTTAATTAGTCTTATTATATATGTATGTGTTATCATCTCTCTATCAGTCGTTTATGATTAAGAAGTGTTAAACAAAACGTAAGGTAAAAAAAAAAGAAGTAAGAAAATAAGAGTAAATAAACAAGCACGCGCAATAAGGTAATACAAGGATTTAAGGTTGTTTAGTCAACCTAGGGTGATCAACCTGAATTCACGGACCTGACATATATCTTATCTAAGATTACGCTAGTTTTGCAATGTTTTAATCATGGAAGGCTATAATCCAACAATATAATATAAGATGTCCATACAACTATAATATTGCGGGAGAGTTTTGATCACCAGACAATTAATTCCATGTTAACTTAGCACAAAGTTATGTTGTAACCCTTAGTAAATTAATGGCCATGATATGGGAAGCTCTCCATTCCAGCCCACTGCTACGAGGGATTTCCACACCCAAAGTTGGGAAGAAAGTTTTAGTTTTCGTCTCACACGTGCATCTTGGTTAGCGCTCTATGGCATTTGCACTATAGAAAGTGTAGGAAAGTATGGGTACCCGGAATCACTTAGACAATTTCCACTATGTGTTTTCGTCTTGACCATTGTTCCAATTTATTGGTCGAACACACAAAATGTGCAGGGGAGGAGGGTTCCTCACATGTCCAACTTGATTTGGACTTAAGTGTGCATCCTCCTGACCAACATTAATAAGGGAAACATATATGGAGCTTAATTTCCACTTTTCTTTCTTCCTTTGGAAATTAAATGTGCGAGTGACCTCAAACGTTTGCACGAAGAAAGAAAACTCGTATGTCGAAAACACAAGGCTCGAGACACACAACATTTGATCCAATGTGTTGATCTCGTTCACCAGCAAAATGAGACAATTTTTTTGATTTATTTCACACTTATCACAAGTAGTAAACAAGCACCCACCACCTCAACTAGTCCTAATTCGACTACGGAGAGCTAAACAAAACACTTAGAACCCTTAATCTATTCGGTTAATATGTATACTAAACATACTGCATGCATACATATATACATAGCAACTTAAATGTTCATGTGGTTAGCCTTGGTCCACCATACAATTTAGCCCACACTAAAGCAATTTGGCCCATCTGTATCCACTCTAGCTACGTATGTTTTGTCTTAGTTCTTTATTTGTATTAAATATGTAGGTAGAAGGTGATGCTTGCACTATAAAGAGATGCACGCACGTTAATACATGATGACACACCATAACCTCAACTTTGTCGAATACATATAAAGTCAATTTAGTCATGCAAAAACTATGTTTCTAAATATCATGTTTTTTATCACCACAAATAATGAATTGATATACGAAGAATAACCCAATATGCATTAGTGTTGAATAGTTTGTAATCATCAATGAAGATGAACAGCAAAGTAAAAGCTAACTTACAATCAATAAAAACTTCACTCAAAGATTCTAAGGTATGTTTTACGTTAATGTTACAAGAGTTTTGGTTAGATTTCGACTTTCGAGCTTAAATTGTTAGCTTTAATGGATGCAGAAAAAGGTTGATAAGAAAATGCAAGCAAAGCATGAGAAGACTAGCAAAAACAGTGGATGTCTTGAAAAGGATAGCAAAATGGCATTGGAACATGATGTAATTTGTTGTCACCATTGACTTTTTATTTATGGTTTGGTGGTATTAGTTAGTTGTTTTGAAATAATGTAAATTATTGGAATTATTTCAATTCTATTTTCAGATAGAAGAGCTTAGAAAGCAGCTTGCACATGAAGAGAGTGTTCGTACGGCTTTAGAACAGGCTTTAAACCGACCGTTAGGGATTCTTCCCCGCCTTCCTCCTTATCTCCCTCCCGAGGTAGGACACTGCTTCCCTAATTTTAATTTAATTTCCGTTTATTCGCTTTACTGTTGTTACTATATACTTAGACTTGATTCTGGATTAATATGCAATCTAATATCATATTGAGCATGCTTTTGAATATCTAAGACAGTGAAATAGAACACATACATGTTAGAAAGTTCGTTACTGTGAAGCCACTTTTTGATGGCATAGTTGTTACGTGTTAATGTATTAGGAACTGAGCAATCATTATAATAGTTTAATGCCTTAGCTAGCTAGTTTGATGGTTTAGTTAGGAGTAACTCGTTTCATTATTTCTTGTGTGCTCGATCATGAATCAGAATTGAAGATACCAGATGAATGATAACAGAGGTATTAGATGATGTGTAGGAAGAGAAAATGCCATAAATATCATTCACGTATTAATATCTGTTCCTGTTCACTGAAGTAATGGACTTTAGGAATTATTACTTAAACACTATACTTTGTAAAGTTCACGGAGAATTTTAACGTGGTTGAATGATCTCTATGTCGGTCTTTAAAAGTTAAAAAGTTTTTATATGGTTTCATTAGTTTTATGATTTTGTTGATGAAAATAGAAAACGAAATGAATATACTCTGTTTCAATTCACTTAGTTTTGCTGCCCATAAACTTTATAAAGTTGGTTAAGAGGGGCAGATTTGTCCATCAAATTATCTTGGGAAGAATCCTGAATTAAGCGTATGTAATGTGGTACAAACATGAAGTTACCTAGGCTACGCACAATTACGTGGGGATTCAGGACCAATAATTAACAAATTTGCTTATCTGCTTATGATACAAATAAGAAATTTTGAGAATGTTCGGCATTCATTATCCAAACTCCATTTTGATTTTATACGAGAGAATAAAAGTTTGTTTGTATAAGCAACTTGAAACGGTTTATACAAAACAGTGTGATTCAGCAAGAAATAACTAGATGAGTAGTTATAACTTTTAGACTAAGACGCCCCTTTAGACAACTAAGACTTGGAGACGGTAACTAGACAATGCAACATTACTTGTGAACTTCTAACACTTGCAAGTTATGATTAACGAGCAATTTGTGACAGAAAAAATTAACTGAAACCAGCAAATTACTAATTTAAGGTTCCTAATGTGGGTATGAATAGACATCGGAGCTCATATCTGAAGTGGTTGTTTTGGAAGAAGAAGTTTTTAGGCTAGAAGAACAAGTTACTCAATGTAGGCAAGATCTATACGAAGAAGCTATCCACATTTCTTTCTTCAAGCAGAATCTTGAAAATTCATCTCATTTTCAAGAAAAAGATCCTACAAGAGATTCTAAAACTACAAATGCAAAAATGAACAAGCAGAAATCTCCAAATTTAAAACTTCAAATAGCTGAAACATTATCGAAAAGATATCAAATCGATTATTGCTCAACAGATACATGTCTAGATTCACGAAAACAACAGGTAAATTCTAAATCAATATGTTTGGCAAAAATATGTTCATGGTGAATTTTCTGTTAGTCTTGGCTTTTTATTCGGTTTATGTTTGTTAATTTGTAGTTTGAAGATGTAGGGAGAACTACATTTGCTATTCAAGAAAAGGGAATTTTAGGAGATGATAGCCCGAATAAGATTTCAGAAAGTATTCTGAAAAGTTTAATGTTCATTTTTGCACGAATGAACTCGAATTCCGCTTTAAATATGACAGAAATGCTACCTTCGCTAGAATCATGTGAGAATCAGTGGGCAATGGATTTTAAAGATCCTTATAATATCTTTTATGAATTTGAGAATACAGATATTGGTCCATATAAGTACTTGTATGAAATTGAAGCAGCCACTATCAATAAAAACCGAAAAACAATTTCAACATCCTTAGCACAAAGACTGAAGTAAGTATAATTATCTAATTTACATAAAAAAATTAAAACGATTTTTACATAAGTATTTTATTTTCTTTCTTTATTTTCAGGATACTATTAGGGAAACTTGCATCGGTCAACTTAACAAGCCTCACACATCAAGAAAAGCTTGCTTTCTGGATCAATATCTATAATTCTTGCATGATGAATGTATTAGAAATATTTGACGTATAACTTGTATTAACTTATTGGTTATCTATATGAGTTTAAACTGATCTCAATACCTTGTTTGATGGACTTATCAGGCATTTCTTGAACAAGGAATACCGGAGACACCTGAGAAGGTTGTTCAACTAATGCAGGAGGTAATGACACTCTCACTTCTAAATTTTAAAAATACAGTAGTCATTAGCAGGGACACGATAAGCTGGTCTGAAGAATAAGGTTTTGGGGCAAACAAATTTTGGTTTTTAGTAAAATTTGAAGGGTGCTTTAGGCTAATTTGACCAGCAAACACTTTTATGTTCTCTTTTTATAAAATAAATTACAAGGTTGTATGCACTAAAAGTAGATTTTAGACAACTTTCAATCTGGTTGACCCATTTGAGCTGTACTATTTTTAGCTATATATATTGATTTGACCCATTTGAAATAAATCACAATCCAAATTACCCGCTTATCAGTAAATAGGTTGAAATTGCACCTATATGATGTATAACGATTGTATCATTCTCCTTCCACCTCAGGCAGAAATAGATGTCGGAGGCCATCTTCTAAATGCATTTAGCATCGAACATTTCATACTTCGACTCCCCTTTCACACGAAATATGTAACTGAAATCCCTCTTTTGTCTTTTACCTTTTCTGGTCTACGAAATTTCCAAATTAGTTACATGGTTGTTGATTTGTGGGAGTTATAAACACACGTAAACGACTAGAAGTGTGTGAGCCGATGGGGGCACACACGATAAACACGAGTATACGTGTCGAACGTATTTTAATACTTGAATAAATATCCAATATACATGCATGATTTGACCCGATCACATTAGACGACCCATGTGCTTTATGGCTTGTTAGAATGGGTCGTTTGGGTGTTTTGCCTTGGGCCTAGGGACACGCTGATCGGGATGTTTGGGTTTGTAGCTTGAGATGCAAGTTTAAAGCCCATGTTTGGTTTGTCTCATGTAGCTATATATACAAACTTATACAGAACACAAAAGGGACGATTTTTATATATACCTAAAATCCATATCATGCGTCAGTATGTATATTCTAAAACCACACATGCATGTGACCATACATGCATTCATAAACCTATTCATAGATATAAAACAAAACAAATCTACCTGGTCTTCTTGTGACATAACCAATCGTTAATTATAGACGATTTGGTTTTTGATTTTGAGCTAGAAAAAATTGTACTTAAACCTTAAACTTGTATCTAGATTCAAGTGTATTAAAGTTTAAAGTATTCATGGATCTTGGTTGTTTTTCCTAGTTGAATTGGACAGCCAAGATAATGCATTCGTTTTGTTTTGTTCTCGGGTTAAGAGGTATTGCAGAAGATATCGGATATAACATATTCGATATCGGGTATAACATAAACAACAGTTTCTTGCTGTTTAGGAGTTCTCGGACAGGATCATAACATGTTTATTGGGTTTTCTGTATTGAGATATTCAAGTGGTCAATTGGTTGATTGGGTTTTATTATTACGTTCTCGACTAGCCATTAATCGAACTTATACGTTATCGGGTTTGTGTGTGATACTCTTCGAGGTATCTATTTTAGATACTTAAGGTTTCGTAAGGTTTCTTATTCCGTTACTAGAGATCAATTGCCAAGCAAGATCCTATATCCGCTGCGTACTCGTAGAGGTTACTAGTTAACTAGATCTAAAATCCCAACAGTGGCATCACGAGCCAACTCGTTTTTGCGATTATGGGTTACACGTTTCTGATATTAATAAACATGTTTTAAAAGAGCTGCATGAAACCTAGTTTAGTTATTATGATTTATTTTAATTTTGACAATTACATGCAATACTTGTCAATTTTTAATAAATAATAACTAGTAACACACAAATTAAAATTATATTGATAATTAGAATTAATTTGTTAATTAGAATTTAATTTACATGTGAATTATAATTACCTTGTTAATTAAAATTAAATTGTTAATTTAGAATTACATGTAAAATTTAAATTACTTGCTAATTAGAATTAAAAGTTAATTTGTATTTATTAATTGTTAATTAGAATTATTGTGATAATTAGAATTACATATTGATTTAAATACATATATTGCGTAATTACTTGTTAATTGGGATTGCCATGCTTTATGTGTTTTTCCGGCCACAAGACCCACTCAATTGCTTTTCTAAGTGATGTATGGGGCGATCTAGGTACTGCATCCTAGTGACGGTCTTATGGTTCTCCATTTTGGGAAGACTCGAAAGAGGACTCGGAACAATATGTGGTTATTTATATTAATGTTTATGCTTGTATGTTTGTGATTCCTATATGTGCATTATTACTTGTTTTGACACCTAATTGTATGCAATATGGAATAATACATATCGTAACCATAACATTAATATGGGTCTTTATTTACACGGCTAAATATCATGCTCATTGTGACCTGCTATTTGATTCGTGGAAAATTGTTTTGTAAAATAAAGTGACCTAATATATGAAACACGTTTTCAAGAATTTAAAACTAGACGCTATGGACACTTGGGATGTACGGCTCACCCACTAGAACAAACTCAAAAGGGGGTTTAAAGAAGTGAGCACAGCCTCACGAAGGATGTCTAAGGTTATGCTTCGGCGCTTACCGGGTCTCTGCCTTCCTGTGCGTTCGATTGGAGCTACCGTGAACCATGATGATCACTACAGTGTCATTACCAAAGTTTTTAAAATTAGTGTTACAAAGTTGTTTTGCATGCTTCTTTGTACACGACTTTTACCACATTTATATGTGCATACCTATTTGTTAATATTAAGTCTATGCCACCCAACTATTGACACGTGCACTTGGATTGACTTCTCTGGTCAGACCTAAGGGCCTTTCCAACCCATGGTAATTATTTCTCACTGGTCAGACCTCTGGTTATTTTTACACGTTCATACTTGGTCGACTTATATCAAGTTAACCTGGTCAGACCTCGGACCGAGGCATAAGATGAGAACTAAACATGCTTTTGACATTATTACTTGATACTAATGCCTTAAACAGTCTCATAAATCTAAGATTTGCAATTTGCAATTAACGTATCGTCGCTTACCTCTTGTCCTATTTTTTTACACACTGGTCAGACCTATGGTAATTAAGTGGGGTTGCAAGATGGATCTTAGTCTTAATTAGTAATTAATTGGGTAGTTAATTCTTTTAAGAATGTAATTATCGAAAATACTAGATTTGAACTTTTTATGTTCTGATTAATTGTGTTATTGCAACATAATTCGTAAACAAAATTTGTTTTTCTTTGAAAGACAAACTTAGTCTCTTTTCCTAGTAAGAAGAGTGAGACTTATACCTATCTTTTCTCCTTAGTTGACAAACTAAGATAGGATTCCAAAATTGATAAACTCTTATATGATCTTTCATTACCCTTTTCGTGGTCTAGAGTTAATTGAAAGATAGAATATTTTGTGTAACTGGAAACATTGTGTTTAGAGCTACTAAAATAAATAACATCCTGCACTTGTCACGATGTATGAGTTTAAACCGCAAAGAGTAAAGGAATTACTAGCATATTTTCTAGGTAATCTTCTTGGACTCTTATTATTCCTAAAGTGCTAATTACCCTTGGGGCTATTTAGATGATAAAGGAGGAATGCATGCTAAAGATTCAAGTTAATTGAATAATAGAATGGTTAGTCCATTGTCTACATAAGTAGAACTTCATATACTCTGCTCAATACCTAAGTACATGCTACTCGTAGGCAATTGAAGAGAATAGGAAAGTATATAAAACTGATATATGCTTTCTACTGGAAATGTAACACTTATAATGTTGACAAATCCAGTGGGAGCAGTTGCATTTTATTACTGAAATATCATTCATGTAATGTTGTCAATTTCAGTGGGAGCTGCGGGATTTATTTCTTGTTAGTCACCCATATCATTTCAAACTAGCTTTGAAATAATCTATTACTTTCCGAATATGAACAACCATTGCTTAAAGGAAAATTGCATTTTATTTTATCAGATAACTCGTTGCATTCCTGTCGTAAACTTCAGATGTGTTATCTATAGAATAATAATCCACAATTCCTTATTAAAGGTTATGGTTCTAAAACTACTTATGATATCTATGACATAATCATATTGTTTGAACAATCAATCACGTGTTGTTTGTTTTCATAATATGATTTTGTACCTTACACAAGTGGGAGAAATCTCAAAGTGTGTGCAAGGAACAACAATATTATTGGTATCTCTTGACCGCAAGGTAAGAAAACTAATAAATCTACTAGGACTTAAACACGCTAGATGTTTATTGCCCTATTACATGTAAACAAGAATTCTACTAGGATTTAAACACGTAAGATGTTTATTGCCCTACTACATTCTAATAATGATTCTACTAGGACTTGAACACGCTAAATGTTTGTTGCCCTACTACATTCAAATGTCATAATATAGTGTGAAGATACTTCAACATTTGACTACATGTTTTAGTCAACATAATTATGGTTATATGATAATGATCATAATTTTGAAGTATAAATTAACTTGAGATCGCTATAGAACTCAATAGTTTGCGTTCATGATTACTTTTGTTAGTATAATTATGCTTACATGTTAAGACATAATTATGAAGTCCTTGAATTAGTCAATGACTTATAACATAAAGTATATATAGTAAATGTGTTATGTCTTATAGTTAACACATAAACATAAGGCCTTTGAATTATTCAAAGACTTATAATGTATTATTGACATGTTCTGTTTTCTTGTAAACACATGAACATATAATACTTGAACATTTCTGTCTTCTTGTGAACACGTGAACATAAGGTTCTTGTATTATTCAATGAATATACAGTATAGCATGCACTTGGTTCATAAATACTTTATATGCAATTTGGCTTGACCCAATTGACAAGTATTTATTCAAAAGAGAATTAAGTTATCTATAGAATTCTGATATAGTTTCACAATTCTAATAACTCATAGGATACCACTCTATTATGGTATGTCTAATATGTTGGATCAAACTTTATTCATATTGTTTGGTTCCTGATAGCTTTAATTGCTCTACCTCCAAAACATATCAAGGTTAGAAATTGCGTGTGTCATGGATACACTCAATAGAGTTCAAACCTAGAAGGTATTCAAGACAACACATAACTGAAAACCCTAATTCATTAGGGATTTGAGGTTTTACCACTCAAACCAATTGAATCATAAACCCTTTTGGATTTTTGATTTTCTATACTTCCTAGCTTGAAGATTGTAGTTTTGGGGTTCTTCCTAGCTTGACGAAACACAAAAATATTACTAGAACTTTTGGTTAAAGAGTGATACTAAATTAGAGTTTTTCTATAAACCTTAATTTGAGTTTCTGGAAGGAATTCCATTATGTCTTGATTTAAGTTCTGAATTTGTTAAAATCTTATGAAGCATTTTATTAACAAATCTTGAGATGAGAACTTAAAATGTATTTTGTGATTCTCCATAAAGAACAATTTATTGTTGCTTAAATACTTAGTATTTAGAGAATTATCTCTAATTACAAAAGTAAGTGGGAGTAGATAAATATCTCAAAGTTTTGAGAACAAAATACTTAACCTTCTAAAAGGCACCTATTAATGTCATACTAAGGTTAAACATGAAAATGTTGACTGAAGTATAATGATTACTCTCATTCATAAATCCGAAAGGATGCCTCATCACTTGAGTGATATTTTATATCAATGCTGAGGAATATAAGTTAGAAGATTGTTGTAAATCAGCTAACTACTAAAATACATTATCACATCTTGAATCTGATAAATATTTTAGAATTATGAATGATAAGATGCAGTCCTTAAAAGGCAAATCGAGTTTTGAGCTTGATTGTTATTTAGCCTAACAGTTAACCTATGAGGTTGTAATGAGTTTCTTTTGAAGAAAGACTCACAAGGACAAAATTGTATACATATTAATGTTTGGCATTTTATAAGAAGTTTTTAATCATACTTAAGCAATTGACTGTGATTATATTTTCTTATATAATACATGCATTAAATATATAAAGATATATATATATAAAAAGATATTTAATTGCCATACATGTGATTTGTATGTAGAATATGACAATTAAGATTTTATAACTTTTCTTTATTATTACCTTTTGCGAGGACGGTGTGTAATAAAAGGGTTATAAATCTATATTATTTTTATGTAGTATACAAAATTTGAGCAATCCATATTTTGGATTGGATCATGCATCTAAGAGCTGAGATCTGGAATTTAATTACAATATGATTCTGATTGAATTAAGATATCTCTTGAGTACATCTGACATTGAGTGGGAGCAAATGTGTTTTTCCTTAAAATTTACATGTTGAAGATATCATTCTATTTAAGCTAGATATTGATCCTTAAGCTTGGAATGAAACTTCACTTGGAATTTAGGGAATAAAACAAACAACCTTGGAATAAATGTTTATCTGGAATAAACAAATGCGAAAAATTAAGTCTGACACAAATGCAATATATCATTCGAGCAAGTATTAAATGATACATTTCACTTGGAATAATTTACATGGATGGAAACCTTGTGTTTTTAAACTAAGGGTTTATCATGTATATATTATATTGTGTATAAGACTAGTTGTTGCTTTTGTACAAGAACAAAATGAGCTGACAACAACAATATCTAATTGAGAGTGTTTAGATTATTGTTTTTATAAATGTTTACGAATTATAAAACATAGTGTTGTATAAGTACAAATGATGCTAGAGGATTATTAATACTAGTTGTAGTAGGATTTTATCATTTATGAAAAATCTGCTAACTAGTTATGCTCAACATAGAGCATTGTTGCATTACACATTAATGAATGAGAATACTTTACACTTTTAGAAACTGTAAAGATGACTGTCAGTATGTTGTTGACTTTTACTACCTCATGCAAGGTAAGACAACATCTCCATACTATAATTCTTGCAATAGTATGAGCATATGAGATAAGACACTCATCTTATATTTCAAATCTCTCACTATAAGTGATATTTTGAAATAAGTATTCGGAAAGTTTACTCAGATGACTATTTAGTTTTTCTTTAAAAGAAAGGTTGAAAATGTTAGAAACATTAGGCTTCAACTTACTAAATGAGTTTCATGCATATCTGTTTTAGTATTTGGATAATTGGGATTGATAGACAATTTTTACTTAATGATGAATAAAGATACTTGGTATTTGTTATTCATTCATATAATAATTGTTATCCTATATTTGCATGTTTAATCCTTGAATAATTTTATTATTCTAGATATGTCCATTGTCGGTTAACAATATGGGAATATTGTTATGATAAGGCAAATGTGAGTGTTGGTTATAATTCTAACGAGAATTCGGATTGTTCCCACCAAACTCATATGTATTCACTAGAGATGCATATTGGACTCCCCAACTTTCAAACGTTTACTTTTGGATCCTTGTCATAAGTAAAATATTGAAAATGGTTTGTTATCTTCATCCTTAGACTTGAGATACAAGCAAGTTCTGTTATGTGTGGATATCACTTTTTGTAAGTATATGCAAAACGCTATCTGAACAAGGTAGTTATAAAAGCTATATTTCGGAGTGATGTGAAGCAGCATCCACAACACTTGTAGTCAATAAAGGATTTGTTACTCCACTTGATATGTGCAGAAAGATACAATGGCGCCTCTCCAGATTTAATCAGATAACTGTCTGGCCGGACCCAAAGGGTAATACAAGATGATTCTTGATTACATTTGGTATATCTGAATTAAAATCTATAACGAGATTCTAAATGGTTAAACTATATGGAATGATTTGAGATCCATAATCCATGGTTTAACGGTATCTATAACAAAGGATGATTACAGCAAGACATTGAATGACCATGCTACGAGAAACTTTACTACGAAACTATTCTCTCAGACACTTTTAGTTAAAAAGCGAGTGAGAGCGTTTGCTAGACGTTTCCGTCGTTAGTTTTGTGTGCCATTCGACACCAACTCCCAAGTGGGAGCTGTTGATTTGTGGGAGTTATAAACACACGTAAACGACTAGAATTGTGTGAGCCGATGGGGGCACACACGATAAACACGAGTATACGTGTCGAACGTATTTTAATACTTGAATAAATATCCAATATACATGCATGATTTGACCCGATCACATTAGACGACCCATGTGCTTTATGGCTTGTTAGAATGGGTCGTTTGGGTGTTTTGCCTTGGGCCTAGGGACACGCTGATCGGGATGTTTGGGTTTGTAGCTTGAGATGCAAGTTTAAAGCCCATGTTTGGTTTGTCTCATGTAGCTATATATACAAACTTGTACAGAACACAAAAGGGACGATTTTTATATATACCTAAAATCCATATCATGCGTCAGTATGTATATTCTAAAACCACACATGCATGTGACCATACATGCATTCATAAACCTATTCATAGATATAAAACAAAACAAATCTACCTGGTCTTCTTGTGACATAACCAATCGTTAATTATAGACGATTTGGTTTTTGATTTTGAGCTAGAAAAAATTGTACTTAAACCTTAAACTTGTATCTAGATTCAAGTGTATTAAAGTTTAAAGTATTCATGGATCTTGGTTGTTTTTCCTAGTTGAATTGGACAGCCAAGATAATGCATTCGTTTTGTTTTGTTCTCGGGTTAAGAGGTATTGCAGAAGATATCGGATATAACATATTCGATATCGGGTATAACATAAACAACAGTTTCTTGCTGTTTAGGAGTTCTCGGACAGGATCATAACATGTTTATTGGGTTTTCTGTACGTGAGATATTCAAGTGGTCAATTGGTTGATTGGGTTTTATTATTACGTTCTCGACTAGCCATTAATCGAACGTATACGTTATCGGGTTTGTGTGTGATACTCTTCGAGGTATCTATTTTAGATACTTAAGGTTTCGTAAGGTTTCTTATTCCGTTACTAGAGATCAATTGCCAAGCAAGATCCTATATCCGCTGCGTACTCGTAGAGGTTACTAGTTAACTAGATCTAAAATCCCAACAATGGTTTGTACTATAAATGTATCAGACTTTTACAAAGGATTTAAAGAACGATGAAGTAGCTGCAGGAAGCGTATTCGGGCTGGAGTTTTCTGAACCACTAGTAACGTTTGCATTGTCTTGTGGAAGTTGGTCCTCGCCTGCTGTAAGTTATCAATGCATGTACATGTCTTCTAAAAATGGCAGCGCATAAGTTTCAAAATAATCGATACTTTTACTGCATCCGTTGAATAATAAATATAGTATTAGTGCACACGCTAACTATAAATCTTGAATCCAATACAAAATCACTATGCATGACACCTAATATAGCTCGATTTGCAAGATAATATTCCATTCAGCCACTTATTTTATTAGGAAAATATATCTAATCAAATTGTTTTATTGAATCATTGTGTTGTAATTCTGAATTTTGACAATTGAAGGTAAGAGTGTACACTGGTCCTGAAGTCGAAAATGAACTTGAAGTTGCAAAAAGAGATTACTTACAGGCTGCAGTTGGGATTTCAGCAACAAAAAAACTGCTAGCAATACCAAAACTGTTGGATTGGTATATGCTTGATTTTGCTGAAGACGCCGAGACTTTTCTTGACTGGTTATGTCTTCAATTACCAAGTGAAGTTGGTAAGGTAGCAATGAATTGCCTTGAAAGAAAAACAAGTGAACCACTTTCAGACTACGTTCGGGTTATCCCTTACGAGTTTCATTTCAGGTACCTTATGTACAAATAAGATTTTTTTGAATCATCGATATGATCAGGTATAATATATTTGTTAGAAGCTAGAATCTCTTCTGTGTTGCATATCTGTATAGTTAGAAATTCCATAAAATGGATGTAGATAAACATTAATTATACATCGCTTGTGATCAATGTTTTGATTGGATGTGATTATGGGCAAAAAGATAATCTTCATAAACTATATGGGAAGTGGACATTTATTTAGGTCAAACGAATAATCGTAATGCGACTATTTATTTTCGGATGAACGAGGTACTAATTTTGGTGACTTGGTTTGCATTATTGAGTTACCAAATTCGATGATACGGATTTTTTATCAGCCCCTATTCCTAATTAGGCCAAGGAAACTTGAGTTACCAAATTCGATGGTACGGATTTTTTTTTACCGCATTTGCTTCGATGTGGGCATTTGGTATAGGGTTTTGTTCAAGCCCTGCTTTGAGCCTTAATTAAAACCTTATATAGTGTTAAACTATACATTTAAGAGTAAATTACACCGTTCGTCCTTGTGGTTTGCGTTGACCGCAGGGTTTCGTCCTTTGACCAAAAAGTTGCAACCGTCGTCGGCCCTGAAACGTTATGCACCGTTCGTCCCTCCGTCCAACTGGGCCCACAAATTCCCACTAACGTCCGTTAACTAAGGTTTTTAAAGGGGTATATCCGTCATTTCCCGTTAACTAAAGTAAAAATTACATAAATCGTCCAAACTGGTACTGTATATCACCACTTACCACACACACACAAACAGAAAACACACATCATCATCATCACCATCTCTAGCCGCCGACCACCTTAAACCACCACCACCGTCACACCGCCGCCTACCACACTACACCACCCACCTCAAAACACTCCCCACTCTCCCCTCTTTCCGATCCACTAGGTCACGCGCCTAAAAACCCTCCCCCACCTCTTGGTATACACTCACGTGCCACCACCACCTCACCACAACGCCACCACCGGTTCTCTTTTTGTGTTGTAAGCAAAGGTAGGTTAAAACCCACGACACCACAGTCACCATCTCATCACCACTATGTGCAGCGGTTGCCCCCATCTTAACTGCCTTCTCTCCCACCACCAAAATCTTATCGGTCAACAAATTCGATTAACACAAACCAGTCACATGAATATGAACCTTTTGTCTCTTAAAATTATCTCGACACCCAACTTTCACTAAACCTTCTTCTGAATCTTCTAAAAAGGGTCAGGTAGGTTTTTTTTTGTTTGATTTGAGTTCTTGTGTCTTAACGAATCAAAAAGAAGGATTATAACAATATTGTTATAAATATTTCTTTAATTATTCGGATAGAAACGAAGCTAAGCTTCGAAAAAAAATGGTCTGTGATGATTTAATTCGTGTGTTAGACCTTGAAGTCTTGAACGGTCTTGATGTTTCTTTATATACCACGAAGTAATGATCTGAGATCTCGTAGTTATACCTTTTTTAGTCTTGTGGTCGAGTAAAGATGGGATAGGATTAGTCTATTGTTGATTGATATGTGTTTGAAGGAAAGGGGTTAAGATAGTTTTGGGATTGATTGTGGATATTGTGTAGATCAGTTTGTACTTTGGCATCTCGTTTTCATTTACTTTTTAATTTCTTGGACTGATGATGTTTATTGTAACTGAAGTCACATTTGAGTATTGGTATATTGGTTTAGTGGTCGAGTCTTTGTCAGTTTACGAATAAGGCATTCTTATTCGTAAACCTTACTTGTAACACTTTCTTGCTCGTACAAAATTTCTTGCTCGTAAAACTTCTATTGGTTAGTTACGAATAAGCATAAGGCCTTTTTGTAACTCTTATTCACAAAGGCTAACTCTTATTCGTAAAAATGCTTATTCGTAAGCCTTCTTAGTCAGTCTTATTCCGGCGAGTTTTCCGGCGAGTTTTATGGGGGATTTATTACACCGGAAAAAGGGGGTCGCCGGAAAAAGGGTGTAGCCGGCGAGGTGAATGAGAAGGCAGGGGAGATTTTATTTTTGTGTGTTTTGTTTAAATGTGAAAAATGAATTTTTAATAAATGCAATGTACTTGGGAAATGACGGATATGCCCTCATGGGTTAAGTGAGTTAACTGACGTTAGTGGGAATTGGTGGGCCCAGTTGGATGGAGGGACGAACGGTGCATAACGTTTCACACTTAAGGACGGACGGTGCAACTTTTTTGGTTAAAGGACGAAACCCTGCGGTCAACGCAAACCACAAGGACGAACGGTGTAATTTACTCTACATTTAACAAAGCGACTCAATCTTAGATGAAAAAACGTTTTCAAATTTCCTAATAACGGAAATAAGCAGAGTATTTGTGCATACTAGAACGTTATTGTGTTGGCAAGGTCCTTCCCTCTGGAACCAACCGAGCTACACATATGGAGTCGTCGACAAAATATAAAGAGAGGGGCTAAATGGACTTTTAGTGATTGTGGTTATAATGACACAAAAAAGTGTCACAATTCTAACTTTTAGTGACACTTTTGAAAAATTATAGGCAGAATTTAGAGATTTAATGACACTGTTTTTGAAAAATATGGCAAAAGAATTATCCTTGCATTTTTTAGGTAATTATAATTAAACTATTATATAATTCACTTTTACTTACACTTTTTAAGTGTAGGAAAAACACTCAAAAAATCAAGTGATATCTTTTTTTTTTAACTTTTGCTGATATTTTTATTCTTTTTGCGACGTTATTGACTTAATAACACTTTTTATTATGTCACTAAGGGAAAAACTTTGACACGGTCTTGGGTATAATGAGAAACGTGTAAACCAGTGAAAAAAGTGTTATTCTTTTTGTCAAGTTACTCTAAATATAAATGCTATTCTTTTGTAAAGTTACTATGAAGATACGTGCTATTCTTTTTGTCAAAAAATTGGTCCTTTAGTGACACAATAAAGAGTGTCATTAAAAGCGGAAAATAGTTGCCAAAAATATGGAAATGACAAATGTCAACAAAAGTTAGAAAAAAATGTCACTTGATTTTTTGGATTTTTTTACATTTAAAAAGTGTAAGTGAAGGTGAAATAGATAAAAGTCTAATTATAATGACACAAAAAAGTGATGGGATAAATTTTTTGTCTTTCATGACACATACTTTTTCACAAAAAGTGTCATTAATCGCAAAAAATTGACCTTTTGCCTATGACTTTTAAAAGGTGTCATTAAAAACAATTAGATTTAGTGACTTTTTTTGTGTCATATAACCAGAGTCACAAAAAGTCTATTTTCTTGTAGTGAATGAAATAAATATACAATAACAACTTTGTAAGATATCATTTGTAATCTACTTTATCTAATACAAATGAATATTACTGGATTAGCCATAACATTATATATAAACATAATACATCACAGATCACGACATTAAAGCTCATAAACGAATGCAAGGGGGCGGCAACTGGACATACTGGTTACCAAACAGACGAATATCTGTTTATAGCACGAGTTATTGAAACTGTAAGATCGTTTCATTTCTTATTAGACTCACAAACTTTACCTAAAGTTATGTGTCAAAACTGTAAACCGCATTTGATTGATTGCCTAATATGATACATAAAAGTGTATAGATAACATACTAATGAGCCACTAATATAAATACAAGTAAGGGTGTTCATGGGTTGGGTAATATCCGAATAAACCGAAAACCGAAACCGAACCGAACCGAAAATAACCGAACCGAACTCATAACCGAACCGAACTTGCCAAAACCGAACCGAACCGAAATAAAAGTTCGGTTTTCGGTTCGGTTATGGTTTTAGCTCTCCAAACCGAAAACCGAACCGAAAACCGAATTTAAATAAATATATATTTTTTTTTATATATTTATACAGAAAAAATATATTAAAACTCTTTTATAATATATATATATATATATATATATATATATATATATATATATATATATATATATATATATATATATATATATATATAATATTTTTGAAGCTTGAAATTATTATTTTTTTCAAAAAATATATATAAATAAATGAATAAATTATTAAATTTGGGTAATTCGGTTATTCGGTTCGGTTTTCGGTTATTGAGGGTTCGGTTTTCGGTTTTCGGTTCGGTTTTCGATTAGGTTTAGTCAACTTTCGGTTCGGTTCGGTTCGGTTTTCGGTTATACCCAGAAAAAAAATTAACCGAACAAACCGATAACCGAACCGATGAACACCCCAATATACAAGCTAAGATAAATAACCATTGGCTAAGCCCACAGCCTCGCAGCCACTAATACAAAAACAAGCTAAGCTAAGATAAATAACCATTGGGCTAAGCCCACAAATCATCCGCTAATACAAATACAAGCTAAGATAAATAACTATTGGGCTAAGCCCAAATCATGCGCTAACAGCCCCTCGCAGGAGAGGAATGAACACTCAAGCTTTTTGTGAAGATGTCCGCATAGTAATATCGAGATGGAACATAGAGAACACGTACATGGCCCGTAGCCACCAAGTCCGCTGGTGGAGATGAATTGGATGTGCTTTAGAACACCAAAGTTGTTGCAATGAATTTTGAAAAAATAGCACCAAGACAAGTAATTGTCTATGTCAATTACTTAAACAAATTGTGGTGGATACATCAAAAAAACTTCCCTTATTTCAATACCATAATTTCTAACTCGAATCATTTAAACAAATTAGACCGACGAGTTTAAAAAAAACCTTGACATATCAGCATATCAGCATATCATATATATATATATATACTATCAAATAATGCAAAATTTAATATTTTGCCCATGAATTGTTCCATGCTGCTAGCTCTTAACTCTTGACATTGTACCAAAAATGTGTACATCATATCTAAACAGAAAAAATTGAGGTTGGCAGATGCAAGATGTAACAATGTATTATGTAATTACACAAAGTCAACAACATTCATATATTGACATCTAATTCACTGATTATCTGTTGTTGACTTTTCATTGGAGATTGGGATGAGATTTTAACAATTTTAAGAAGATCATAACATTGTATTTGTAAGATATCATTGACCTTTAAGTTGTTAGTTATTTCAGATATTCTTTGAGTTGCACATATGAAAGCCATTAAATTAATATTTGACATTGAAATTATGACCAACAAGTACGGGTCAAATACACATCACACATTGACTTTAAAATGTGATTAGTAATGAGCCCTTTGGTATTTTTTAAAAAGTGAAAATGACAAAAATACTAATTTTTACCAATATACTTAACAAATACTCAATTGTTATAAAAAAAAATCCGAAATACTCACAAAATCCGCAAGTTTTGTGAGAGTTTGCGAATTTTATGAAAACTCGCAAGGTTTGAGTTTGCGATGTCAAACCTTGTGAATTTTTTTTTAAAAAATCGCAAAGTTTGACTTCAAAAATTCAAACCTTGTGAATTTTTGAAAATTGCTCATTTTTTCGGATTTTACGCTTAGCTCAAAGTACAAAAGCCATAGATATCCCTGTTCTAGTTTATTCAATTTTTGAATCACCCAAAAAGAAATTCGTATTAGAAAGTTGTGGCCTAAATACCACAAAAACTTTTTCTCGTTTAGTTGATGTGATAATTTTGGTCATCACTTCCTCATACGAACTTCTTTTGGCGTGATTCAAAAAGTTACTTGACGAAAAAAGATAGATCTACAACTTTCATATTTTGAGCTAAGCATGAAAACTAAAAGAAAAAAGAGCAATTTTCAAAAATTTGCAAGGTTTAAGCTTATAAAGTTAACCTTGCGAACTTTAGGAAAACTAGCAAGATATGACTTTGCGAGGTCAAATCTTGTGATTTTTTTTTAAAAATAAAAACGCAATATTTGATCTCGAAAAGTCAAACCTTACGAATTTTTTCATAAAATTCGCAAACTCTCGCAAAACTTGCGGATTTTGTAAGTATTTCGGTTTTTTATAAAGATTAAGTATTTTATGAAGTATGTTGGTAAAACTGAGTATTTTTATCATTTAAAAAATAAATAGCCCCAAGGGAGTGTTAACACAAAAATAATAATTTATTCCTTATATACTTATAATTTAGTTCAAATTTGTATAAAGGTTTTCACAAGTTTTAGTACAATAAAACTCTCTGACAGGTTTTATTTCAAGAAAGTACATAGCTTAATTGATGTTATTTGAACTAAGAAGGAACTTTCATATAAAGAAAAACTTGATCTAGCTAGAATGAGATTGTTAGAAAAATATAGAGTTAACTACATTTTTGGTCTTTGCGGTTTGATGGGTATTTCAATTTCATTCAAATTTCAAAAAGTATCAGATTCTGTCAAAAATGAAACAACTGTTTCAGGTTTGGTCCATATTTTCACTGACCGTTAGGTTGACCACTTACGCATCATAAAATGACTAAACTACCCTCGTCTTAATAATGAGATGAATGAAATACCCGAATGAACTACCCTCATTCTTTCTTAATATGAGAATGGTTTTTAGTTTGTTTCTGTATTTGTGGTTAGTTACGATTTTATATGTAAATGGTTAAAATAAATGGATTTTTAATATAGGTATGAATTGTGTTAAGTGGGATTATGAGGATGATGATATCAAGAAGACGATATGGGTTGTAGTAGGGTTTGGTGGATATGTGTGTTTTTGTTTGTGTTTGTATTAAGAGAGAGTTATGAGTGAGTTGTTGCATGAAATAACTAAAATATCCTTACATTTAACAGTCAAACAAACCCAAATTAGCGTTCTAAGGACCAAACCCGAAACGGGTGTTTCATTTTTGGACATGATCCGATACTTTTTGAAAAATTGGACTGAAAAAGAAATACCCGGCAAACCAAAAGGACCAAAAATATAGTTAACTCAAAAATATATGTTGCAAACTTTTTTTTGGTGCAAAGGTGAATCAATTATATTAAACTTCAAACTTTACATCATAAGAATAAAAGATAAAATTTGGACAACACCCAAGTCTGATACAGATTGAAAAGCATACACTGATCATACACAAAAAACCAAAACAACACTATATCTGATATCAGACATAACTAGCAACATGTCTGACAAACCTAAGCTCTGATCAACCAAGACAGAGCAATTCTCCACTTCACCATATCAGCCATACTATGAATCAAATTCACCTTTTAAAAGCACCTACCATCTAGCTACATTTCCACTTCTCCATTCTACCAAGCCACTCAACCTGCTACCACTAGAAATGGATAGTGGCATCACTAGGTATCCATTACCCATCCATGGGGGGGGAGGGGGGGGCCTCTGCCAAACATCCTACATTTCCCTCTCAATGGAAGGCTTCAGATGTTTGGGAACACTCTCCCTCCATGATGACCAACCATTTCCTCCTGTGATGGTGTATTGGGTTGACCAAGAAGGATCATCTTTCATTCCTCTCTATTCCACCCATCAAACACCATCCGCCCAAGCCATTTACCCTTCACACAGAAAGACCCTACTTTATGGTACATCCCTACTGACTAGACCTCCTATTTAGCCAAACAAGTCTGTCCAATTCCCCCCAGGGCCAAACTGGAACAGACCAGGAGGTTATCATAGGTACAGTCATGCAGATGGGACTCCAAGATACAAGGTATCATTTCTGTGTAATGACCTGCAAATACTGATATTAGCTATCCAACATATGTTGATGTTATCCAAAGATCCAAATACCCCTTAAGTAGCAGAGGAGATAGAAATCATACTACTAAAAAACAGTCCACCAAGAACATTCTCCCATCAAGCTTCCACTAAACTTTGTACCTTATCTCTCATTCATAACCACTTCCCATTCTTTGCAAACTTCCATCACTTTAGAAGTCTTTTTCACAGTTAGACTTGATAGTTTTAGCCTCATGTAGTTGATTATAGTCACAATCAATTCTTTGCTATCCTTTTGTTCATTAGAGAAGACCCTTTTGTTTCTTTCATTCCAGATGAAGTATACACATGCTGCTAAAAGTATCATGCTCAAAAAAATTCTAATAGATCTATTATGTCTTGTATTTGTCATTGTGTTCATTATATCATCCCATTTCTCTGGCAGTGAACTCTGTGCAGCTTTCACTTTTAGAGTAGACCAGATTTCATTAGAATAATGGCATTCAAAAAACAAATGATTCAGTAGAGTAGACCAGATTTCATTAGAATAATGGCATTCAAAAAACAAATGATTCAGTGAATCTAAACAGCTTCCACAAAGAGCACAAGTCATATCCTTTTCAGGATACCATTTCTGCAGTCTTTCTTGAGTGGATAATCTTCCTTGGGCAGCCATCCAGAGAATAAAGGAGTGTTTTGGTGTGCAGTTTGAGAACCAAACTAGATCATGCCACACCACTTTATCACCATGTTGTCTTAAATCATTCCATACTCTATAGGAAGAGTAAATAACACAGCTTCCTTCATTAGTGTACCACATGCATTTGTCATTTGAATTTGCACTTAATGTAGGAGTAGGGATAGTTAACAAGTTTGGAAATTGAAGGGTCCAATTCTCAGGCCAGTCCCATTGGTCATTGCAGATCATATCATTGACTTTCAGTTTTTGACTTAGCCCAGCTTGGTCAATTGTCTCCATAGGAATGAAATTGCTTATAGGACCAGGTCCCCACCACCTATCATGCCATAGAAAAATACTCTTCCCATTACCCACATGCCACATGATATGACTTCTGACTTTATCTCTAAGATTTAAGATCTGTTTCCAGCCATGACTTGAGTTTTGATCCTTTTTAATCACCCAAATACTATCCCCTTTAAGCTTTGACTTATGAATCCATTTCACCCATATTGAATCTTTATTGCAAACAACATTCCATAGATGTTTGGCCATTAAGACTTCATTCCATTTCTCAAGATCTTTAATGCCTAATCCCCCTTCACTTTTAGGTCTACAGATTTGTTTCCAAGCAACTTTAGCCTTCCCTTTAGTCAGCTCACCTTGGCACCATAGAAATCCCTTTAGCAGTTTATCAATGTCCTTAATCATAGCCTTTGGTAGAATGAAAACAGAAGCCAAAAAACCTTGCATTGAGGACAATATTGAAGCAATCAACTGCAATCTTCCAGCATATGATAGGATCTTGTTTTTCCAGTTACTAACTTTAGCCTTTACCTTGTCAATAAGGCCTTTACAATCTGTGAAGTTTAGTTGTTTTGTGACCAAAGGAACACCCAAGTAGGTAACTGGAAGGCTCCCAATTTTGAATGGGAGAATGTCTAGAATACCCTGTTTGACATTATTTTGAACATTGCCAAAGAAAACAGTACTCTTGCTTATGTTAGGCTTTAATCCAGAAATACTACTAAACTTCTCCAGTGCAAATTTCACCACTTGGACAGAATTAATATCCCCATTACAAAGAACCAAAAGGTCATCAGCAAAATAGATATGGGAGATTTTGAGATCCTTACATCCCCAATGATATTTGAATCTACCATCATTCTCAATCTGTTTTTGCAAAATGAGAGTAAAGATTTCCATCACAAGAGTGAAAATGTAGGGTGACATTGGGTCCCCTTGTCTTAACCCTCTACCAGCTTTGAAGTACCCATATCTCTCATTGTTAACATTGATAGTGAAAGTAGCTCCTCTGACACAAACCATAATCCATTGAATCATCTGCCTAGGGAACTTAAACATATGCATAATTCTTTCCAAAAACTCCCAATTCACAGTATCATAGGCTTTTTAAATGTCTATTTTCAAAGCTACTCTTCTTGCTCCATTTTTCCAATTGTAGCCTTTTAGTAATTCTTGAGTCAACAAAATGTTATCAGTAATTTGTCTTCCTGGAATGAATGCACTTTGGTTTTGACTAACAAGATTACACAGAGTCTTCTTCAATCTATTGGTCAGGATTTTGCTTATGATCTTATATAGCACATTGCAACAGGCTATAGGTCTGTAGTCAGAGACCTTTTGGGGAGTTTTACTCTTAGGGACCAAGGTTATAAGAGTAGCATTGATCTTTCCAAGAAGCTTACCACTTCTGAAAAATTCTTTTATAGCCTCACATACATCACATCCCACAATGCTCCAAGCCTTTTTAAAAAACCTTGCAGTGTATCCATCTGGACCTGGGGCTTTGTTGTCACAAATGTCAAAAAGGGCTTCTTTGACCTCCATATCAGTAACTCCACATATCATATTGTTAGCATCTTCATTAGAAACTATATTAGCATTGAGACTTTCAAAATCCATATTTTGCACAGGGACTGCAACTCCAAGAAAATTCTGAAAATGTTGAACAAATTGATCAGCAACTTGTTGAACTTCAAATCTCACACCATTTTCATTATTGATTGCTTCAATCCTACTTTTATGTGCCCTTCCTTTTAGAACTGCATAAAAGAACTTAGAATTTTTGTCCCCATCACTTAACCAATCAATCTTAGCTTTCTGCATTAAAAACTTTTCTTCATCTTGAATGGCTGACTTGTAATCTTGTAGAATAATAGCTTATTCCTGTTTCAGAACACTATTTTGAGGGTCTTTGTCAATTTTAATTTGGATAGTTGTCAGATTATTCCTCCATTCCACCACCCTCTTATGAAGATTACCATACTTCCAACTCAAGTTTTTCATATGGACCTTGAGAGCTTTGATTTTCTTCACAAGTATAAACATTTTGCATCCATTAACTTGAAACTGCCACTCTCTCTCCACAATATTAAGAAACTCAGGTTTGTCAGTAATAAAGTTTGAGAATCTGAAGGCCCTTTTCTTTTTCCTTATTATCTTAGGGAAGATAAGGATAGTTGGGCAATGATCAGATGTGAGATGAGGAAGAAAATTGGCATAAGATGTGGTGAACATGCTCATGAAGTCAGTGTTTCCCAAAACTCTATCAATTTTCTTCAAAATCCCATTACTTGGGTTGTTTCTACTTTGAACCCAAGTGAAATGAACTCCAGTACTATTAATATCTTCAGCTTCAATATCATTCAAACAGTCTTGGAAATCAACCATGTCATTAGTCTTGCATGATCCACCTTCTGAATGGTCTTCATTATTTAAACTAACATTCCAATATCCCATAAGCACCCAAGGACTGTTATTCACTATACTTTTATACCTCTTTAGAGTGTTCCATAGATTTTTCCTTTCTTTGCCTGTATTTGTTGCATATACAAAACAACAAAAGAATTTTCTACCACTTTCTTTGATCTCTACCACACACAACATAACTTGATGACTTGAATGCAGCAACATTACATTGACATCTTCCTGGTTCCAGCCAATGATGATTCTACAACCTTTGTTACTCTCTTTCATATTAGAGCACCATTGCCAATCCCCATATACAAACTCACAAATCCTTTTAATCTGCTTCTCTTTAATATGTGTTTCAACTACTGCACAAATGCTCAACTTCTCATCATTCATAAACCTCTTCACATCCTTTTGCATATCCTTATTGCACATACCTCTAACATTCCATACATCCACTTTAAAATCAGTTTTCATTGTTCCCATTGAAAAACTTTTTAGAGGATGCCTAATGCAGCATATCACTAGCTTTACCAGCTAAGAAATTCTCTGTCATACTCAGAGCAATACCATTCATCTCATCAAATACATCTTCAAGATCAGGGCATTCTTCTTTCCATTTGTTCTTCCATTGTTCTTTAAAGTAGTTATGCATTCTGTCATTCCATTTCACAGAGTCTTCCAAATTTGGGTACCTTTGATTATCAACAAATTTATTCACAATCTCTATTTCATTTCTTATTTGTTCATTAGGACACTCAGATTCACTCATATCTTCAAGAACTGCATACTTGTTTGCACTCCTTCTTAGATCCTCCACAATGTTTGGACTTACTTTCTATGGGCTTTTGGGGCTTATGGATTTGGGTGTTTTTTGAGTAGAAGTTTCAGGTTTATCAGTACTAGCCATTGGTTCAGGTACAACATTGCTTTGTTTTGTTCTGAATTCCTGTCTATTCCTTGGATTCTTTAATCCATCTTTGTTCCCCATACCTGCATTTTGCCTTCTATTACCCCCATTTCCAGTATTCTCTTTAGCTTTCTTAGTCTCATTGGTTGTTATGTTTGTAGCTTCCTTTTTCATTCCACAGTTACTATCATGAGGCCCAAATACTTTACACATATTACATCTAGGTGGTTTCCAACTATACTCAACCTTCACAAATTTTGAGAAAGTAGTCACATATTCTTTACTTTTGTAACACAACTCAATCTTTTCCTTTAATTCTAGTGCAGCCTTAATCTCAACTAATACTCTTGCATACCCAATATTACCAGACCCCTCATCACACATTTTAGTAGTAGCCTTTTCCATCATTATTGGAGTACCTAAACTGCTAGCGATAGCACTTATCCCTTTGACAGTCCATGCCTCAACTGGAACATCATGCAGTTTAACCCAACAAGGTAGACTAATAGGGTCACTTCTGTCAACAATGATATTGGGGTCCCACTTTTGCACTAGTAGGGGATTATTGTTCACCAACCAAGGTCTACTTTCTAGTACATGAAGCATACCTTCCATTTCTCTAAACTTGAATAAGTACAAACCACTTTGGGCTACTATATCCTTGAGACCAAACTTACTCCACATTCTTACTAGATTGTACTTAAGCTCATAATAAGACATTTTACAGCCAACAAAATGACCACAAAGAGTTAACATCCACTTCTTACTTCCTTCTAGTATTAGCTCATCATCAAACAACACAACTTCCCTTCCCTCATCTATCACAGTAGGTATCCAACTAAGCTTATTCATCACATGAGTATTAGCAGGTTTTACAATATCATCAAAGGTCTTATCATTAGATAACACATTAACATCACTACTAACAACATCATTAGTACTATGAGTCTGGGCTCCAACACTAGCAGTTTCATTAATGGTTTTAGTGCTAGGAGTTTGACTTACAGTGCTTGCATTCTGAGTACTATCTTTGCTTATTTGTGTTGTATTCATTTTCCTCCCAACTGACTCTCCAAGAGTAGGAAATTCATTACCAGTCAGTACAATCCCTTCCTCATCATTTCCATTAACCACCTTGCTTCCCAAGTTTTCACTAGCATCACTTGTAACACCTTTATCCAACAATCCCTCATTTTCAGCCTCCTTTGTTCTGTTTTCATTACTCTTATCCTTTACAAGCTCACAAACAGTGTCATTATACTTATTAGGTACCTTAATCTTTCTTTTAGAAGTTCTGCCTTTTGATGACATGTTTGGACTCACAATTATCACAATTAGAGACTCAAAAACTTATCAGAAGAACATTCATTAAGCTGTAATTGTGATTTGAAGAGTGAAAATTGAAACAGAATTTTGGCGCCAAAATACTCAAGCTGGGTTTTTTATTAATAGTTGTTAAAAATTGGGGAAAATAGCATCAATAGGTTCGGAATTGAAAACTGAATCGATTACACGGTTTAGTTTTTAGAAATGATGAACAGATTCAATGTAATTGATTGATTTCAAGGTTTTTTAATGGTGGAATTTGGCGGGAAAAGTTGTTAGGGGAGAGAGAAAAGGGAGAAAAAAAAATTTGGTGGCAATTCTTACTATATGTTGCAAACTTATTTCAAGCATGCAAGATAATAGTAGTAGTTAGCATTTGTGAACGAGGCAAGTGTAATATGAAGAAGTGCAGTCTTTTATTTGACGACGGTTATCTTTAAAACAAGAAACAAGCTAGAAGATAATTAAGTCGGAGTTTTGCATGCAAGTTGTTGATCTAATATCCGACCTAAAGTCCTACACCAATCTAAGGACGTAATATGACACCTATTCAAACCTAAAGTCATAAACCAATCTAAGGAACAAGCTTGAAATTAACAGTACTTACTACCTTTTGCCCATATGCACCATATAGTCTTGTGAATAGCCACTTCCAAACGTGTCTTTTAGAGTTTTAGATGGTTCGATATGTTAACAGATACATTGTATCTAACAATGTGAAAGGAATATTTTGTTCAAGTTGGACAAGTTGTGTTTGATCATGCATGATGTCAATGAATTCCCAATAGGCCTATAAAAGGCAATGAGATGTGCCTCATTTCTACATCCCATCTCAAAGCAAAAAAAACACACAGTGTTATTTGTTCCTTTTTCTCTAGTAGTAATTGTGAGTTAACAATAGAGAGTTTGTAATATCTCCTAATACAAGAGTATCCTTGTAATTAGAGAGAAGGTGTAACTCCTAGTTTTCTACATAGTGAAACGTATCTTTCCTTGCCCGTGGTTTTTACCCTATTGGGGTTTTCCACGTTATATCCGTATGTCATCTTTTATTATATTTCATATTTTAGTTGTGGGTTTGCTTCAGTCCGGTGTCACTTTTCTCAACACGATAGAAAAGCCCTGAAGATATATAGTGTGGTTGGCTCATTAAGGTTTCATGGTATTGTTGTATTTGTATGTTGCATAAATAATAGATAGTACTGTACTATTTTTGAGTTTATATTATGGAATCAAAGCAGGTTTGATCTTCAAACTTAGTCGGCCATCATGAGCAGCTACCTTTATGCCACCTGTCAAGTCACCTTCTCTAAACATAGTCATCAGCCATCATGATCCAATTCTATCCTCTTAAAAAAAGACAAAGAAAACTGCAATTTTGGGCCAAAGCATTACATGCTTAGTGTTTTTGGTTACAACGTTTAATTAGCATCTACAGTTAACTAACGTTGTTAGCGTCATTCTCTTTATTTTTAAATTATGCACAAAATCCAACTAAGATCACCATAGCCGGCGGCTAGATGCGCCGCCGGATGCCGTCTGTTTCCAAAAGGAAAAAAAAAATTGGTAAAAGATGTTTTCTAGACCATTTTTGCCTTTGCAGCTTGCTTTGATTATTTCTTCATCAACTAATTACTTATTGCTTCGATGTTTTTATTTTTCTATCCGCATGTCGCCGTTCCGACTGCGGAAGATTGTTAGACGATATATATAGAATAGTTGATCTAAATCTGTTTGTGAGCTTCGGGTCCATTAGGGTTTCATGATGTTCTTGTATCTGTATATTGCATGAATAACAGATGATATTCTATGAGTTTACATTGTTCAACATGATACTTAAAACTGCATGGTGCATAACTCTGTCCACAAAGCTTTGGCAACAGGTCTGGAATGATATAAAGAGATTAATGCTCCACAATTTCTAGGTCTTCATGCAAATTTGACATCTCAAGGACTGGAGGTCAATACCACATAAATCAAAATTGCATTGTGTAGGCCTATGATTGTTTGGTATACGCCAAGTATTGATATTTATTGTTTTTCAGACTTACTTTGCAATTAACTTTCTGCACACCAAGAGTTGAAGTTGCAAGATCGATCTCTTTCCTAAGAAATTTAATCATCGGGTGAGTTAGATAAAAATAAATGAACAAACAATTATGTTTGTACCCGTTAAAACTATAGTAAGCATTCGTGATTTTTCACAAAGCCAAACCTTAGTTATTTTTCTTGAAATCTTCCACTTTAACCTAAGAACTAAGAAGCTTTGGTTGGTTGGACTTGCGTCTTAAGAATAACAGTGGAAATGATATCCACCTATCAGTACTACATACCCTTCTAGATTATAATTTAAGTCAACAACACAACAGTGATTTAACGAATAATTAGTTGATATTCGTTATAACTTGGAGCATGAAAATGGCCTTTTAACACCCAACTTTTAAATTAAATAGACATCAAACCTCACCCCATAAAAATAATACAGTAGTAATTAGAACTTCTGGAAACAGGTTTGACCTTAAACTCATTGGCCAAGAAATTTTATATGTGATATTCAAAGTTAAGACGAAACTAACATGAAATTATATTAGTGTAGGTTGACTTCGATCATTCCATTAACGTGCTTGATAAGATGAGATAAGCTTAATTATATTATTATTAATTACTTGATCAATTAATTATTATGATCTATGTACCAAACAAACATAATTAAGTATGCTCGTTAAAAAGGTTTAATAAAATAAACCCTATATAATGAAGTTGAGAGTGACCCTCCGAGACTTCCATGGTCCGTCATGATTCACGTATTTTATTTCTCTTAATAGAAATGGCGGTACATATTTTGTATGAAACAGATTGAAAACTATTTTCTTAATCCTAAAGATTTTCAGTTTGAATGTATTGGATGAGATTACATTACATTAAAACTTCCATAAATTAATATGATTTTTTTTTTTTTTTTTTGGATCGATATATTTTATTAATTTAGCGAGATATTATTATATCAATAAATTAATAATTTATTAATTTAAAAAGGTTTTACGTATGATTTTAAAATTTTCAAGTCCAATATACTAGTTATAATGTATACTAGTTAGAGATAAAAAAATAAATTAGAACAATTAACATTTTATGAATACACATTTACAAATTATCTTGAAGTTGTCAAGTTCATTGTTTTTAAATAAGTAAAAAAGTTAGTTTCGTTGGGACAAGTTCCAATTACGTATGAACTTAATTGAATTAATTGTATTTGTACAAGTTCCGATTACGTAAGACTTCTATATAAATATGAAATTTTTTAGTAATTATTAAATTATTGTTTCTTTGAGACCAATATATATATATATATATATATATATATATATATATATATATATATATATATATATATATATATATATATATATATATATATATATATATATATATATATATATATATATATATATATATATATAAATATATATATATATAAACCTGGCAAAACGTCCGATGGACGGGTATGACTTGTGGTTTTTATTTTTTATGATTTTGTGGATCAAATATATACTAAAAAGTAATTAAAAGTTAAATGAAATGGTTAAGATCTATAATTGATGTTATCATAATCCATAAAACGGCTAAAAGCAGGTAAATATTTTGATTTTTGGTTTTTATTTTTAGGGTTTAGTTGAACAATTATATACTAAGAAGTAATTAAAAGTCAAATAAAACAACCATTGTACAGAAAGAGAGTACTAAGATTTTGCGAGAGACCAAAAATATATATGGAAAACGATAAATCAAAAATTGATTTTGTGATCAAATTACATTAACTTTCCTTGAAGTATAATAAATAGAATTTTTTTGAAGGATCTTAATGACTTTACCTTTGTGGATGAAAAAGCCAAGGCACCAGATGTAACATGATCTGAAAACAGAGTTTTAATTGCAAGAGCCTCCACCATGTCACCTGATGACCAAACACTATCAACTTTACAAGTAAATACTGATTGATGAACAGTCCTAAGAGAACTATAATTCAAACTGATATACCAAGAGGAGTAGAAGTAGCATTGGTGTTTACATAATGCACTTGATGAGGGGAAAGACCCGACTGGAAGTCATAAGAAAATTGAAAATTAGCAAATACAGAAGGCACTCTGATACGTTATCAAAGTTTCAAGAACAACAAAAAAATCATTAAATCCCTAAAACCGTGATGGAATTTTGTTAGTGAAGAGAGTTTTGATGATTAGGGTTTTTTTGAAAAAATGTACGTCTGGATTTTTTTAAATGAATAATATATTTTGTATAGCTTATAAACAAGTGAATTCACGGGGTTTTTAAAGAAATTATTTATTAAGAAATTAAGTGTGTGAATAAAGTAATAAACAACAACGAACGATATCACTTCCATTATTTTTTTAAAGGAATAATAAAAAATAAGTCAACAGTCCTATTAACAATTTTTTTTAACTATTAATGTAATAAACATCCGTGCATAGTCGTCCCCAAATTTGATGATCTTCACAAGCAAATGTATATAGCGAGCATTAATGAAGTGATAAGCCAATATTCATTCCGTCAACACTTAACAAGTTTAAAAAATATTAAAAGTGTAAATAAAAGGAGATTGTGATTTATAATACATGTAAATTTAAGAAATGTTATGAATGATCTAATGTGTCTATTGTAGATACCTCTTGAATCTTGATCAAAGACCTTGAAGCAATTCTTTATAGACCCGTGGAATCACGAGAATTTAAAATATATATATATATATATATATATATATTCATTAAGGAATTAGGTGAACGAATACAGTAACAAACAACAACGATCGCAAATAAGTTCTATTATTTTATAAAGAGAATAATAAGTATAACATATTTGAATGAAACGATAAACAATTTGGTTTATAACTATTAAACTAATGAATTTGCATGTATCGTCATTTTCAACTGGTAGATAGTATTGAAAGGGCAAGGTATGTAGTCAACATTAAACACTCGAGTAGACCATGTTCATTCCGTGAATACTTAAAAGCTTTTAAGAAACAAAAGTAAATTACAAAGAAATTGGCGATAAGATAAGTTGCAAAATGCTATAAAACATGCCATTTATATAGTTGTCTATACCTGTTGAGCATTGATCAAAGACCATGAAGTACTTTTTTGTAGATAACGTTTGTAGTACTTTTAGATATATTACTATCTTTATCACAAATGACAACATTCAAACCTCGTTTGCTTTTGACCCTTGAAAAAAAAAACGTATAATTGGCCATGTGCGAAAACTTAAAGTGGTAGATACAAAAACGTATAATTTGCATGAAGGTTGCATAAGGACAACGAATATGCAATAGGAAGTCTATTTCAAAACCTAGGTATAGCCATGGGCCATTAACAAAAATTGGAAGTATCATTTATACACGAACTTTCTTAGTTATAATGGTATTACCCTTTTCGTAATCACATGCATGGAAAATCGCTTGTAAAAGGTTTCTCCTTTAATATGTGTACACAGATTTCCAAATTGTAGCCCATTTTCCTGAATTGATTTTCAATATCCTCTCGACCGGCTTTCTGCATTTTGGGTTCATCTCTTACATTAACATTCTATAAGAATTTGTTCCTACATTTAATGCAAACAAACTACTTCAGTAAGGCATATTTCTTAAAATCATATAAGTGTTGCAAATGCATCTCACACTAATTATATGGTGAAGGATTCAAGGAGACTTGATTTCGTAACTTAAAGAAAGTATCCAATTTGGTGTGCCAAGAACGCATATTCGTTAATCGAGCAACGTTCGTTGCTTCAAGAAAAGTATCCAATCTGGTGTGCAAAGAACGCAATGTACATAAAATCAATTTCACTGTCCAACCACAAAAACAATCTTTTTAAATGACGCCAATATGTACTCACTCACAGTACATAAGACATGGTATTAGATGGAAAAAAGGATACCTACTGCCTCCAGAATACAGTGGTATAGCTTCATGTGTTGAAGATTCTCTTCGACCAAGCTCGTGGTTATACTTATCATTGGCTATGTAATCAGCCCGGGAAGTTCCCAGAACCATAAAGTTGATTTATTTCTCAGTTAGCTCCACAACTTAGCAAAATCGCGCCTTCGCCAAGAGAGGTTGTTCATATGTCAGTTACAATATGATCTAAAGTTAAAACCACAGTATCAAAAGAACATAAATGGTTGTTTGTGGTTACTTCATTAATTTGTTGATCTTGTTGAGTTTTATTGTTGCGTTTAACTTGATCTTTATAAAGAATTTGCAGAATATATCAAATAAATGTTATAGACACAAATTATAACTAAAAGGTAAAAAACCATGCATGGTTACTTGAAAAAAAAAAGGTTAAACTCTGCTTCATATACTAACCTGCTGTTACAGAGTTGAAGATAGTACCATCGCCAGCCACACTCTTGTTTGCTGTAATGATGGTGTTACTCCTTCCGTTGTCTATAAACATTAGTTAACCTCGTTTTGCTGCATGGAATTTGAAAGTTCTCACTATACACCCCATCTTTATCTTAACAATGTACCTGCTTTGGCTTCATAGTTGTATACTTTCCACTACCATCCGCTGCCACAGTCACGTCTGGAATCACTTCCCCTGACTGCAACTATTTTGAATTTCTTTTAGATAGCTACTCAGGCCATAGTCCCTAAATCCAGTATTTTCCTTAAGCTGGAGCCTTGGTCTTTAAGCTACTTATGCTATGTCGCTTTCCTCATTTTCCTTTTACCCATATATAAGCATCTTGTTGCAAAGCTAGCTCTATCCCATAACTTCTATTTTACGCTCTTATCACCACTGACTACTACGGTTGATGATGTGTTTTTCTGCTTTGAGGCTTCAACTGCAGCTGGGATTGCATCTCAATTCACATTACTTACTGCAACTATCATAGAAATTCTAGTTAATCAACATATGTGGACAGTTAGAAAACTCTGCAACATGAATGCCAAAACTCTGATCATACGCCCTTGGTTCAACCTATATAATCAAGATCACAAAGAATAATGGAAAAATAAGAAATAAACAAATACCAGTAAAGATTTAAATGTGTAACAACCGTTCGTTTATGGTATAGTATTATTAAAAAATATTCTATTGATAAATCGACAAACCTTGAAAAGCATTGTAAGCTTTCGACTCAGAGAGTCAATGTGTGCACTGACTTGACAATTTGCTATACCAAAAGGTGGCCAACATTCTCGTGAGCTAATGACGTCAACTCATGAAATTGATGATGCAATCAGCGTTAACCATATTAATCTGAGACGTAGTAGACGCAATAAACTTGTCAAACAACAGATAATACCACTATGCCTTCATCTGTCTGATTGTAGAAGGTTGCTTGTGAATATTCAGCATGAATATCTTCAGTAGCATTGCTCCATATCGACTGAAATTCAGCAGACCAGCTCACATAACCATGAATCTGTGTTTCTTTCAAGATCAGGTGCGTCACGTTTGACTTTAAAGTTGAACATTGTCCATCATTTGGTGTTTAAAAAGGAAATTTCTCTTTATTTTTTGTTGTTTTACTACTAATACACAAATTATTTGTAGCAATTACTATAATTTGGGTAAAGATGTGTTATGGTAAACCCGACCCGTACAAAACCATCCAATTTGACCTGTTATCCAGGTGATCCTATGCCACTTCTATTTTGATTAGAATCATGACAATCTTGTATAAAACAATACTGATTTAAGTATCAAATCAATATCTTGACTTTTAGAAGAGATCAAAGTAGTTGACTTTCTCGAGTCAGGGGGCAAGTTTGGACTATCTTCCATTAAACTGAATCAACGATTAACTGATACAAAAACATTGGTCAACAGAAATTGCAATCGTTCTAGAATAAATTACATTTAAAACCTTAACTACTACCTGTTTATATATAACAATAGCTTGTTAAATCATTACTATTGCATTCACTTGGTTTTTCGACATTGCATACCTTAGCCAACTCACTCAAACCCGTACACGACGTGGTACTGTTAAAAACTTGGCACAAGCATTGTGGTTGTGACTGCATCACACTTGAAAATTCGTTGCAACAACCTTGTGATGTTGTTGATGTGAGATTAGCAATGAAGTTGGCACATGCTGGCAAGCTTTTTCAATAGTTTCACAGTGGTCACAATTGACTCTATTACAATCACATGACCATATCCCAAAATTTGAAGCTTGAAAAGTGGTGTATTATGCCATCCGTTTTCAAAGTAGACCTTGTTTTCCCCTGAACTCTTTCGTCACATATCAGAATATTTCTGTTTTCAAGTTTGAATCTGTATTCTCATACCTTAAATTTAAGTATGATTGAGTCGTAACACTACTTTCTTCAAATTCCACAAAATATGTGTACTAAAACTTCATCCATACCGAATGAACGTGCAATGGCTCACACATGTATTGGGCTGGCACCTTCAAAGTAGGCGAGAGCATGGTTCTTGGTTTCGTGACCTTTCATTTCGGTAATTACTCTTGCAACTATTCACATTGCTGTTTGGTGAGGTCACACATATAGTTATAACCATGAACGCGGAATAAGTTAAGATAAGACACTGGGATGAACAAACATTAGCTGAAAGTGAAAGGGCAATGTATATAAAATAGTTAAAGAAGCATCTATTACACTGGTTGAGATTCAACCCACGTGACTTCTCCATGAGAATATAGATATAGATACAAAGTCATGCTTTTCGGAACAATGATTGTCATCCATGTGGCGCACTGCAACATAAAATAAACCAATAAGCATGTCCTTGAATATGAATTACTACAGAAAAGAAACTCTGGGCTTAATCTATAAAGAATTTCAAAGCATGTAGATAATCACAGAATAATCACCACTTGTCTTTTAGTTAATAACTTTAATGCTGATGACAGGTACTAAGAAATTACTAATACCTCATATGTCATAACTTTAAGAGCAGGATTATCACTTTTTAGATGATTTATCTCAAGCACTCAAAGATAACCACCTAAATATATAGATCCTCACTCTACCTTGATCTTATCCTTTTTAACAAAATAATGAATACCATTCTTCAAACACAAGGAGTGGTTAAGCACTAAAAAAACATATATGAGTAGGAAAACTGAAATTAGAGAAGAATAAATGTTAATTAAAATATTGCAACAACATATTGAGTGGTTGACCAGTCAATTTTAAAATTAACCTAATCTTGACTATCTCTAGCCTTAAGTGTGAATCAATTTTGGAAAGCAGGCATGCAGGACACTACTACACATAAGTGAAAATGCTACAGGAAGTTGTATATATTGATGATTAAAACTAATAATAAGTTGTTTCAAAGCAGAAGAATCATTTTTCACCACTTTCTAAGCTGGAAATTATACAATCTTTAAGGTCCTAATACTCCATTGATAACTTCAGACCACTGCAAGCTTGAAGTAAGCGGGCGACTCATGCGTGTAACCACATCAATATAGGCCACATGTTTCAATCCAATGAGAAAGATAATAAGCTTAAATAATATTACTCGTAGATAAATGTTTGCCACTGTTACTAATCCTTGTCTCTTTAAAAATACCTTTATCTGGTACACGTCCTTCGAGCTGATTAAAGGAAAAGTTGAGGTGTTCCAACGTCAACATATTGCCAAAACCTTCGGGAATAATACCTGTGAGTTTGTTCCAAGAAATATCTAGACTCTGCAAGTTTCTACAGCTTTGGATCGCTATAGGAATATTACCCGACAAATTATTGTTTGAGATGTCAATAACTTGTACCATCTCCAGCTTTCCTAGCTCATCCGGAATCTCTTCTGTAAGAAAATTTCTTGATAGATTGAGATATACCTGAAGGTTCTTCATACTTGCAATCACGGACCATGAAATCATGCCTGTGAGAAGATTATGTGACAGGTCTATGGAAAGTAACCTTTTAAGTTTTGCCGTGCTATCTTAAATCGAACCATTAAACCTGTTTCCACTTAAATCCAAATTAAAAAACAGAAAGCATTTCAAGCACATAATAGATGGAACGGCTATATGTTTTTGATAGGGTATTATCATATATTACTTAATTTCAATACATATTAAGGACGAATTGACTATGTAACCTCAAAGGAATTAAATTTATTGTTTTTAAAAAGAATCACATGCAATTTTCCATGAATGTTCCAAACATAGAGACTGTGATCTCTGTAGAATACCACTGCAAGATCAATGGCTTATAAAAAATTTGGTATCATACTTGGGGAATCAGAAAAAATAAGCATAGATAATAATTTTCTCTTAAACTTGTGCGAATAAGGAATCATACAAACATAATTTAGAAATGAGATGCAAAAGCAACTAAACCAATAAGGATGCAAACCTTGCACTTCCTGTTTCGTCATCATCATCAAGCAAAGTAACTTTTAAAATCCTTAGAAACAAAAGGGAGAGGGCCAGCTGTATAGAGACTCTTTCTTCCATCATAAGCCGGAAGACGTTTCCCAGGATGAGATTCCTTGTTCAGTTTCACCAGTTGTGCCATCACTGCGCGGTTCCCTCCACGTTAGGTCACTTCAGGTGTGATGGTAACCTGCACAAATCACAAAAGAATAACAGTCCCAAGTCAAGCAATTGATAATTTATGAATATATTTCGACTATAGAAACTCACATCATACTGGTGCAAATCCTTGTCAGGCATTTCAACAAAGAAATGGTTGGCCTTAACAATGCAGCATTGTCTCGAGACACCTTTTCCTGGACGTAAAGGGAATCTCAGTGATTTGCTAGAAGCGGGTGCAGTCTGAACCATGGTCTCCTCAGTGGAGGGTGGTTTGAGCTGAGCCATTGCTTCCTGCACAGGATGATTAGAAGATGAACCCGCAGATGACTCAGCGCGCACAAGTTTCATGGTGACCCCAGGTTGCTGGGGAGCCTGGAGCCCATCCTTGCGGTTGCCTGCCCTGTCCCCCTTGATAGCCACCATGTGGTCCTTTGTTGGGGCTATTATCCGGTATAGCTTAAATACCTGGGCGATGGGGGCTGTTTGGTTTAGCCTATTATCTAGGCAATGGGGTTGTTTGGTTTAGCCTATTAGTTAAAATATTATATGGGTCATGACCTGGAAACACTACATACACACGTATATGTTGTGAGTTGATATGAGTTAGTTTCACCTTTTCATTTGAGGCTTCCCTTTCGGCCTTCTTCCCCGCCTCTAATTGCTTAGCATTTTTTTCATTTGCTTGAACTTAGAGGAAAGACTGAGAGCTTCCGTTGAACATCCTGACTAAGTGTAGTGTTTGGTGCATAGGGTCCACGACACAAGTCAACTAACAGACCACACCTGTATACTGTAATAGTCATGTCTTTTGCTAGGTCGCCAATGATTTCAACCTGAATATGACAGTAATCCAAAAGATACCTTTAACATGTGTTCCTAACATCAATATAGTAAATCACACAATATGAAAGTATGAAACCTGTATACTGTAATAGTCATGTCTTCTGCTAGGTCGCTAATGATTTCAACCTGAATATGTCAGTAATCCAAAAGATAACTTTAACATGTGTTCCTAACATCAATATAGTAAAATCACACAATATGAAACTGTGAACCCTTTAAATAAATAACGTCTACTTCAGTTTACGCACAATGACCGATTTACAAAATCGTAGTAAAATAGAGAAACATACACCTAAACAAACTTTAAACTATTACTAAAAACTTCCAAATACAATTTTTTTGTGACTACACTTATATCTTTAATCGATCAATGATCATACTATGCATCTTTATGAATTAATATGATATTAAAGAATCTACAAAACTATACACCATACAAGCATGTATAAACTTTAGACAAATAAAAATAGTTTGAAAGCTGAACAATAGTTACCTTGTTTGATGCTTCAATAACTGTCCCCATGACTTCTCCTAATTTGCAATGCATTGCCAGCATCTTCTTTTGGGAGGTCAAATTCAACTACAGTTACCAACTCACTTCCTGTTGGCAAAGAAATAACAGACTCAAATGGTAATAGTATTTTCTTCAGTTTCACCATCATTCACTTTCCTTCCAACAATCTCTTTAGACGCTTTTAATTTTGGTTTCTTTTTTTCTTCTCATTTAGGGCCTTGTCGCTGACCTCATTATCATCTTGCATAACTTCGACTCCTTTATGATTCTTTTTTGTTGGGTTTTCCTTAACAGGAGATGAACCTGAAAGTGAAGGATCGGCATTTGAATCTGTCTTTCCATTAAGAAGATTTTCCTTCCCCGACTTCTTTGCTGAGGTAATCAAGTTTCCCTGTTTAATATTGATGATGCAAATAATCAATGAAAACTCAGATAAATTTCTTGACTACATATTGTAACTAATACATAATTAGAGGCTGAAGCAATATATTTAGAGCTATAGATGAATATACAAAAAGGATCACAAACACACCTTTGTTGAAGCACCTTGCTTTCTTGGTGAACCACATGTTTCTTTCACCCTCTTTTAGTTACAAACGTTTTCGGCACCTTTTACATGAATCATATCAGAGAGAGATGTGAATCCACATACCTTTGCCGTAACCATACCCAGTGGTCTGATGACCACGTTTCTTCCTGTAATTATAATAGGATCTCATACTCCATCCTAACCACAAGATAAGTAAAAAATGATACGTACAATATAAAGTATGGTATCATATACTTACATAAGTGCTGCAATTGCAAACACCTCTACACCTGGGACAATCCCATTGGCCCAACAATGTCACTAATCCACTAAACAAAATAGTGAGCATGGACGCATGGTCTTTAAATAATGACACATAAGTTTTTGCCACAAAACAACTACATAATGACAAGAACAAAGAACAGAAGATCCCTAAAACGAATCAAATGACGGTAAAAGTCAATGGACGAGCAAATAGGATTTAGGGGTTGAGTGTTATTTATATTATAAGAAGTGAAAGCGTTATCATCATAGACAAAAGCATAGGAGAGTAGTTATTGCTTTATTTGGAGAATCCTACAAAATCAAAAAACAAAAGAACAAAATGTTATTTGCGAGTCACCAATACTTACTGGTATATTAAGGGGATTTGATCAGCTCTGCTCATGCGCATAATTGTATGTATGAGAAACTGTGAGCATAGAATCACTCTTAAGAAGCTCAAATATAACATCAGAAGAGGAGAAAGGTCTTTTTGATACTTCCCGGTTGCAAGCTTCTCCAACCACCACCACAATCGTCATTGTATTTGTCCCTCACCTGTAGTTAAATGCCAAAACATATCACCATCAAACTCCAACATTGTCGATTCACAAACAAAAAGATGGCACGCTACAGAATCCTTTATATATGTTATTACAATAAACTTCTCGCTACAGATATCAGCTTGATTAACCAAGCTTGGGGAGTGATGGCTCCTTGGTACACTTTTGTTCATAGTTCACCTTTTCTCGCTTCAGATTCAGTAATAATTTTATAACACATTAACATGCATGCATTACCTTTTAACATAAACCTTCTTTTGTTGTACCAAGTTTGTCAAGGCTAACATCATTAAGGGTCAATCCACGTTCCTTACTAATAACTTGCAGCAGGCTTACTATGTATTGGACATGCCTAATCACCAATGAAAACAAATCAAGAGAATTTGTATAAATAAAATCATGAATTCACAAACTTGGTTATGAAACTTGTAACATTATGCAAAACACACTTTAATTACATTGTATACGGTGATTAAGCATACCTGGGTACGATATTATCAATTGGATTGGTGCTGTAAAATAAAAACACAGCGTGTAATTGAATTATAGTTAATGATCAAAACTTGAAACAAACTTGTAAACATATAAAAAAGAGTATTATGGAGATAAATAATGAATTATGAATACTGAAAACAAATTCTAAATCAGCTACACAATAAAAAGTGAAGATCATTAGGGTTTGGAGAAAAGGTATACTATGAATGAACCGTGATTTGTTTTACATAAGATTAGGGTTTCATATGTTGAAGTTACATACCTTTATCAATAATAAGTTGCAAAATAAATCACAAGTAATGAGTTGGTGTAGTGGTAAAGATGCATTGAAGTATTATTCAAGACCCAAGTTCGAATCCAGCTTCATGATTTTTTGGGAAAATACATCCGAATTTTCTGAATGGAAAAGGATTATATATATACGAATTTTATAAATTTAAAATTATAAAAACACTAAAATCAAGTTAAATATAAAAGAAATGCCACATGTATTAAAAAAAATGCCACATGTATTCAATGATGACATGGAAATATGACATGGCATTATGGGATGCCAAGTGGCATTTTATGTGGCATGCCTCCTCTTATATATAATGTATAGATATATATATATACACTGTTGTTTCAAAAAAAATTATGTTATTATTTTATTGATTAAGGTCCAAAGTTGTATTGGTCTCAAGTTGAGACTGGACAAATTATTAATTTTATCCAAGTTATTAATTTATCGAGTATTAATTTAAAGAAGTTTTATTGTAGTTTGCCAAAGCCTAGAGCGTAGGTCTATATGTCTATTAAGATTTATAAAACTTTTGCAATCTACTAATACCTTTTACAAAAACATAATACATACTGCGTTTATTATTTGATATGGTATGAGAGCGATTCTGATTTTAAAACCTAATTGGCTACCATAATCCACTGCTTCTATGTCACCATGAGCCGCTTGCGTACTATCCTCTATATATTTTGGGAGCATTTAGGAGCAGTGAGTGTTGAGTGTTGTGATCTTTAATGCTCGTTTGGCAAGCAGCAAGTAGTTTTATCTATTTTTTCGGAATGCTCATTTTTCAACACTTCATGAAGTAGAATTTAGGAGCGTTGAGCATTTAAGAGATGTTTTACCAATTATGATTACAAGTAAAGCTACGTTACCAAATGTTTTTATAGAAATAGAAAAAAAAAACTACTACTGCTCACAACTACTGCTTACAGCTGCTACTGCTCACTGTTATTACTCACTGCTACTGCTATTTTTTGAAAACACACTCATCATGCAATTTTGGGCAAAAACACTACCCCGAGTAATGTTTTGGCCATAACTATATAACCGCTTTGAATTAATTGAAGCCATAAGCACCATTTTCTTCGTTTTTAAATTTTGCACTAAAACCAACCATGATTATTACCTCTGATAGCCTAGCATGCCATTATGCGCCGCCAAAGTCCGACAACCAACAAAGAAAAGTTTTATTGCTTTCTAAACCTTTAGATACCCGCGAAAATTTGAACCAAACAAATTATACTTCTATGATCCTTGCAATTTTATGCTTAAGTACAAAGAAAAAATCGGTTAAAGATGTCGTTGTTTCGGCCGACGACTATCTTTGCTTTGGCTGCTTGTTTATGCTTTTGCTTTTGTTGTTCGAAGATATGTCTTCGCATACTAAGCCACTTATTGCATCAATGTTTCTAGTTTTTTACTCCATTTCAAGCTTTCATGATTTCGTCGCTCGAATTTCTGAAAGTATTAGATGAAATTATGTTAGTTGGCCTAAGCCCGTTTGTGGGCTTCAACCCATTAGGATTTATGAAACTTTGTAACATATAAATACCTCATTATTAGAACATCATACTTACGGGTGTTCATCATTTAATAGGATGGTTCCATGTAGTTAAATAGATACATGAAATTTTGAGAATCAATCTTTTGACCAAGTATGGAAAACTCAAAAAGTATTCAACGATCTAGCATGGAAAACTCGAAAAATATTTGGAAACGAAGACATAATAAGTAAACGATGTAGGCTTTGAACTGTTACATGGACCGGTATAAATATTTAAAAAAAATATACATATATATAACACGCGACCAACTTGTACATGAGCTAAATACGAACTAGTAGGGTTTGGAGGTTATAAGAGTTTTAGCTAAGCAAGGATTGATAGGTTTAACTTTTCATTCATTCCTAATAAAGATACAAGTATGTTTTATTACCCGATGAATATAGGTTGATCTTCTGATCAGTTAAACTACAAAACTTACTCTCTCTCTCTCTCTCTCTCTCTCTCTCTCTCTCTCTCTCTCTCTCTCTCTCTCTCTCTCTCTCTATCGATTGAAAAAGAGCAGAAAGTTACGAGTACGAGACATTTATTGAAACGCTCACATTAGATTTTTTTTAATACTAACTGATCAACACATATAACATTTGTTTAGACCCATACATAATCAAAACGGGTCAAAGTGGGTAGATTTGGCACTCTTCCAAACACTCCTTTAACTTCTAAACATAACGTGTACTAGTTTTAAAACATGTTTTTGTGTTTAAGAAGTCATATCATAAAAGCCTTTTCCTAGGGCGTTCTATGGTATAAGAGAGGATAGGGATAAGCTCGTGTACCCATGAGCTTCACCGGTAGCTAACCTATGACCCTTAGCTTTAAACTCGATCTCACCTATAAGAAAACATAAACGAAGCAATGTAAGCAATAAGCTTAGTGAGATAACGTATATAACTAAAAATATAACATGACTATAAAATTAGAAAATTGCTTCGTTAAATACTCCCCCGCTTGGTGATCATGATGCTTAATAGCACTTGTTGTCGGGGCTACGTGATTCATAATCATATACATGAATGATATAACTGCTATATATGTATTAGTCGTCCACATAGGACGTCATGAATCCTTGTATGGTTCTAAATAGCTTTTAAAGCTCTAGTCATCCACTTAGGACGTCTTATCTGATCTAAGGGGTGCATCATCGACACAATGCATTATTCATCCACTAAGGTTGTCTATACATTCCATTAAGCATCTAATGTCTCATATGCTCCTCTTTTCATCCACGTAGGATGTCTAAGACCGACTGTGGGTCATAATATGAACAGAATATGTTAATACAAATAAACCGTAAAAATGTTTATTCATATTTAGCGATCTCGTTATGTTTTGTTGATAACAAATATAAAGTTATCATAAGTAAAATTATAAGAATACATGTTATTTTGCAAAGTATATACATTTGGTCATTTACATAAAATGTTGTAATAATTTAATTGTTGTAATAGTTTATGTAATAGGATGGGTAATATCCATGACCCATACCCATGGAGCTAATCCATAAACCATGACCCATTGCACCCAAAAATTTTAACTAACAATGCTAAGACACAAAGAAAAACAAATAGTCATTTATCATAACACACAAAAATACTTATCGTCATTTTGTGTATTAAGTATAACAATGCATACCTAGCTTGAATTTATTTTTAAATGAATTGGTTTCATCCCCATTTCAAAGATTTTTACCAAGTTACTTTGAAAATACATCAATGTTGAAAAGTTTAAATACCCTTTTTATTTTGACCTAAAATTTACGCAAAAGGCATAACTAAAAAGACTTTTCGTTACAAATCAAAGACTCTTATATATTTGCATAGAAACAATTCATAAAAATATCCTTATGTTAAATTAGACTCAATTACTTTTAAACCAATAGGTGTCACGATTCCTATGGACTTACGGTTGATTTTATATGAATTTCTAAAAAACCCAGTTTTTTAAATAGGACGGATAGACATACGGTACCATCAAATAACACGCGGTACCATTAAATATAACGGTACCGTCCTGTATTTAGTGGTACCGTCCACTGTTGTTTCAGTTTTGTCCAAACTATTTTTCTGTTTTGACGTAACGAAAAGATGTCAGACTTAATTAGATATCAAACATATAGAATATATATTAAACATCATTTCCACGTTTAGGACTAAAAATCAATTTACGAACATACTTTTACTACAAAACAAAGAGTTGTCCCAAACGTTCCTTTCAAAACCGCATCACTTTACGACTCGTTCTAAATACATGACCAGACACTTACAAACTCTATTCTTTTATTGGTTTAAAAAAACCTTCAAGCTAGTATGACAAAGTATGCTTAATCAACAAAATTTGTAAGTATTAAGCAACTAAATACTTTTCATATTTTGTCCCCCTTCATGGGTAATTTGATACATGGATCGTACTCAATTTTGAAACCCATTTGTATTAAAAATTTGAGCGACGTGACTTTGACACCAATTGTGGAAAACGTAGAGGGGGGTGAATGCGTTCACGTTTAAAAACTTAAAACCTTGTGTATCAAACACCAAATCAAGTGTGATGTAATATGAAAAGTGTCAACAATAATCTTACTAGTCTTACAAGAGATAGAGAATATAAAGCAACAATTAAGACATATCATAATAACACAAACTAAGACATATAGCATGCCATGACACAAACACAACTAACACAATATAAGCACAAGCCACACAAATATAAACGTAATGCAAAACATAAATGTAAAACGGTAAATACAAAAATAAAAGTAAAGAGATAAGTAAAGAAAGCGCAAACCGGACCCGAGAGTTACTTCACTAATCAACAAGCTCCCTTCTCGGCGGAGAAAACCATACAACGTTGCTTACATTAATTTCCGACACTTAGCTAAATGTCGAGTACTAATCTAGCTAGTACCAATCTCACACACGCTCTACCCGATCCTTGCAAATCACACAAGCTACAAGATCCCCACGAACTATACATGATCTACCCGATCTACACGATCAACCCGATCTTCATGATCTACACGATCAACACGATCTACCCAATCTACACACGAACAACACAAGCTTCACGAGACCTTCTTGATCTCAACAAGATCATAATGATCTACCCAATCTAAATAAACAAGATGATGGACAACTTGATGTATATCTAGATACAACAAGTGCGTAACAAGTGTTACGGACACACTATTTTTTGGGTAAAAGGTCAAATACCCGGTAAATATATTACTCCAAAAAACGTTTAAGTACAAAGGATATAGGTGAATCCCATATCTCAGCCCGTTACATAGGCGAAAAGCTTACATAACCAGATACTTCATATTCTCTATACAAGAAAATAAATCACTACTCAAAAGATAACATTAGACACCTATGGAAACAAAATTACTTCCGACCCAGGCCTTGGAGCTTGATACCATAGGTGTCATAATAAGCATTCAAATTCCCTGGAAGATCGTAGACCTGATCCGCATAGTCATCATAATCATCTTCACGGTCATGACCACAACCAAATAAGTTCACTGACTCATCAAAAGTGTTCACAACATCCTCTTCATCACTATCGGAATCAACAATCTCTCTCACCTGAGAGAATGGGTTAACCCTCTTAGTAGAAGAAGTAGACGGAAACTCACACTACAACACTTTGTGTCTTTTTGATACGATGTGTTCTTCTCTTGGACTAGTAGAGGAATGAAGGTGATCTCTAGAATGGATGATTGAATCACTCTTAAACAAACTAAAACTCACTAAATGATCAAAGAAAGTGATCTAAGTAAAAGAGGATTAGACCAGAGAAAACTAGCTGAAAAAATCAAGTTGAAAGTGTAAAATGGTCCACTATTTATAGGCAAAGAAAAAACTAGCCGTTATTTTTAATTCAAAAATAATTTGTAAAATGTATTTTTGAAAAATGTTTTGTCACATTAAAAATGTGAAGTTTAGAGCAAAATATAATCCTTTGATCATTAGTCAAGTTATAGATTTGTTTGTTCATACCTTGATTGATTTACGTCGGGATGGAAATCTACAACTTTGTTGAAGCATACTTGAGACGTCGAAAGATGTTGATGTAAGTATGCATTGATAATTTGTGTTTATAAGTAACTTGCACATTTTACGTTATATATTACAAGTTACATGTTTGTCATTATTAAAACCGTAGAAACTGTTTAGTTTAAATATCGTAATATTTGCACTAAAACTTATATATGATAACATCTTGCTTCAAATCCACTTGGAAACAAAACCCTAGTTCATACGAGGGATATATGTGCGGAATGTGGAGAATGAGGAGGGAAAAGAGAAGTGTCGAACCTTCTCTGATTTCCCAGACTTATCTAATGATATAAGTCTTTTAATTTAAGTTTTCCCTCTTGACAACTTTAGTCCCTGATTGAAGGATCGTTTCATGGAAAGTTCTTTCTACTTAAAATTTATGTCATAAGAGGTCCTTTTGACTAACAAGGGTTTATAAAGATAACGTAAGTTAACTCGAAATCAGGGCCGTCTTTGAGGGTGTGCACGGTGAGCGACCGCTCAGGGTTTCAGAATTTTTAGGGCCTCAAAATTTATCCCCTTAATAATTATATGCATGTGTAGACATAATTTTCACGAAGAAAAGAGTATTTAGATGCATGGACGGACCCACATGTATGCTGGGTGTGGCACAGGCTACACCCGATTTTAGGCCACGAAGTGCAAAAAGATTTTAAAACTGCCGTTTTTGTAGTATGTGCAACTCCCAAAGAAAATTTGCTACTTTCGTTTCTTACGGTTTAACTTTAGTTAGCCCAACATTTCTTTTATGCAACACCCTTTGAAAAATCATGGGTCCGTCCCTATTTAGATGAGAAAATATCTTAAATGAGTAATATATTAGAATGTTTAGATAATTAATTGCATTATATCTTATAAACGGTGACACTTTATATTTAATATTGCCTAACGAAATGCCTCATTATATAATTTTATACAAAACCTTCAAAATTTTCGCCAATTTATGAGACGACCCTCTCAAAAAAATTTAGATTAATAATACATTTATGCTCGACATCACTTATTGAACTGAGTGCGCTTACATATATTACACCTCCACAGATTGATGAACAATAAGTTAAACATGTATGCCAAGTTAAAGTTTCTCAACAATAGCCACAAAGGATGTATATATAACGGTTACGCACTACGTACCTATGACACAAGTTCGTATGTATTTATTAGTATATTAAAGTATACAATGTTAGGAATAATCATGATATTTAATGAAAAAAGTTACGGAGTATTAATTTTAGTAATTTGACATAAGTTAGTCAAGTTATAAATAAATGTTTTGAAATGCATATTTCCGTAATCTTATATATTCTGTATACAAATACTCGGTATCAATATATAGTGGGAGTTGATTTGTACACTCTAAAAATTGATTTGCACACTCAAAATAATTGTGTTTGGACATTTACACCCTCACAGGGGTGAAAATGTAGGTGTAACTGTGAGGGTATAAATGTCCAAATACTATTAATTTGAGTGTACCAATAACTTTTGAGAGTGTACAAATCATCTCCCATATATAGTTAAGTTACTTGAAAGAGAATGTTACGTGTCTTGAAATCATGTTGCCACGCTTCTAGCTAGCATGGACGGTTGAGATAAGTGTTTTTTTTTATTTGGTTGTTGGTTGGTAGATTGAGGGCTCGCTTGGTTCAAAGTGAGGAAAGGGAAAGGGAATGCAAAGAAATGAGTGATGTGGGTAATCAATCATTTAGCATTCAATTTATTTTATAATGATTCATTACCCATTACGGGGTAATCAATCCCTTACCCCTCCCTAACCAAACACTAAATCATAAGTAAGATGGACTCTTTTGAATACCTTACCCATTCCCCACCCCCCTTAACCCCCTAACCAAGCACGCCCAGAGACAAGATTAGCTGTATGCTCTAATCCTTGCCTCTCTGCATACTCTGTGTACGCTTCTTAGTTTCACAAAAAGTAACTCTTTGCATTATCAAGGGTTTAGCAGTGTACGCTTCTTAATTTCACAAAAAGTAACTCTTTGCATTATCAAGGGTTTTGCTAAAGGAATTGATATCTTGATCATATCTTTTGATACATGCATCACAATTTGTATCGTATAATACTGTAATGTATAAATTGTAATGCATGTATCAAAACATGTGTTGTGAGTATCACCCCCGTTTGCTAATAGGAGTAATGGGTTGGGTACATTTTTAGTTTTTTTATATATGAAAGCTTTAAGTTAATTATTACTATCTCCGTCTCAAAATTATTGTCCCTGTTTGACTTTTTCGGTTTTCTTTTTCAACTTTGACCTTAAATATTTTTATTTGTGTTATATAATAATCGATGAAAATTATACCAATGAAAATACATTTAAAACTTAATTCGCTTATATATTTTGGGTCAAATATTATTTACTTTCTTTGTAACTCTAGATGTAATATGGCGTTTAGTTGGGATAGGTGGTTACAACATCCTTATTTACTTTCTTTGTAACTCTCTAGCTCCTTGCTAGTGTTTTTTTTGTTTTGTTATAAAGTTGCCGTTCAAAAAATATATATATATATATATATATATATATATATATATATATATATATATTATATAACACAAATAAAAATATTTAAGGTCAAAGTTATAAAAAGAAAGACCAAAAAGTTAAAAGAGGACAATAATTTCGAGATAGAGGGAGTATAAATTTTTATTTAATTAAGGTAATTTTAAAGTTTGATTAGTGTTTATAAAATGTATTTTTTTTTTTGGGAAAAAGGAACAATCCCCGGCAAATATATAAAATGTATTTTTTGATATAAAGTAAAAAAATTTATGTTCATTAATTGCAACTTACTGTGTGTTTAGTAAGTAAATATTAACAAAATCATTATTATAAGCTACAGAAACAATTTGTGTTTAAGAAGTGCAATTATTTATTATATTACTAGTTGAGTTAATGAAAATGTTTTCTTTTGTAGAAAACGAGAAGAGATGGAAATATTCATAAATTGAAATTTAAGGGTGCGTTTAGTTGAAGAAAAAAATTTCTTGTTTTCTATCTCTTGTTTTGCTAAAATTTGAAAAGGAAATTTATTTCTACAAAACACTTGAAAATATAAAAAACGCGTTTAGTTGATGTTTGTGTTTTCTATTTTGAAAAGGGGAGGGAGGGTTGTGTGTTACAAAGGAAAACAACTAAAATTTGTTTTGTAATTTTCTATGTTAAGATAGGAAATAGGGGATTTTGTGTTTTGCAAAATATTTTGTTGAAAAACGTTGATTTACACGCGATCTCTATTTTCCTTGTTTTCCACAAAATATTTTGTATAAAACAAAGGTGTTTTCCCTCAAATAAACGCACCCTAAATGTTTCTTTCCCCAAAAACTCTATATTTAAATGGTAGCTTGAAGAGAATAAAACAAGACATTTGTAATTTAAAAAATGGCAGACGTACGAATAGTATATAAAAAACAAAGCCGACATTGAGATATAGAGATCGTGGTGTGCAACTCCCAATGGCTTGCAAAAACCTTTGATAAAATGTGAAAACATAACTATAATTTAATTTAGTAAAGCCGTATAAATCGGCAGAATGATTGGGTGAGGTGAATGGTCAATTCATGACTAGCTAGGTTCATGCATGTAATCTGTAAAACTTAATGTTGGTTAATCTTAAGACAATAATAATTAAAAATATGATATCGTACGCGTTGTTATGCTTTTTTTTTTTTTTTAATCCTAGTGATATCCGAGCAGCTATAATTAAGAAGTTGTAAGTTACATTCATATCTACAATTAATCAGTGATATCTTAGAAGAGAATGCAATAATTGAGAGTTTCCATTGATATAGAAATTGATGTGTGAGATACTTGATAGTTGATACTTATGTTTATTAAACTTTCTAGGTTCATGAGTCACAATACTTTATGTTTTAGATGGATAGCTAGAACCTATTTCAATATTTTATATGTGAAACAATTAGATGAAAAAATCTTTGATACTTCGTAGATTTTTTAATAATATTCGATGATCGTGAACAAAAGAAAGAAAACACCCCATGTCATTGTGATTCTATTTAGTTGTGTTGGTTTTTTTCTAAGATATCGCAGCTAATTCTTGTCGATCTATGCCAATTGCCATGGATCTTCACACCAATCATTTCACCTATTAATTTTTTAAGAAAATATAACAACTTGTCAACGTATCATTTTTTACCATTTTATGACATGATATTTGCATGATGCCTATTTAGGCTATTTTTTATGATATGAAACAAATCAAATAAGATTAAGTGGAGTTAATTAGTATATATGTTAGGGAAAAGTTACATACGGTCTACAAATCAGTGTTAATCAAATGATATAATGCATGTTTAAAATGCGTTATACTTTCTGGAACATGCACCAAGTCTGTGTTACTAAAAACTATGAATGAAAATCAATAGTTAAGAGCGACTAAATATACCACCTACATTTAGGTTTAATGTGTTAGTGTTACATGTTTATTCGTTAAAAATATCAAATCAAGCAATCAACTTGCGGCATATGGTTCATTCCGTATCCATAATATGTCAAAGCTCAACATGTTTGAAATCTACATGCGATACTTAAATATACATTAGTTCTCTTTACGTATCGTGAAAATCGTCATAATATGAACGTAAACAACGACCAACAAGTTACAATGTCGTATGCAAAAAAGCTAGCAAAGAATCATGCATGTGTGCCTAATGACCTAAATTCCAAAAGTACGTCTTTACTATACATGACAAGGCTTGAAAGTAATTTTCACAATGTCAAATTTGACTATGTTTTACAGTTTAGTGATGGCATTGATATGAAAAACACGTCTAGTGAAAGATCTCAAATCTCTTAATAAGGATAGGTATATAGGGTGTTCAAGAGCATCTGAGGGGACAAAGACCTTTCTTTTTTGTTATAATGTCCTACTTTTAGGAATTAAGGCCGCCCGTGGATATTATTCCTTTGTTAATATATGCAACTCAAATAATGTATGCAACCAATCATGCTAAATCATACATAAGTCCAACACAAAAAATAATATTACCCCGTATAACTGAACTGAAATTTGAAACTTATCAAAATGATATATGACATTCTTTTACAACAACTTGGAAATAATTGATTATTTAATGAAGAAAAACTATCAGTCAACCTATAACATAACACCGGTGTTATGGTTAATGTGTTTGGTAACCAGAAATTTGTTGTTGTTCACAATCTTATATTGATGTGGCATTAACGCGGGCGTTGCGCCATTGTGTGCTTTAAACATATTACAAATATAAAACATGCTTGTAACTGTTAAGAAGTATATCACACCACTAAGTTATGCCTCGATCTTCTGTCTCGAAAAAAGTTTCTCTAACAAAAAATAGAAAAGTTACGATATGTATAACTGATGCAAGTTTTGATCGATTAAAAGACATGTTTATCCTTACACTTATTAAAGAAATTTGAAATGAGTAATTAATGTATGTTATGAATAGAATGTCAAATTAGGCAAAACAGTAATAATTACTATCCATATATAAAAATTAGATAATTTTTTGGGACAAACGTAATTATTAAGATGTAATTTTTCATCACATCATAGCTAGTAAAAAATGAACTTTAAAATTTGTTCTAAAAAGAAATTAAATGCATATCAAGATATGAAACTACATTTATAAAAACTATAAAGTTTGTCCTAAAAAGAAATTAAATGCGTATCAAGATATCATCATCCATAGGGCAGAGGTAGCTTAACCTTTCAAAAGATTTTGTTTCTAGTTTAATTTGTTCATTGAGCTAGTAAAAAAGTTTTGTTCAACCCCATGGCTCCCAAAAATTAATTACTGATAATTGAGTCTCTTTAAAGAAATGGTTCGAGTTGCGTCCCTGATACAAGCCGACATGATATGATCTTGGGACAATAGCATTGAAATCATTACGCTACGGTTCAAGCCTTATGCTCAAGTCCCAAGGGTCCTATGATTGATGTGGGTCCGAGTACAAGTGATGCGAGTGTGCCAAATTTGGTCCCTCAATCAGGTTCTACTCCTATCTTTTTTGCGGATATGTTTAGGGATAAAACACCCAAGAAGACCGTTAAGATTTCGGAGATGAGAAACGAAAATTATGTGCCTGGTGCTAATGTCACCATTCCTTTGGAAGCTATCGATGAGGTAAGCTCTAGATTTGCTAATACTTTGTATGGTTATTTCATTGGTAAGAGACTCGCTTTTCTGATAGTTGAAAATTACGTTAGAAATACATGGGCGAAGTTTGGTTTACAAAGGGTTATGCTTAATAATGGTTTTTTTTTGTTCCAATTTGAAACCAAAGAGGGTATGCAAAGGGTATGGGAAGGAGGTCCATGGTTGATACGATTTGTGCCTATCTTTTTGAATATTTGGACTCCGAACACTAAGCTTACAAAAGATGATATAACTTTAGCTCCTGTTTGGGTTAAAATTCATAATATTCCGGTTGTTGCGTATTCTGAGGTTGGTCTTAGTTTGATTACAACGCATATTGGTCGTCCTATCATGCTTGATTCCTACACGAGTACGATGTGCCTAAAGTCGTGGGGTCGTAATTCCTATGCTAGGGCCCTTATGGAAGTATCTTTAAAGGAAGCCTTACTTGACTCTCTTGTGGTTGTGATCCCTTACCCTAATGAGTCAGGTCATTCATTAGAAAAAATTGATATTGAATATGACTGGAAGCCGCCAAGATGTGAGACTTGTAAAGTATTTGATCACAATGATGATGGATGTTCTAAGAGAGTGAAACCGGTTGTGAAAGATAAATCGTTGGTTGATGAAGAGGGTTTCGTTGAAGCTTATAAGATGAAAGGAAAAAGTAAGCTTCAGGGTACTAATCGTCAGGTTGATGGGATTCATTTTCAAAAGCCTAAAGTTTCGTATTACTATAGGTCGGTTACTAAGCCAAAGAATTGAGGAGCATAGACGTCTAAGCCTTCTGTCCAATCGAATACAGGTTCTCCAACGGTTAATGTAGGTTCTAGTAACGAACCTACGACTTATCCTACTAGTAGTTAGGCTCCATCCCGGGATGACCAAGGTAAGAATAATAATTGGGTGGATGATATCAACCTTGTTGATTTGAAGAACAGTTTTGATGTGCTTATGGAACGAGATTCGGTTTTGGAACCCGTGATTGGCACTACGTGTACTCCTGAAGTTATCTCTAATTCTTCCAAAACCGCGCCTCCATCGCCTATGGAGAACACTCCTATTGCTGACAAATTTGGGAAGCTTGAAAAGCTTATTATTGCTGGGAAAGCTACCCTTGTGGATGATAATGGTAAACCTATTCCGGTGGCTGATGGTGAAAGGAAGGGCAACTCATTCTCTTAGGTGGGTGAAGTGGTTGATTTAGATAGTGATGATGAGGTGTTTGAGCCAAATGATCCCATGGGAAATTACTTTTCATCAGCAGGAGGACATAACGAGCTTGAAAGCTACTTTTCTGATGATTATGCGGCCTAGGTCTACAATTAGTTTATTTGTTTTGCATGTCTTTTTATGTTGGTTTGATTTAACAATTAGTTTATTTGTTTTGCGACCTGGGCTATTTGAGAAATTTAACAATTAGTTTGATTTCAAGCTTAAAGGTCGTTCGAGGAAATAATCTTTTATGTAGATTTGTTTATTTGTTTCGCATGTCTTTTTATGTTTTTAGTGGTTATTCTAGTTGTTGGTAATTAGTTGTTCATTTATGACATGTCATAAATGTTTCAGTGGTTGTTCAAGCGGTTGCTTGAGGTTACTGTGTCATTTCACCCACATTCCATTATACTTTAAACGGTTTTTTGGTTAATATATTTTACCAGGATGGAAGTTCCCTTTTACCCAAAAAAGAATTGATTAATCATGTTGCTCCCTTAATAACTCGGTGTGTTTGTCACGACTTGAGCAGGTGTGACGCAACGCGAGACAAATTTATGGTTCTGCTTATTCTGTTGTAAACTACCACGACGCGGCGAAACCTATGACTTTTTGTTGTTTTGGCCACAACTCAGAAAAGTTGGCGATGTTTCGAGGATCGGTCTTGTACCTTCATATGTCATTTTTTCATTGGTTTCTCCTTTATTTTTGTTCTTGTATTTGAGATGTCTTATACGTGTGGTTGTGCTCTTCAGCTTTGATAGTGCTTTGGTTTCGTATAATGATGTGAAACTTCTTCATATTTTATTGTACATGGTATTTTCATATTAATGAAATTTATCGCAGTAAGACAAGTGAAGGCTATACCACAAGCATCGGCACAACCAGGTTTTTAAATGATTAGATGAAGGCACACAATTTTTTGTACCGAGTGCAATTAGAAAAAAACTAATTTCTTTTTCCAAGAAAGTTAAGATTACGAAACATAATTCAATCGTGATTTCCGTGACATCCAATGGACACCTCCTAGTTCAGTCACTATCACAAGGACAAGGAAATGATCAAAGTGTTCTTTTTTTATAGCTAAAAAGAAAGTCAAATCGATCATTAAGAGACGTCAAACAAGTAAAGGAAGAAGTATTTCAAATTTTCACTACATAATCTTATATACGCAATGTTGTGGGAAAAAGGTATAATAACTTGAAATAAATAAATACGGGAAACTCAATATAGTAACCCGTTTGAAGTCAACAATATTCAAATACGACAAAAACTCATTGCGAGAATGAATAGCTTAATTTTTTTTAGAACGGCATCTTTAGAACTCACGCTTTCGTACTAAAAAGAAAACCTGAATTTTTTTTATCTTTTGCAAGACTTGAACGCAAAGTAAAACCTCCCCAAACTTTAAAAAGAACAAAAATAGCCAACTGAACTAAACCAGTTGGTTAATGAATAGCTTAAAATAATTAAATATAGGATGCTTTAAAAATTGTATATATTGTTAATAGAATCTTTTATATAATAAAAGAATTACACCATTTCAGAGTGATTTTGTAAATTCATTCTTATTGAAAAAACAATTGGGTCAATAAAAGAGCTCGATTTCGCTAAGTAAGCAAAATCGTGTGATGTGATTGGTTAATAAAAGTCAAAATTAAATTGATTTTGGTCAAATTTTAATAAATTTGGTGGATAAATTTTGTTGATAAAAAAAACACATAAAAATATAGGTGTCAAATTTGTGAAAACAAAAACTTAAAAAAAAAATGAAGTAATTAATAAAACTTTAGTGGTTACATTTTTAAAAATTAAATAGAGTTAAGTGTAATATTATAAGTCTTCATATTTTTTAATAACTTTGGATTATAAACAAATACCCCCTTATACTTTATACCCTTTATACTTTATATCTTAAAAAATATAATGTATATGTTGTTTTAAAATAACAACATATAAACTTGTGTAAGATTATAAGTATCAATTTTTTTACTATATACGTTCAATAAGGACTCCTTTATTTCATTTTTAAAAGTTTAATCTATATGGACACGGGTTTACATTTTAAATATGGCTAAATTACTGAAAACAAGAATATAATTATCAAATTGTAAGTATGGTTACTTTAATATAAAAATAAATATACGCGATTGTACTTATAACAATGACTCGTGTAATTCTTATTTATTTATATATGGATATCTAAAAAAACATTTTTAAAAAACTTTAAGGTAATTTTTAATAACTTTGGATTATAAACAAATACACCATTATACTTTATACCCTTTATACTTTATATCTTTAAAAAAATACAATGTTTGTTGTTTTAAAATAACAACATATAAATTTGTTTAAGATTATAAGTATCAATTTTTTTTACTATATACGTTCAATAAGGACTCATTTATTTCATTTTTAAAAGTTTAACCTATATAGACACGGGTTTACACTTTTTAAATACGGCTAAATTACTGAAAATGAAAATATAATTATCAAATTGCAAGTACGGGTTACTTTAATATAAAAATAAATATACGCGATTATACTTATAACAATGACTCATGTAATTCTTATTTATTTGTATATTGATATCTAGAAAAACATTTTTAAAAAACTTTAAGGAATATACTTTAACTTTATCAACGCTCAGTATGTGCTATTAAATTGCATCATGTGTACACCATATATAAGTAGTGAAATTTAAATAACAACATCAACATATTTGTCAGCATCTTGAGTTACCTAACAGAATCTTTTACAAATATTTTATCAAATTCTAATGGATATTAATTCAGAATGAAAAACTTGTGCATAAGTATTAGTTGTACTTATATCACAATTTTCATGGGCAAATTCTTATATGTGTATATACTGAACTAAAATGTAAAAATAAATTTGATTTATGTGTAAATTTCGTGCGTGCATGAAACTTATAACTATATAATTATATGCAGTTACCTTTAAAGACACAATATTCAGTATTAATATAGAATAAATTTTTTTGTCAAAAACTCGTGCGTGCACGAGTATTATAACTAGTTACTATAAATGTACATGATAATCAAATGTCTAAGAATGTCTATTTATAATCTTTTATAACTTCCTTGTACATAATAATTTACTAGCAGCGATGCGGATGTGGGTACTTTGTAATTTATTTTTTTCGGCTAATTTTATTTCAATTATACATTTTTTAGCAATAGCTTTACTGATTAGTTTGCTCGTTTAAAAATTATAAGCAATGACAAAAGTTTAGTGAAACTTTGCTTAGTTTGTATTATTTACTTTGTTTGTTTTTTATGTTTAGGAACTTGTTTGGTTTATAAAATGTGCTTTTTTAATTATATTTTTTTATTGAAAGAGAGTTTTAAAGTAAGAAAAATTTCATCTATAGCTTTAAAAAGTATTTGGGGAAAAAGTCAAGAGCATAGACCAAATCATAACATACTCTCCAAAATCGACTAGTTTACTTTTCTTCTTATTAAAAACGCTTTCCTGTTGGATGATTTTTGTCATATTTAGGCCTTGTTATTTAAGCTAAAGGATATGCCATCTCCACATCAAACAATTCAATATTTGGCTTTCATTTCATTTTATGAATTTTTCATTAAATTGTATTAAATTACATAAACACAATTAATTGGGGGAGTGATTTATTAAGAAAACAACATGTTGAGACGATTCAATTCTATGATTTGAAACTACGAATATCATTGAATGAGTCTTTTAAAAATGTATATCAATTATGCATAGATAAATTGTAAGCATAGCATAAATACTTGTATTGCTTAATTTAAAACATTTAATAGAGAAAAATATATTTTTCCATTATAGAGAAAAGTTTAATGTAAATTCAATATTTTCTAAATATTCAATGAATCAATCTTTACCGATCAAAACAAAAAAAATAAACTTTCAGCATTTTTAAAAAAATTAAATATTTCGCAAATCGTTAATCGTTACGCGAAAAAATCATATCATCACGACGAGAATTAAATCGTCTATCGAGAGAGGAGCATTTCTATATACTTTCGAGGAACCTTATTTCGACTCTTTTTTTTGTAAGTGTTGAAATTTACGTATGGAGAAATCACACGTGATTTGCTATTTTCAAATCACATGTGATTTTTCAAGACGCAAATTTTACACCAAAACAAAATTCAAAAAAAATGTTCGTCGAAAATATATCAAAATGCCCATCTATTGAAAGATAAAAAAATTATCGTCACGATAATGTATGTTTCCTCGCTTAACGATAAACCGTTTGAAAAATATTTTATTTTTGAAAAAAATGATGAAAAACGGTTTTATTAATTTTGATAAAAAAAAAAAGAAAAAAAAAGTTAGGACTGTTTCATTAGACTAGACGAGTACCCGTGCATAGCAACGAGATTTTATAGCGACATATCGTTTAGTGATAAAAAAAAGTTTATGGGTTATAAACGAAAAATAATAGAAGTTTGAAGATTTGGGGATTAAACATAATGTTTTGAAACCCGGTTGAACCGTTCCGGTCGAAAATTTGGTCGATTTAAACCGAGTCAACCCGATGGGTTGGGTTGAAACGGGTCAAATTAAACCGGGTCAAGCCGCCGGGTTTAAAGCGTCCCGGGTCAACTCGGTTTTCGATGTGTATTAATAGTTTCCTTTTGAAATATTTGTTTTCAACATCCATCAACTTGTTAGCTTGTATGAAGCTTTATGTGTTTTATTAATTTGTAGAATGTGTATAATAACATGTATTTTTCATTTTAGGGTGTTATAAAAATAACATTAATTAGTGTGTTTAATTATTTTATCTTTTGGATTATGTTGTAGCTTGTGAAAATTTTATTGTACTTTTTAATAAAGGTGTTTTAATTAGTTGTTTTTAATTTGGTAGATATGTTTTTAATTGATTGTATAATATAAATAAATTATTGTACTTTTAAGTAATGAAGTATTTTAATAAGAGTATTAATTACACTATGAATTTCTCTCACATTTAACTTTCACTTTACTTTTCAAGTTTGATCATACACTCTTTATATGTAACTAGACGAGTACCCGCGCCTAGCGGCAGCGATGTCTAGTTTTCTGCAAAGTTCCGATGACCCATAAGTTTCTTTCAACAAACTGTATTTGTAGCATTAGAGAATCGTTTTCGAATAACTACAATTCTGATGCGTGGTTGCATAGCAACATAAATATATAGTTTTTTAAAAAATTATGTGGAGTCGATCTAAGTGTGTGAGTATATTTTCTAATATGATTGTTTTAAGTTATTAAGATTTTTAGTAATAATAGATTCAAGCATTACAAAAAACAACGGTATTATGTAGTTGGCAATATTATATTGTAGTTTAGAGGTATAGCCAACATGTGTGACGCTTTTTCTTGTTTTGTCAGTAATTTAGCAGTGGTAACTATTTTTTACATGTGTAACGTTTATCATTTGATGTGTGGCTTTTAAAATTGTAACTTTACAAATTGGATATCACCATATAAGATTATTTTGTACTATCAATTTGTATAGATATTTATGCATTGTTCAAAGCTATTTGTTTGAGGTACAAATAATTATCGCTAAAGATAACAATACTATTTATTTTTGTGATTTTAATAAACTTACATAACATTATTGATACACTGGACAAAGGGCTATACAATATATATTAACTTTTAAACGACGATTCATATATGCTAGTCCTTAAATGGTGCAAGAGCAACATTTTTAAAATAACATTATACAAATGACAAATTACATGTGTCAAAGCAAAATAAACCAAAACTACAATTACTTGGTCTCTCCTTTCAAAAAATTGTCACGGGTTCCACAACTACTTCATCATTTCTCATATAATTTTGTCAAATTTGAAACCCGATTTCACCCGGGTGGTTCAACTGGTTGAACCGTTCCGATAAAAACAGGTCGATTTAAACCGAGTCAAACCGATAGGTTGGGTCGAAAAAACGTCTAATTAAACCGGGTCACCCGCCGGTTTGAAGCGTCCCGGTCAACCCGGATCGGTTTCAACAGTCAACCCATCGGTTTCAACGGGTCAACCCGGTATCGGTTTCAATTGGTTGTTTTTAATTTGGTATATGTGCTTTTAATTGGGTGTACAATGTGAATAAATTATTGTACTTTTAAGTAATGGGGTGTTTTAATAAGAGTATTAATTATATTATTTATTTCTCTCTCCATTGACCATGTTTTCAACATTCAACTTTCAACATTTTTCACTTTTTCCACTTTGACCATTTTTCCATTTTATATAGTATAGATATAGATTTATAAAAAATATAACATCTATATTGATGTCAACTCCCCAATTATAAGACGGTAAAATTTTCATATTGAACTCCTGCCGACCTAGCTTAAAAAACCCTAATATGGACTAATTAATTGTAAGAGTATGTTCATTAGTGCAAAAAGCTAGGTTTTAAGTATATTCCATGCGTACATCACTACTACTTATAATGCACCAATGAATCTCTCTCTTATTAAATTTTCAGACTTTCAGACTTGCAACTAATTAAACATGATGTATAACACTTGAAAGCACATAATTTTCAGACTTACAAGCAAATAAGCATAGTGTACAACACTTTAATGCCCATATTAAAAAAAATACCACATTAATACTATTTAAGTGGTCAATTCATATACTATTTAATTCACCCCTACACCAAAATAAACAACAATTTAATCACAATGTACAATTTAATCAAGCTACTAAGCCAAACAAACACTAAAAAATTATTAGTAGACATAAATAAAAAATTGTTGCAGAGGCTACACAAATTTTTTCGACGACCACAATTTTTTCCTAAGCAATGACACAAATTTTTCCGGCGACCGCAATTTTTCCGGTGATCTGTTATAACTTTTTCTCGATAGAGCGGAGGCTACAACATGCGCATGCAAAGAATTGGCTACAAGTGGCGGCAATAAGAAAAAAATACCAAAACGTTAAATCTAAAAAAAACATATAGATCTACAAATAAAATTAATAGATCTTAAAAAATGAACTGATCCATAGAAAAAAAACTATAGATCAACGAAAAAAACTTTAGATCAACAAAAAAACTATAGATCTACAAAAAAAATAGATCTAAAAAAACTATAGATCTACAAAAAATATATATAGATTTATACCTTAAAACTTGATGTTGGAAGGTTTCTTGGTGCGTTAGTGGTGCAAATCGGGTGGTTGGCCAAGGTGGCGCGTCGGTTGGTGGCGGCATAGTGTGGTGGAGGATTAACGTGGTGGTTGTGATAGTTGGGATGGTTTTTTATAGTGGTTTTTTTTTCATGTTATGATGATAACTGGATTTGTTTTTGATGTTGATGGTGAGAGTGTATTTTTGTAAGATGAAAGTGATTGTATTTTTTAGAGTGAGAATGTATAAGATTTTTTTTAGACCGTGAGATGTGAGAATGAGGAGGATGAGTGAATGTTATGTGTGTCTTTGTAAAGTGTGGGTATTTACTTTTAGGGCAACGGGCCAAATGGGCTTAAACTTGAACGGGCGCGGACCAAACGGGCTCGAGCCCGAGCAGACACAGGCCAATGGGTTCGAGCCCGAACGGGCACGGGCTATACGAAATTCTTGATATCCATAAATTTATTGTTAAAAAGAACATAATAAACTAAAATACATTATTCATCGAAAATTTTTATTTCAGGGTACCCGCCGCTGCAACGCGCGGGTACCCTGCTAGTTAATTATAACGTAGACAAGCCAAGTCTTTTTGTGGGCTACTTCATATTTATATTAGACAAAAGTTCAATACAGAACAAAAAAAAACCAAAGAACAAATCACTTCATCTTGACCGTTGATCTCAGTTTGATCTGACGGTTGGATACGTTTTTCATCGTCTCATTTAATTAGATAGAGGGTAGAATTGACCTTTACTCTCATACTCCTTCACATGCTCATTCCCTGTCCTTCACAGACTCTCTTTCTCTCTCTCTCTCACACACACACACACCAAAAACATTCATCCACATCTCACAAATGATATAAATCACTGCTCGATGGACATACGAAATGATTGGTCCATGAAAAGGCAACGAGTGAGCATGAGGAATCAGGAAGAAGGATTGAGTTCGGTGATTGAGAGGATTGATGAGATATTGGTCTCGTCAGAAATGACGTCGGAAGTGGAGTGGGAGATTTTGTTAGCTGTTAATAATTTGGAAAGGGATATTGAGATCGAGACTGACAGAGGATGGGCAGAGCCGGCCCTTGTACTAGGCGAGCTGGGCGCATCAAATTTTAGATTCATGTTATATTGATATGAAAAAATATATGAAGAAAAACTGGATCTAATTTTATTTCTGGTAATGGTAGAAGATGCAAGATGAAGAAGACGATGTCAAAAATTGGAGAGAGTGTAAAAAAAAAAAATACCCTTTTATTATTGTAAAAGTTGTTGTGGGGGTCCTGCTTAGAGTAGGACACGTGACCAATAGATGTTAATTTTCAATTGTCTTTTAAAATAAAAGTCCAACTGTTTGCGAACTAGAAAATATATTTAGAATTATTGTTATGTGAAATATGGATTATTATTGTTAATTTTCTTATTAAAAAACGTAACTTTTATTAATTTATTATCAGTATTTATTCACATGACTAACTAGTAAATCAAGTTATATGTCAAATCACATGTGATTTATTACAAATCATATGTGATTTACCGCAAATCACATGTGATTTACCTTAAAAAAAAATTGAAAGTGAATCACATGTAATTTACTCATTTTTAGATTAAAAGTGAATCACACGTAATTTACATTTTTTTCATAATAGAGAAAAACAATAACATAATCACACGTGATTTTAAGAATTTGTTTTATAAAATGAAGAAATAAGTTGATTTGTAATTAAAGATCACATGTGATTTATTACTCTAAAGATCGAATGTGACTTGTAAAATCACATGTGATTTTTTTTTGTAAACTGTGTTTCTGACTCGACACGAGCGGCTAAAATCACATGTGATTTTGTGATTTATAAAATCGCACATGATTTTTAAAATAACAAATCACAAGTGATTCTACAAATCACATGTGATTTATACACGAATCACAACAAAAAAACAGAAGCATGTGTGATTTTCTCATTTTTAGATTAAAATAGAATCACGTGATTTATACAAGAATCACAACAAAAAACAGAACCATGTGTGATTTACTCATTTTTACAAATCACATGTGATTTTTTTACGAATCACGTGTGATTTTTATGGCTGTGGATTTTCAAAATAGGTCTGCTATTTGAAAAAGATTGTAGTTTATTTTTGTAAGACTTTAACTTTTTTCAATATGACCCACCAAATAATCACATGAGATTTTGTGCAAATCACATGTGATTTTACCGCAAATCACATGTGATTTACCGCAAATCACATGTGATTTACCGCAAATCACATGTGATTTTACGTTAAATTATTTTTTGAAAGTGAATTACATGTGATTTACTCATTTTTAGATTAAAACTGAATCTCACGTAATTTACATTTTTTCATAACATAGCAAAAAATAATAAACAAGATCACACGTGATTTCAGGAATTTGTTTTATAAAGTGAAGGAATAACTTGATTTGAAATTAAAGATCACATGTGATTTATTACTCTAAAGATCGAATGTGACTTGTAAAATCACATGTGATTTTTTTTGTAAACTGTGTTTCTGACTCGGCTAAAATCACATGTGATTTTTTAAAAACAGAATCACGTGTGATTTATACACGAATCACAACAAAAAATAAATCACGTGTGATTTTTTTACGGATCACGTGTGATTTGTCTGGACAGAAATTTTGAATAAAAAGTTCGTCGAAAGTATATAAAAGTGCATATCTATAGAAAGATGATTTTTTTCTCGTCGCGATGGTATATTTTTTGTAGGTTGAAGATTTACCGTTTGCAAGATATGTTGTTTTTAAAAAAAGGGTGGAAAGTGGGTTTTTTATTAAATGAGTTAGATTGACAATTTTGCCCTTCCTTTGTTATTTTTGGTTTTATCTCTACCGTTGGATGAAATTAAAATAGAAGGCTAGGATTTAATTATTTGTTCTTTTTATTTTTCTTGTTTGTCATTGATCTCACCTCATTTATATTATGAATTATAATTATAATATGGATCCCTTAGAGCACTTACAATAATAACGCCGGAACCGGCGTTAAAGCCGCGTTAACCGGCGTTATTCGGCGTTATTGTTTGAACTTCGATGTTAAAGTGATGTTAAACCACCGGCGTTGCCACACCAACGGGCGTTATTTGGTGTTTTTCATTTATGCCCTAAATGAGGGGTTGTTTTTGTAAATTGTTGGGAATGTTATTGATGTTATTGGGATGTTATTGTTGTGGGTGTTTTTTGGGGATGTTAATGTGAAATGTTAAAGCTGATGTGGCGCTGACGTGGACGGTGTTATTGGTGTTATTGTGTTACGATTGTAACTGCTCTTATACAATTAGTTAGTAAGTACGTCGTAGTCACCATCTCATGATTGAAGTTAAGACTCTAAAGACCCCTCCAATCATATTTTATCATCCATATTATATGCAGTTTAATCCCGTTTGATTAAATTAATTAAGCTCGTTAAGTGCTGCATTATAGTCAATTCATTCTTTCTAATTTTGATATATAGTTTTGTAAGATAATATAATAGAATATACACGTATAAAGTTTTAACACTACAACAATCGTGACTTTCGCAGGCTAAATATCAGAGCTTTCGCCGGGGACATGTCCCCTGCGAAACATATTACCAGGGACATGTCCCCGGCGAAAGCCCCCCGGCAATACCCTCTCGGGAATACTTTCCCCGGGGACTAAAACCCACTTTTACCGGGGACATGTGGGCCCCGCACCAATTCTACGCTGGTCAAACACGTCCGACGTGACACTTACTTTTGCCGTGGACGTGTCCCCGGGGAAAATGGTAAATTAAGATTATCTTTAACTCTTTCGCCGGGGACATGTCCCCGGGGAAACCCTTTGACCCATTTTGCAGAAAATTGCTGCAAAATGGGTAATTTCCAGATTTTTTTCTAAAAAAATCTACAATGTAACAACCTGTTTTCAGAACCTATTTTATGCTACAACAACGCAAATTCGCTAAACATAATATCATATATATATATCCATCAATTGATAACATAAAATGTGTTTCCAAAATCGCCAATGGTCCAAAACTATATATAATCTACCTATACGCAAATGGTCCAAAACTATACGTATAATCCATTTAGCGGGAATCCTAACCATGTTATTCTCTACAAACATATCCTAACACATAAGGCTCGAATTCGTGTTAACCAGGCGGTTTTGTCAGTTGAATTCCCATATCTTCTGCTTCTTCGGGTTTGTCCAAAGCTTAACATGCGTATTTTAAATAGTTTAGGGTTTTAGGTAATGAGAACTATCCAAACATCGGGTATCAAAAAGACCATTTAAACCATTAGGGTTGAATTGGTCATTTTTGTTAATATAAATAAACGTTTTTACCGCTTATTTGTATTAACAATCTCCCCCTTTTTGTTGATGACAAAACATAAGATTATTTTAAGGAAAAGCTAAAATTCGTAAGAGTTTGAAATTGTAGTTTTTACTTTCTTTCTCCCTCTTTTGTCTAAAACAAAAGACCTTTTAAAGAAAGCAACACTTTGTTTTTAAGATAAATGTGTGAAAAATAGAAAATAAATAAGAAATAAAAAGCAAGTAACGGGAAAGGATCTCGTCTACTCCCCTTGACGAAGTTCATCCCTATGTAAGGGCGTCAAGAAATTAATACTAATCTAGTTCATTTGCAACTAAGTTTGCAAAAGATTTCGTCAATGTGACGAATTTGCTCCCCCTAGATGATTGCAATTTTGCAAAAGGGATGTCATAAAATGTAAACTTAAGATTGCAAGTAATTTGCAATGTATTTTTTTGACACCACGCTCCCCTTAGCTTTAGGGTGTCAAATTCTTCATATGTTAGAAAACAAATGTTAGAAAAAAAGTATAATCCATAATTTCCTGCATATATGATCCAAGTTAGTAGAAAACTAGTTCCTTGTTTCACGGATCCCGCAGTTCCCTCCTAGTAGGGATCCGTCTAGGCAATTCTGAGGGATCCGTCTGGCTGATGAATAAAATCAACAAATGGTGGTATAACAAGAAATGTTAATACCAAAATGAAATATGGATTATATAAAATACTCATATACTCATAAATATAGCAAGTAGCATGTAATTTCATTTAATAAAACAAGAGTTATGATATACATGACTCTAAAAATAAGAAAATAGACAATACATGACTAGGAATTTCTAGACCAACTAACGCTTGATGCTAGGACACCACTAAAATTCTTCTAGCTCAAGTTTTGTTTAGGTTTGATCTCGTCTAAACGTTCGAGGAGATGATAGAACATGAAACGTTGGTCTTCTCGTACTTCATGTATCAAACTTTCAACATGTTGACAATGATAGCAATCTTTGTCATGGCTAGGTAGTGGTGGTGGATGAAATGAAATGGCTTGATGCGAAGGATCAAGTGAAGCGGCTTGTGGAGCTTCAAACGATGAAGGGATTGGTGGAGGTGCATTTGAGAATGGCTCGACCAAGAATGATGGTGGTGGTAAAGAAGTGTCAACTTCCATATGGTCGGGTGGTTGACTTTGATGATTTCTCATAATCCAAATAGGATTATATGATGGAGATGGCGAAAAGGAAGCCGGAGCAAGTGTTGACTCAACACCTTGATTTTGAACCATTATTCCTCCTAATGAGGAGAATGTTGTCGGCGGAAGCGGATGAGACGGCCTAGGAGACAAGTCTTCTAAATTGTAGAGGTGTGGTGATGATAGTGGTGATGTAAATGAAATTGCTCTAGGAACCAATGGTGATGGTTTAGTGGAGATGATATTGCTTGGCCTAGGAGGTATGGTGGTGTTTGGCATTGGTAGTTTTGTGGGTACTATCCTTTTGGGAATTGGTTTGATTGGATGATGAAGAATTCTATCATTTGTTGGCTTGACCGGAGATGATTCGGTTGAGGAGATTTCGTGTATAACACGAGCCTTTTTCATGGGTGGTTCTTTGGTGGATAGGTTACTACTTGGGGTTTTCCTCATGATGAGATGATTTCAAGAGGTTGCAAGAGCTGAAAGTTAAGATGAGAGTGATGACTATGGAGGTCCTAACAAGGTGGTTTATAAACTAAGAGATTTGGCAAGTGCATTTAAGCTTTAAGCCACTAGGATTCATTGGAATGTGCTGATTAACATGCACAAGAGTCAACTTCAGAGTTTGCACTGTTCAAGGAACTCATTTAAGATGAGATGGAGTGTTTGAGTTAGGAAGATGAGTTGAAATGATTGTTTTAGCAAGATTTGACCTATACTGTCATCCGGATCCCACTGTTCCCTCCTCGAGGGATCCGCCTAGGCTAATCCTAGGGATCCGGCTCTTAGCAGCTATGAAAGAGTGGAAATGATGTTTCTAAGATCTAAGACCTATATCATCTTTAGTGTTTCAGTCCTCCTAAGTGTTTTAAATGAAGGGGTGTTTGAGTACTTGAAGGTAATGAATGATGTAGCTAATGATTGTCATTTATGGAAGGATTTGGAACTTTCAAGAGTACCAATGGATGAGTAAGGATGACACTAAAGATTTAGAGTGTCAATTGAAGCTAAATGATCCTAGATATCAGGTTGTGTTTTAGGATAGTGTTTTGGAAAATATCCTAGAAGCTTTGAGATGGGAAAACTAGATTTTGATCAACTTTGATCAATTTTTGAGGTGAGGATGATTTATGATCAAATTTGCCATAATCGAAAGATTTCTAAGACTAGATGTGAGAGATCAAGTAGAAAATGAAGTGTGAGTTTTAAGAGCGGAAGAGTAATGGATTAAAACCGAAACGGTAGATCTACAAGCGTTTTAGAGTGTGATCTAGGTGAGTTATATATGAATAGGAAAGATTAACCTATCTTGATAAGGACTTAATTTGCCTTAAGACACTATGTTTAGCTTAGTGTGAGGTGTTCTAAGAATGTGTTTGAAATACAATACTTGCAATTGCATTTTCTGTTCGCCGGATCCCACGGTTCCCTAAGTGTAGGGATCCGTTTAGCACAATCATTGGGATCCGCCTATCTGCCAGCAGAACCTTTACTAAAGGTATGCAATGATCTTGACAATGCATTATATCTCAAGGATAATCTAAAGAGAGTTCTAATATCAAGATATCAAATGTAAGATGTTTTATTTCATGAAAGAAATTGGATTACATTGATAAAGCATGAGTACAAGAGATTTGATCCTATTTTGGAATACTACTAGGTTCCTTGAGTGTTTTCGCTAGAAGGATCATTATGTGATTGATGAGTGTTGGTGGAATCAAGAATGAAGAAAGTCTTCATGAGAGATATGTTTAGCGGTTCCATACTCTTGTTCACAAGTACGCATAAACTAACTTTGAAATTGAGGATGAAAGTGCATAACATTATGATAGAGGCGTGTCAAGAACATTCCATAAGGGATGAGTTTATTCTTGGAGCCTTGGAGATTTGCAATTCGTAAGAAGTAGGCGAGATTGTATGGTTGTTATGTTTAGCAAACAGTACAACATGTGAGCACAACAAGGTGAAGAATTTCTCGATTTCCCCTAAGGCTCCAAATATTTTCACGTAGGATGATTGCAAGAGGCTTGTACTCTTCTCGGATATCCCTTGTAAAGATAATGTTTGGATCGAAGTAATATGGTCGAGGTTTGCATATTATGAGATTTAAATCTTCCGGAGAGGGTATGTGTGAACAATATGGACTATTCTCTTCACGAAAGTTGAAGAGAGAATCAAGAGACCAATCTTCGGTGAAGGCACATTGTCCCTGATTTGGAATCCGGAGGATGTGAGCAAAATGCCCAAGGGTTAGAATGAACTTTTGGTTTTTGATATAAAACCAAAGGGATAGAGAGCGATCCTCGTTACGAACGATTTCGACTTGATGGAAGAATTCCATTATGAACCTTGGACATATCTTCTCATTGATTTCAAGAAGACATTCTATTCCTATGGCTCGGAAGGAGGTATTGATACCTTCTTCGAATTGTAGATATTGAACCCACGGACATGATTGCCAGGTGTGTTGGGTTCGAGAGAGATATTCGGAGTGTAGACGCTAGTGAGTGAAAAATCAAACTCATATTCATGCGTCATAGTTGAACCTATAGAGATGATGAATTAATAAAGGTAATGTTTGTGATCAACCTATGATTATCTAACGTTTTTATTAGATTTTTATTAACAATGGTTCTAAACAAGAAAGACACTTAACTCACTTATGGTTTTAATATACTAGTGGAGAATTACTTTTAGAAGAAAAGTGGTTTTTAATTTGCATGAAAACTCGTTTCTCCAAGAGGACGGATCCACGGTTCCTTTTCAAAAGGGATCCTTCTAGTATATTTTCCGAATCCGTGGATCTGTAGTAACAAAAGCATTTGATAAAACATAGGTTTTACAGCTTTTATACCACTAAATATATTTTATCCTACATTTTCTTTTAGCATGCATACATGACTTCTAATGTATCACTAAAGAATATAAAACATATAAATCAAAAGAAGTGACAAACACATTATGATAATAATAACCTAGATAAACTAGATCATTAATAATATTGCATTTCAATACTAAGGATGATACAAAGGATTGGGTATATAAACCCAATATAGATTAACAACACAAAGTAAATGTCTCCGTATGTGAACTTCATCATAGGGAACACAAGCGCGATGAGTGTTAGAGCGATGAGCACGAAAAGCGATGTAAACCATGTTGATGATGGATCTTCTTGGTTTCGATTGAGATGGAATGAGGAGGAAGATGAAGTTTTTGAATGAGAGGAAATTTTTGAAATGGAAGATTTGAAAAAAAATGAGGGTTTGATGAGATGGTCGACGGTGGGAGTATTTATGGGGAAGGAGGAATTTTGAGATTTGTGTTTTGTTTTATTAGAAGATATGATTTTTGGATTAAGTGAGATAAAACACAATTATTATAAACCATGATTTCTAGACGGAGGAGTGACACATATGTGTGAAAAAGCTTCCTAATGAAGCTACATGTAAAACATGTGTAAACACGAAATCTACTCAAATAAATGCCTAACAAATAACACTTATTTATTAAACTAATATCATTTAGATATAAGTGGAAAGTCATACCTCGAATGCACTTAGGAATGTCTTTACAAATGACACAACAAATTTCACTTAGACGATTCCCGTTCCTTTGCGTTTAAGATACCTTCTTAAGGAAGGTATTCTTGTTACCAAGCGACCCCTAAAGCTTGGTGGTTATGAGCTTTGACTAATCAACATGACAAGGAAGGTATTCTTCTCAATAGGATACTCTTTCTACTTCTAGTTTATTTTCTATTTCTTTGTAGGAGTCGAGATAACCGCAACTCCAAATAGTTTGCATATAGGCACACACTAGGCAAAAATGTTTCCAAAAAAAAATTTTGTGTCTGCTCGAATCACTAGACCCACGGATCCCAAAGCCTTCATGCCGGACGGATCCTCAAGGGAAGGATCCGTGGGATCCGTGAAACGTAAGCTTTTTTCAACTTCTATTTTTTTCACTTTGGATGAAAAATCCACATTTGTTTCATTTTTGGGAGTATGCTCTTTAATGCTTGTGTTCTCATGATCACATGCCTTGAATTAATATCTAATCATTAGATTTTAATCCACATTTTGGGTCAAGCATTCATTACAATGCTTTGTTTTTCTATATATAGAACTCCCAAAATGCTTGCATACTCCATCTCCTCCTCACAAACACACTACATCATGTCATTCAAAAACCCTTTAGGAGAATCATCTAGTACAAACAATCATGATATCCAAACATTTGTACTTCCACCATCCAAAATACCACAATCAAACTCTAGGATATCCGCACGGATTAGTATCCGATCTTGCTGTTTAGCAAAACAAACCTCAAATGGCTCATCCTCAACCAATAACTCACCACAAGATGCTTCCATTATAGCACCTCCCTCATCACCAAAAATTACACCAACCTCATCACCACCCAAAGTCACTCTTTTGGAACTCCTTAAGACTCCAACAAGATCTAAACAACCTAAACAAAAAAAATAGTCTTTTCAACACCCCCCACATCTCCAAATACTATTTTTCAAGATCTTGAAACATCACCACAATTAGCTCCCATCACATTACAAGAACACCTAGGTTCTTTTCCACCACCACTTACAAACATTCTGGACGTTGATCCATATTTTCCTATTTTTCCACCACATCTTCCGCATAACTCAAATCAAAACAACCCGGAAAACTTCCTCACTCATTACCCACATCACTTACATTGTGAACATTGTCAATCCACTAGGGACATCGCAATAGAAGTTAGGGAAGAAATGCGATTCATACTCAACCTCATCCTTGATCGCATCAATACCATCACTCATCAAAACCTCCATCCATAACCTTATGCAAGCATGGAAGGAATAACTACTACTATTTTCTACTTTTAGTATTTTTTTTAAGTCATTTTCAAGAACAAGTCTTGTTCTTATTTTTACATGCTTGTAAGTGGCATAAATACCACTACAATTTGTTGTTTTATTACAAGGCCTTGTTTACATACCTTGGCTCCCAATCTTGATTCTCGTCAATCACAAGATTATATAAGCATGTTACTAACCTTTCTTTTTGTAGGATCCTTATTTTTCTTCACTTGACGCCCCAAACAAGGGGGAGCTACCGTCAAGGGGGAGTTAGCGATTCGTGGACTATTTTTTCCACACTTTTATGTTTATTTCTTCCAAGGGTTAACTTCTTGTTTCGACAAAAAGGGGAGAAGAAGTAAACTTAGGGGCTTTCAAAACTTACATCTATTCTTAAGTTTTACTCATCATAACATTATGTTTTGTCATCAACAAAAAGGGGGAGATTGTTAATACAAATAAACCGTAAAAACATTTATTAATATTTTGCGATCTCTTTGTGTTTTGTTGATAACAAATATAATTTTGTCTTAAGTATAACTTTAAGGATACATGTTACTTTTGTAAAGCATTTACATATAGCCATTTAAATATAAAAATGTAGTAATTAAGCATTTGTTGTAATAGCTTATTAGGATGGGTAAAAACCATAACTCATGGACCATAACCCATGGATCTTAACCCATACCCAAGAAGACTAGATACAATGTATACTTAGATACATTGAATCTAAAGATAACCCATGGACCAACCCATGACCCATAACCAAAAAACCCATGGGCAAAGAGGATGCCCACGGATCCCTAGCTTTGTGCTAGCCGGATCCCTTGTGGAAGGGATCCGTGGGATCCGGGGAACAGTGAAGAATTTTGCCTATAAATAGAGAGTCATTTCTTCATTCTAACTCACCCCTCTTCTTACTAAATCTCTCATACACTCTCATTCTCTTCTAACATATAGATCACTTGATCTAGAGAGTTGTTCTTCTTTCTTTGTATTTGTGATCCTCATATAGGTCCTTCTCTAAGGCGAGATCACGAGCATTCTACAAGTCATCCAAGCAAGGGGTCCTTGATTGATTTGTCACTCCGCAAGATTTCTGTAGCAAAGATCTTGTATTAGATATTTCACATATTTGTTGTGTAATAGTTGTGTTGGTTTGGTCCACAGTGCTACGGACTCTAGATTTATCTTTGTACCGGAAAAAGTGTGACGCTGTGAAGGCTTCTCCGCCAAGTGAAGGAGTTTGTTGACATAGTGCTTGAACTCTCGAGTAGGTGACTCGGGGAGTGGAGTAGGGCAAGGAAGGTGTCCTTGTAGCCGAACCACTATACATCGGTTGTGTCTTTTCTTTCCCTTCGCTTTACTTTATTTACTTGCTTTATCATTAGATCTATACTTTCTCTACATCCATAAGATCTCACATATTAACGAATCTAAAAGTTTTTGAAACTAACTTAAAATGGCTCATCCTCAACCAATAACTCACCACAAGATGTAAAAACGTTTATTTATATTTTTCGATCTTCTAATGTTTTGTCGATAACAAAAGTAAGATCATTTTAACGAAACAAATAAAATACGTAAATTGTTTGAACTAATAGTTTTCTAACACACTTACGCTTTCACATAAAACACTAAAACAAGTACAAGTGATTTTATGCTTTAGATATACATATGTATAACAACTAGTGTTTACATATTGGGATAACATATACTTAACTAAGTATACACTAAAATGAGTAAAAACAAGTATATACTAAAATGGGTAAAAACGAATATATACTAAATAGGTAAAAACTAGCAAATGGTTTTGTCCCATAACCCATGGTTTTATTTATACCACTTAACCAAGTTCATTGTATCCTTAAGATACATTGTATCTAGAAAGAAAACCATGGATCAACCCATAACCCATGACCCATAACCCATAACCCATAACCAAAAATACCCATGGGTAAAGAGGAGCGTTCCACGGATCCCTGGCTTTGTGCTAGCCGGATCCCTTGTGGAAGGGATCCGAGGATCGTGGGAACAAGAGAGAATTTTCTATAAATAGTGAGCCATTTCTTTCCTTTTAGCTCACCACTTCACATATACTCTTTCCAAGTTTTAGATCTCTAACCTCGATCCAAGAGATCTATGTAGTTTGTCTTTTGTTTTTGTGTGATCTTTTAGGTTCCTCTTAAAGGCAAGATCACCACCTTTGAAGTCGAGCAAGCTCAAGTCCATGAGTTGCCATGCTTCCTCATCATCAAGGCTATTGAAGTCTTCTTGTTTATGATCCCTTTCTTTCTTCAAAGAAGTGTAGTGTTGAAGACATTAGTGAAAGATGTCTCAAGTGTCAAGACGAAGATATTAGTGAAGGGTATCTATCGTCTATAGGATAAAGCACTTGTCGTAGGTGCTTAGAAGTCAAGACAAAGAAGCATTAGTGAAAGGTGCTTAGAAGTCAAGACAAAGAAGCATTAGTGAAAGGTGCTTAGAAGTGAAGACACAAGACATTAGTGAAAGGTGTCTTGTAGATCTAGTCAAAGACATTAGTGAAAGGTGCCTTAGATGTACATTCTATATGGTGTGTTTCGATGTACAAGATAGACTTGTATTAGATCCAAGGATATTGATATCTGTGGAAAACTAGAAGGGGGGGTTGAATAGTTTTACCAATTAAAACTTCCTTTTAATCTATTTATATCGACTTATGTCAATCTATTTGGATGTGTGTGTTGGATGTTGATAAACAAGCATATAAAGGTAAGTAATGAAAAGATAAGAGTAAGAAGCACAAAACCACAAGACGAGTATTTATAGTGGTTCGGCTACAAGGACACCTTCCTTGCCCTACTCCACTCCCCGAGTCACCTACTCGAGAGTTCGTAATCACTGCACCAATCTCCTTATGGCGGAGAAGCCTTCACAACGTCGCTTACCCTTTTTCCGGCGCTAGGCTAACCACCGGTTCTTTCACTCCGCGTGAACCACACCTACACAACGTCGCCTACCCTTTATAAGGTACTAGGCTAAGTACCTAGTTCTTTTCACTCCAAGGTGAACTACACCTTCACAACGTCGCCTACCCTTTATTAGGTACTAGGCTAAGCACCTAGTTCCATTGCAATGGAGGAACTACTACCACACTACACCAACGGCTAATCCCAAAGGGGATCTACTCCTTTACAACATCATCAAGGATATCAATATCCTTGGATCTAATACTAGTCTATTTTGTACATCGAAACACACCATATCGAATGTACATCTAAGGCACCTTTCACTAATGCCTTTGACTAGATCTACAAGACACCTTTCACTAATGTCTTGTGTCTTCACTTCTAAGAACCTTTCACTAATGCTTCTTTGTCTTGACTTCTAAGCACCTTTCACTAATGCTTCTTTGTCTTGACTTCTAAGCACCTACCACAAGTGCTTTATCCTATAGACGATAGATACCCTTCACTAATATCTTCGTCTTGACACTTGAGACATCTTTCACTAATGTCTTCAACACTACACTTATTTGAAGAAAGAAAGGGATTATCAACAAGAAGACTTCAGTAGCCTTGATGATGAGGAAGCATGGCAACTCATGGACTTGAGCTTGCTCGACTTCAAAGGTGGTGATCTTGCCTTTAAGAGGAACCTAAAAGATCACACAAAAACAAAACTACAAACATAGATCTCTTGGATTTAAGGTTAGTGAGATTTAACTCAGGGGAGAAAGTATGTTAGAAAGGGGTGAGAAATAATGAAGAAATGGCTCACTATTTATAGAGGAAAAATCCCATCTGCTCCCGGATCCCACGGATCCCTTCCACTTGGGATCCGGCTAGCACAAAGCTAGGGATCCGTGGTACGCCCTCTTTACCCATGGGTATTTTTGGTTATGGGTCATGGGTCATGGGTTATGGGTTGATCCATGGTTTTCTTTCTAGATACAATGTATCTTAAGGATACAATGAACTTGGTTAAGTGATATATATAAAACCATGGGTTATGGGTCAATACCATTTGCTAGTTATTACCCATTTTAGTATTTACATGTTTTACCCATTTTAGTATTTACATGTTTTTACCCATTTTAGTATACTTAGTTTAAGTATATGTTAACCCAATATGTAAACACTAGTTGTTGTACATATGTATCTAAATCATAAAATCACTTATGCTTGTTTTAGTGTTTTATGTGAAAATGTGAATATGTTAGAAACTATTAGTTCAAACCATTTACATATTTTATTTGTTTCGTTAATATGATTTTTCGTTTGTTATCGACAAAACTTTAGAAGATCGTAAAATATAAATAAACGTTTTTACGGCTTATTTGTATTAACAATATCCTTGATGATGTTGTAAAGGAGTAGATCTCCTTTGGGATTAGTCGTTGGTGTAGTGTAGTAGTAGTTCCTCCATTGCAATGGAACTAGGTGCTTAGCCTAGTACCTATTAAAGGGTAGGCGACGCCAGAAGGTGTAGTTCACCTTGGAGTGAAAGAACTAGGTACTTAGCCTAGTACCTTATAAAGGGTAGGCGACGCTGTGTAGGTGTGGTTCACCTTGGAGTGAAAGAACCCGGTGGTTAGCCTAGCACCGGAAAAAGGGTAGGCGACGCTGTGAAGGCTTCTCCGCCATAAGGAGATTGGTGTAGTGATTACGAACTCTCGAGTAGGTGACTCGGGAGTGGAGTAGGGCAAGGAAGGTGTCCTTGTAGCTGAACCACTATAAATACTGCGGTTGTGGTTTTGTGCTTCTTACTCTTATCTTTTCATTACTTACCTTTATATGCTTGTTTATCAACATCCAACACATACATCCAAATAGATTGACATAAGTCGATCTAAATAGATTAAAAGGAAGTTTTAATTGGCAAAACTATTCAACCCCCCATTCTAGTTTTCCACAATTTTAACAATTAGGGTAGGATGGTGGATTTTGGGACCTAAACCATGATCTTGGCAGGGTGTTTGGGTCCACCCCTTTTCATGTGTAATAGCACTTTAACTATGTTAATGAGATCATGTTGTTTCATCTGCTTGTGATACAAAAGATTTGTTCATGTTTGCTAATTTAATTTTTGAATAGTGTGTGGTTGAGGGTTGGTGAAAACATGAGAATGGTGTTAGTGTGTCTAGTTAAAGTGTTATTATATTTACATCATTTTTTCATTTTCCTTTTTACGATCTTCCCAAACTCACCAACAATGTTTCCTATATATCAAACAACAAAATGAAGTTAGCGGTGACACGTTCGAGTCCGATGGTTTTAGGTATTTCTTGGTTCAGATACAGGAAAAGTGTACAACTCATTTTGTTACGGTTTGTTATGGTTACCGATGATGACGGTTGAATCTTGACGGTAGAAAGGTAGGCAAAGGGTTTAGCTTGCTTTGAGAGTTCATAACTGTGTGTGTGTTTTTAGTGTATGTTTTTAGGTGTGAAACTCTGTGTGTGTGTGTGTGAGAGTGAGAGAAGAGATGATAAGAAGAGAGATCAAAGGGTTTGTAATGATAGTGCTGGAATGGTGCCGAGTGAAGTGGGGTTAATGAGGCACCCTCACAAACCCTTTCATCTCTCGCCACCATACCATTACTATCATTACCAACCCATTCATCTCTCTTCTTATCATCTCGGCTCTCTCTCTCTCTCTCTCACACACACACACATACAGAGAGTTTCGCACCTAAAAACACACACTAAAAACATACACACAATTATGAACTCTCAAAGCAAGTTAAACCCTTTTGCACCACATTTCTACCCGTCAAGATTCAACCCTCATCATCAGGTAACCATAACAACCCGTAACAAGAAATGGCGCATACACTTTTCCTCAGATTCATCGGACCAAGAAACCGTGTACCTACAAGTGTCAAACCATCGGAGAAGCCACGGTCACGCCGCTAACTTCATTTTTGTTGTTTGATAATATATAAGAGAGAATTGTTGGTGAGGTTTTGGGAAGATCATTGTAAAAAGGAGAATGAAATGATGTCGGGAAATGGTGTATTAGAACTTTAACTAGACATACTAATACAATTCTCATGTTTTCACCAACCCTCAACCCTAGACACACTGTTCAAAAAGTCGTAAGCAAACATGATCAAATCTTTTGTATCACAAGCAGATGAAACAACATGATCTCATTAACCTAGTTAAAGTGCTATTACACATGAAAGGGGGTGGACCCCAACACCCTGCCAAGATCTTGGTTTAGGTCCCAAAATCCACTATCCTACTCTCCTACCCTAATTGTTAAAATGACCAATTCAACCCTAATGGTTTAAAGGGTCTTTTTGATACCAGAAGCTTGGATAGTTCTCATTACCTAAAACCCTAAACTATTTAAAATACGCAACGACATATCTTACTATTTGGTCTCGGCTGTGGTCGCGGCTTGGCCTCGGCTGTGGTAGCGGCCTGGCCTCGGCTTGGCACCCGTGACACCCTATATTCCTACAAGTATAAAAGCAAACCACATAATAAGTGGTCACAGATACATTAAATTGATTTCTATCTTCATCACAGTCAACATCAGAACACATTTTATATAGAGCTACCACTATATTCTTGAACGTTTTATGTTTCTACCACTATATTTTCATTGATGCTTCACTTTTTTATTTTAGGATATATATAATTTTACAACGAGGGTTAAATCATGATTTCTCTTAAAAGTTTATATCAAGTAATAAAAAAAATGTAACTCCTCCTAAAAACATTTATCATTTATGTCACAATAATATAACAATATCAATACTGCAATATTTATGGCAAAAAATACGATATATCAAGAAAGAAAATATATACTAAAAACATATACACAATGGGTTCATGTGGAGTTTCAAAGAAGTGTGAAGCATAAGGGCATCATTATGGGCTGCATTGCCCGCAGCAGACCATGGCTACCCATGTCGAATCTCTAGACCTTCTCCTGTACTTCAAAAAAAAAAATTAACCACATACCCCACAACCGGTATCAATGGCAGTCCGACGGTATAACACAAACCACAATACCTAAGCTTTTCAATCAAATCGGTATAACACAAGCTAAAATCGGTATAACACAAACAAAAACCCATGAAGCATTAACCAAATAAGAGATACCCACTTAAGATTACAACTATATAACAAAAACCCATGAAGCATTTATAAAAATTAGTAAAAGATACCCGCGCGGTGATGTAGTGGTGGTGGAGGCGGCGCGATGATGTAGTGGTGGTGGAGGTGGTGCGGTGATGAAGATGAAGGAGCTGAGATGAAGATGAAGGAGCTGATGTAGTGATGAAGATGAAGGAACTGAGGTGGGTTTTTTTTTATCTCATTTGTGAAAGCAGATCTTGGTTAATAATTAAGGTGATTTTTACGATTAGTTTTCGCCGGGGACAAAAACTTTGTTTGTCTTCTAGCAAGACTTTTTCCGGGGACATGTCCCCGGAGAAGGTTATGGCGGGATAAAGTAAAAAGATGGGAGGGAAAAATAAAAAAACGTGAAAAGTTTTCCCGGGGACATGTCCCCGGCAAAAGTTGTTTTAATCAATTTTCATATTAAAAAAAATCTTTATTATCGTTTTCAATAACTAAAATTAATAACACATATCAATTTAAATTTAACCTAAAAATTTTCTATGGTATATGTATCATGTTAAATGACCAAGTATAGGTGCTATGGTATACGTAACATGTTAAACGCCCGAGTATAGGTGCTATGGTATACGTATCATGTTAAACGGCCGAGTATAGGCACCTTGGTATAATGATCATGTTAAACGGTCGAGTATTGGTGCTATGGTATACGATCATGTTAAAATGACCAAATATAGGTGCTATGGTATACGTATCATGTTAAATGACCAAGTATAGGTGCTATGGTATACGATCATGTTAAACGACCGAGTATAGGTGCTATGGTATACGTATCATGTTAAACGGCCGACTATTGGTGCTATGGTATAATGTGATCATGTTAAATGACCAAGTATATGTGCTATGGTATACGATCATGTTAAACGGCCGAAAGTATAGTTGCTATGGTATACGTATCATGATAAATGACCAAGTATAGGTGCTATTGGTATACGTATCATGTTAAACGGCTGAGTATAGGTGCTATGGTATACGTATTATGTTAAACGGCCGAGTATAGGTGCTATGCTATACGTATCATGTTAAATGGCCGAGTATAGGTGCTATGGTATACATATCATGTTAAATGACCAATTATAGGTGCTATGGTATACGTATCATGTTAAACGGCCGAGTATAGTTGCTATGGTATACGTATCATGATAAATGACCAAGTATAGGGGCTATTGGTATACGTATCATGTTAAACGGCTGAGTATAGGTGCTATGGTATACATATCATGTTAAACGGCCGAGTATAGGGGCTATGGTATACGTATCATGTTAAACAGCTGAGTATAGGTGCTATGTTATACGTATCATGTTAAAGGACCAAGTATAGGTGCTATGGTATAACGATCATGTTAAATGACCAAGTATAGGTGCTATGGTATACGTATCATGTTAAACGGCCGAGTATAGTTGCTATGGTATACGTATCATGATAAATGACCAAGTATAGGTGCTATTGGTATACGTATCATGTTAAACGGCCGAGTATAGGTGCTATGGTATACGTATCATGTTAAACGGCCGAGTATAGGTGCTATGGTATACGTATCATGTATTTGTTGTTGTTGTTGTTGTTGTTGTTGATGTTGTTGATGTTGTTGTTGATGTTGTTGATCAAAGTAGTAGTTGTAAAGTCGACCATGTTCTTAGTTAACAAGATTATGGTTTCCAAACACCCCTTTTCCAATACTAAATTACACATGAATAAAGAAACAACTTGACAACAAAACGAAACAGATCAAACGAAACAACTCGGCAAGCAAACGAAACAACTCAAATGATATGATACACACGACATAGACCATAACAAACATCGCCCATTCAATTTTTTCCTCGCTACTTCCCCGCTAGAACCGCACCATCTTTTCCTTCCTTTGCTTGACGAATTGTTCAAACAATGCTTCAAGATTTGTTACCCTATTTCCGCTGCCATCAAATGTGTAATAGAACGGGCTTTTTTCAGCTTCATATTTTTCCTTCCTTTGCTTGACGAACTGCTCAAACATTGCTTCGCTTCCAAATAGTGTTTTCTCCTCCAACACCATTAGCTTCATTACCAAAATACACCCTCAGAATGGCTCTTTCCTTAACCATTCCGCACGCGGCTCTCATTAACGGGTCTATGTTCTTATAAGAACCATATTCATCATAAATTTCTGACCCATATGTATCAAGAACTCGAGTAAAGAGATATATCGACGATAAAACCAGTGACCACTCTTTTCCGCTGTAATCACCATTATATTGTTACGTGTTTTGTGAGAATTGACGATCGGGTTATTTATGTTTTTCCAAGAATCGGGTTTTAGTTATGTATTAATAGTTGCAATAAAGTGTATTTTTGTAAATATTACTTTTGCCGGGGACATGTCTTCGGGGAAAGGTTTGGCGGGAATTTTCCCGCGAACAATTAGCATGCTTTAGACTTTGGTCAGACTTTTGTAAACGTGAAATATACTTTCGGCGGACAAGTCCCTGAGAAAGGTTGCGAATTTTGATTAGCCGGTCAAAGTTTGGTAAAATCAACGTGATTTTCGCGGGGACATGTCCCCGCGGAACATGTGAGTTGAATTTTCCATAACAGGTCAGCGTATTCATGTGCCACGTCAGATTTTATTTTGTCATTTAGTGCCTTTCGCCGGGACATCTCGTCCCCGGCGAAAGTCTCCTCGCCCGTCCATCCGATTGTTGTAGTGTAAATGGATTCAAACGAATGCTTTTAGTTTGTAACTCTAAAATGATTTCATTATATTATTGGATTTATTAATATTATTTTAACATTAGAAAATCAAATATTGACTTCATGTTTTTTGGACAGATGGATTAGCATCACCCCCATTTGATTTTTGGAATCTGATAGAAAATACAGTGTTTAAAATCTCCATTTTATATGACTGGCTTAAAAACTTTGATTTTGTTTAAAACCATAATTGATTATGATCAAGTATTTGCATGTATAAAATGGTGTATCCAAAGTTTAATCAGTATAGTTAGGGCCGGTTTTGGATTTTCGGATGCTCCGGGCGAAAATTGATAATAGAACGTCAAAATAAAAGCTAAATGAACAGCGTATTCTTTTTGAAACATACAATGAGATCGTTTACGTAAGAGAATATCGTTCATTAAGAATACTTATAAATAATGTCTTTGTTTTTATTCATATTTACACAAATCTTTAACATCAATTATAATCGTATACATCGAACACAAACTTTGAAGCCCTAGACGGTCGGCCACTTTGCCCACCCTCAAAAAGACCTTGCAGTACAATGCAAACGTGATAACAAACACCGAAATTCATGTATATAGAACTTAATCACCATTTCAACACATTATGGCAATGTTGTGCATAAATGGCTACATAAATAACGTAGACTAAGTGTAATTTTAATTCTCGGGGCAAGAACTTTTAAATTAGGAATTATTTACATTTTAATCAATAAGTTGATATTCTTGAGACCCTCTAACCATATAATAATCCAAATAAGCTATGTTTTACGGCTGCTTTACAGTCAATGTGATACAGGGCATGTTCGAGCTCTCGCTCCTCTGGCTTAATCGCCGATTTTTCGATCAATATATGAAGTCAAGTGTTTGATTGATTCGAGAAGATTGAAGGGTAAAAAACGACAATTTATAGTTGTCGTAATCTATCTTTTAATATATGTATTTTTCTAATTTTTGCTAGAGATTTGTTTAGACTTATAAGAGTTGCTTTGTTTCTTTAATTTTGCTTTAGTAGAGATTCTTAGCTTTCCTTCTAAGACTTCCTTAGATTATTAATAATTGTAATAGTTTTAGGTTTTAGGGAAGTTATGATGAATTGAAGTAAAAATAGTGTTTCTCTTGAAGTCCCGTTTGAGCGCCCTTTGAGGTTTTATCAAATTCTTTTGTTCTTTGTTCTTGTGTGGTATTTTTCATTCACAACATTATCCGCCATCATTTGATATCAGAGAACACAGGTTCGGAGAAAAAAATCACGCAATTTCTTTTTGAATGAAAGAAACCACACAAGAACAAAGAACAAAGAAATTTGATAAACCCTCAAATGGGCCCAAACGGAACTTCAAGTGAAACACTCTTTTTAATTCAATTCATCATAATTTTTCTAAAACCTAAAACTATTACAATTATTAATAGTCTAAGGAAGTCTTAGAGAGAAAGCTAACAATCTCTACTAAAACAAACTTAAGGAAACAAAATAACTCTTTTAAGTCTAAACAAATCTCTAGCAAAAATTTGATAAATTCATATATTAAAAAATAGATTACGACAACTATAAATTGTCGTTTTTTACCCTTCAATCTTCTCGAATCAACCAAACACTTGACTTCACATGTTGACCGAAGAATCAGCTGCTAAGTCAGAGGAGCGACAGCTCGAACATGCCCTACATCATTCTCCTCCCCTTAGAAAAGACTCGTCCTCGAGTCTTGTCTTTCCATGCCTCGAACTCTAAAACTTTCTAACCCTTCTCCGTTTCCTTAACACGACTTTTCTTTGGAGAATCATGTTCCATCATGCCAACCATTCTATAAGATCATCTAGGTGAAGTGACATATTCCTCACTCACGTAACCGTTGCCTCGTTCGGCGACTCTACGATTAGTTTGATTTTGGAATCCATCTGAAGTTCCTTCACTTGTTTAATGAGGTCTTCATTCTCTACAACACGTGGTCCTTGTTGGTTATGCGGATACCGTTGTGAATGAAAAAAACCACACAAGAACAAAGAACAAAGGAATTTGATAAACCCTCAAAGGCGCGCCCAAACGGGACTTCAAGAGAAACACTCTTTTTAATTCAATTTATCATAACTTCCTTAAAACCTAAAACTATTACAATTCTTAATAGTCTAAAGAAGTCTTAGAGAGAAATTAAGAATTTCTACTAAAACAAAATTAAGGAAACAAAATAACTCTTATAAGTCTAAACAAATCTTTATCGAAAATTAGAAAAATGCATATATTAAAAGATAGATTACGACAATTATAAATTGTTGTTTTTTACCTTCAATCTTCTCGAATCAGTCAAACACTTGACTTCACATGTTGACCGAAGAACCGGCGGCTAAGCAAGAGGAGCGAGAGCTCGAACATGCCCTGCATCACAATATTTTCTTCTTAATTTTGAAAGTTCAGTTTGATATTATATACACGTTTAACATTTTTAATTTGATTCAAGCTACTTTAGTTCATAGCTCTAAAAAGGTGATATATATAATTTATTCATTAGTTTAATGCAATTAGCATTTTAGCAATATAATGACATTAGACAATCAAATGCATACATACATAATGACTTTAAATACATAAAATACAGAAATGCATACATACAGAATGACTTTAAATACATAAATATAGAAAAAGACAGACATATAGAGAATGAATAATAATTTAAATACATGCTAAGTATGATTTTGAACATTGCTAGCTTGGTACTTATGTCCCACAGTGGACTATCGATTTTAAAAACATTTCTACTGAAAAGAACTAGCTACCAATAATCGAATGATTAGCTATTAATTAATCAAGTCAACCCACACTAGCAAAGTTCTCAATAAAGGGTATAAATATCTTCTCAAACATCTCCATTTTCACAAACCACATCCAAAACCTTCTTTTTTATACTTTCATCAATCTACATACTCATTAGCCCTTTAATCAAAGAGTATGGAGTCTTTCGGAAGCTTTTTCGATGAAGAATGGGAAAGTTTGAGCAAAATGTTTTCTTGTGATCAATATTCCGACCACGGTTTATATTCAAGTGAACAAGATCATGGTTTGAACTTTGAAATTCCTTCCTTTGTTTCATCTCTTATTACCGAAGCTAACAATGCTAACTCGTCGTTCATCGACCATAATGATTTTCACTATACTTCTGAAAATGTTAACTCTTACCATTATTACTCTCAAGAAACTAGCAACAATGTCAATGAATGTGTTGCTTATGATGGATCAGCCTCTCTTTCCTACCCATCATCTAATACTATTCCTTTACCAACAAATGGTGTGTATGAACACGAGTCCATGAATCTTTATAACGAAAACAATAACATCTCATCATTACAAGCCCCAGTTTTTTCTGATGATTCAATGGAACCGATGGTGCCAAATGCTGATCAGTGCACACATATGGCCGTCAATAGGAAGATCGAAATGCCAGAATCGCCATTGGAAGACAAAGTCAACGAAGATAAACCGGATGAGAAACCAAAGAAGAGAGCTAGGGTTACCAAAGATAATGTGAGTATTAGTATTTTATGTAGTTATTGTGAGGGTGTGGAATTAATATAATATCTTTCAATCATATCTTTAAGGAAAGTTTATTAAAATACTTTTCTTTGAACAGAAAAATAAAAAGAAAGCGCAGCCAAAGAAGAAACAAAAGGTCATTGATTCTGCGTCAAACGAAAATGGGATTGATGGAGAAGATACTAATGTCAACAAAGGAGGGAATGCACCAATCGCGAGTTCAAGCTCATGTAGCTCTGAGGATGATTTAAATGGTGGTGGAGATAACGTGAACTGGAAAACAAGAGCAGGTCGAGGTGCAGCAACTGATCCGCAAAGCCTCTATGCAAGGGTGAGTGTCTATATTACTAACGCTTGCTTCCATTGTTTTTTCTTTTCCAATCCGATGAAGTTGTTCTTTTGAATTGATGACGACTAAATCAATATTCGGTTTCTTTTGGTTTACAGAAAAGAAGAGAAAGGATCAATGAGAGATTGAAAGTACTTCAAAATTTGGTACCAAATGGGACAAAAGTTGACATTAGCACAATGCTTGAAGAAGCTGTAACATATGTGAAGTTCTTGCAACTTCAAATTAAGGTATATAATTAATCAATATGAAACAGCACATCCAAATTTAATGATATAAAAATCTGATTGATGAAAACATATATATACAATTGTGCCTAATCAATATTATAAACGACTTCATTTTAATGATCTTTTAAAATGCATGCGAGTACAACAAGATATTATAATGACAAAATATAGGTATAATATATGATCATCCTATATATTTTCTTGTATTAATTCCTTTCTTTTATGAACTTATTGCAGTTGTTGAGCTCTGATGAAATGTGGATGTATGCTCCAATTGCTTACAATGGAATGGACATGGGTCTCTATCAGAGGCTTTCACAATCCTAAAATTAGGAAACATTTTTGTTCCTAATTACTAAATAAGTTAAAGTACAAAGAAGAAAAAACTGTATATTAGTGTTCAGATTTGTTCTCCCTAATTGTAATTATCAAATTCATTCTTTTTTCTGCGCATGAGAAGTAACTCTCATGGTCTTGATTTATATGTTTGCCAACAAAATGTCGTATCGAATATTGATTAATGAAATCCTTGGTGACATTTATTTTAATGTTTTGTTCTTCAAGCTGAAGATTCATGGCATATTTCATTCTGATGGTCATAAATTAGATTTTTATATAGAATAAACTCATTCTAGATCATGGACATATATGCTGTGTACCTTTTATAACGATTTACTACGAGTTGCAAGCTGGAGTTTTTATTTGTATAAAGGTGTTTAAAAAAGTAGTTAAAGGTACTAAGAACAATTAAATGAGGATCATTGGTTATATTAGCCAAAATGACAATTGTAGAAAACTGGAACGGGGATAGAATAGTTTTACCAATTAAAACTTCGTTTTAAAGTATTTAGATTGACTCATGTCAATCTATTTTGAGTGTGTGTTGGATATTGATAGTATACGAATATATAAACTATGCTACAAGATAGAGAATGAGATACACAACCACAACACAAGTATTTATAATGGTTCGGCTACAAGGACACATTTCTTGCCTTACTTCACTCCTCGAGTACCCAGCTAGAGAGTTTGTAATCACTACATATCACAAGCTCCTTTAACCGGGGGAGAAGCCTTCACAACGTCGCTTACACTTTATCCGATACAAAATACCGGGTTCTTCACACAAGGTAGAACCAAACCTACGTCGCCTACACTTTATCCGGTATAAGGCTAGATACCGGGTTACATTACAATGGAGGAACCAACACCCTACACACCAAGTATCACAACGTACTTCGACACCCCATATCGAATACACCTATTAGTACAATACACTAACACCTTCAACTACACAACACACTAATGGAGGAAGAGAAGAAACATCAAGAGGATTCACTTCAGTGATCTTGATGGAGAAGAAGCTTAGCAACCCATGACCTTGAGCTTGTAAATCTTCAAGAGGTCGTGATCTCCCCTTTAAGAGGAACATAGAGAATCACAAAGAGAAAAGCTACATAGAATATCCTTAGATCTGAGGTTAGAGGGTTTAGAACACAAAGAGAAGATATGTCTAAAAGGGGTGAGCAACAAAGAAGAAATGACTCGCTATTTACAGGCAATTATGCCTACTGTTCACCCGGATCCACCGGATCCCTTCCTGAAGAGATCCGACTAGTATAAACCCAGGGATCTGGCTATCTGATGAAAACAGACTGGGTCTTGGGTTATAAACCAGGTTATGGGTTATGGGATATGGGTAATGCACCATGGGTCATGGGTACCCAACTCGATACAATGTATATAGAAAATGGGTCATGGGTTTAACCCAATGATGTCATGCATGATGTAAATGCACATGGGTCATGGGCGTGGATCATTGGCATGGGTTATGGATCATGGTTTACCCAACACATATATATTACAAGATACATTTGAACTAGCATGTATTTTTATAAAATGTAAGTAACCAAAGTTACTTGTAAGTGTTTCATAAAAATGGTTTTGGTTTTATATAAACTATTTAACTAAACATGTTTAACGGTTTATATGTTTAGTAAAATATGTTAGTAAACTATTTGCTCAAAGCTTTACGTATTTTATTTAATTTGTTAAAATGATTCTACGATTGTTATCGACAAAACATAATAAGATCGTAAGATATAAATAAACGTTTTTACGGTTTATTTGTATTAACAATCTCCCCATTTTAATGACAAAACATAAAATTATTTTAAGTAAAAAATAAAATTCGTAAAATTTTGAATTTGAGTTTTTACTCTTTTCTCCCTATTTTTGTTGAAATTAAAAGAGTGTCGAAAGGAAACTAACATGAATAGGTAGAAGAGAAAGAAATTTAGAAAATTTTTAGAAAGAGGTAGAAGAGAAAGAAGTTTAGAAATTTTAGAAGAGAAGGAATTTTAAATTTTTTAGAAAGAAGTTTAGAGAGATGAGAAATGTAAGATAATGCATATTAGCTCCCCCTTGACGAGTGCTCCCCCTTGGTGAGGGTGTCAAGTAATTAGGAAGGCTACGGCGAGAGTATTGCAAAATTTTGAAATGTTTTTAGTTTGACGAAAGCTCCCTCTTATTGAAGGCGTCAAGTACTCCAAGTGAAGTTTGAAAATCTACAAAAAAAAAATGTTAGAAAACATGTATATGGTGTATTATTTCCTGCAAATGAGTTGAATTTGTAATCTTTTAGCCTTCTAAGTGCCCAGATCCGTCGAATCCTTTTTAGAACGGACCCGCTGGGTATAAACTGAGGGATCTGGGTACCTGCACCTTGTTAGCAGCAGTAAAAGACAAATATATGGTATGGAAGTCCAAGGAAACAATTTATAATCACGCCAACATTTTCACACCAACATGTTCACATAAACAAGAGGCACATAATCAAGTAGATTCATTTAATAAAACAAGAGAAATGATACATTCATGGGTCAATTCTCTAAAACTAAGAAAATGATCTTAACAAGAAAAAGAAAAGGAAAAGGAATCCTAATAGCATAGTCTAGTCCTAATGCTAGAGGAGGAAGACCACTTGTACTTGCACTTCAAGGTTTCAATGGTTGGGTAGGTTTGTTGATGTCATCTAGACGTTCAAGGAGATGGTAAAACATGAAACGCACTTCATCACGTAGTTTATGAACTAAGGTTTCGACATGTTTACAATGATAGCAATCCTCATCATGACTTGGAGGTTGAGGTGATGAGGGTATGTGTGGACCTAAGAGGGAAGGTTGTGGAGGTATGTTTGATGTACAGGGTTGTGGATGCACATTTGAGGAAGGTGGAGGCATATGTGTAGGTGGAGGAGGCAAAGATGTGTCAACATCCATATGGTTCGATTGTGGTAGTTGAAATCTTCTCATAACCCAAAAAGGGCCATTTGAGGGTGGAGGATATATGTGTGCTAATTGTTGTGGAGAGGTAGGAGGTGTGGTAAATGAGAGAAGTTAAGGTTGAAGAGGTGAGGTTTGCATTGGTTAAGCTGAAATAGGAGTGTTTGGTTTACTAGATAATGGCGCTGGTTCAAGATGAGCAAGTTGTGGTGATGTTTTTTTGGTGGAAGCAAGTTTTGGTAGTTCAATAGATGGAGGTGTTTGGATATAACTGGAAAGTGGTGTTCTAGTTAATGGTGTTTTGACAGGTGAGGATTCGGTTGAGGATATTTCATACACAATACGTGCGATTTTTGTTGTTCCATTTAACTTGGTTAGAATTAACAACAAAGTTAATCTATCCAAGCTCCATGGCTTAACAATTTTGTTTGAAAAACAGTTTAACAAGTTAAAACGTAAAGTAAAATAGACAAGAGTTTTTCAACGTTTATATTCTTATTAAAAGTTAATCAAATAATATATTACCCAAGTGCTTGCGGAACATCACTTGGGATTGAATGACAATGTATGGTTTACTCCTTACTAAACTTAAGCTAATGTTAAGTACAACTATGCGAACCAACTGAGCTAGCCTCAGGGACTTAGTTATATTTGGAGGAGTAAAAGGGCTTGTGAATGTCAAAGCATTTAGTGCAAAAGCATAACCCTTTTACTCCACCTTATGCCTGCTATTTATACAAGTATGAAATACAACCGTTTTCCTAAAAGACAAGACTGACATAAGCTTCAGAAGATAAAATACCTTACGTATTTTGTCTCTTTTACACAAAGCTATTTCTAGTAAGGAACAAGTTTGATTTCCTAGTGTCAATATTGACACACTCTTGGTATTTTATCCATTCAGGGTAATTTGACCTTTGCAGATAAGGACACTCTCTTATCCTTCAAACTTATCCCGCTTTATCCCGCCTTTACTTTAGTCTTCAAGTCTTCAGGCTTTATGACAGCAGCCTTTTTGAGGGGCTGGAGCTAATCAAATGTAGTATAGGGGGTTTTTCCAAGTATTGCAGAAGAAACTGCAAACCTGGGTCGTTCTTCCCAACGAGGCTGTGATGGTACTCAAAACACGGGTTTGTGATCGGGTGATTTGGACAGAAAAAGGAATATGAGTGAGTGAGTGATTAAACTAAGGAAATTAAATCTATAAAAGACTTTGAAGTCATTTTAATTTTTTTTAAAAGCGCTTAACGCTTAAAACCTAAAACGTGACGTTTAAATTAAAACTACGTAACGCATTTAAATAAAACGTAAAAATAAAGAAGTAAAATACCTACGGATATGGAAAATACATTTTTACAATCCTAATTATACTAGAAAATTATTAGAAAAATAAAATTATTTTAAAACTATTTATCTAATTATTATTAATTAAAAACTATTTTTAACTATTTAAAAATACATTAAAATACAAGAAAATAGAAAATTAACCTAAAAATGAAATTATAAATTGGAAAATTATAAAACTAATGTTAAAACTGAAAATATATTTTTTAGACTTTTTATGTATTTATTATTAATTAAAAATGATTTAAAAATACTTAAAAACTAATATTAAATAAGAAAAGGACTAAACGAGCTAGGAAAAATCTGGAAATTTTATGGAAAATCTAAAATATTATACTAAGCCTGGAAAAAATATAAAAAGTTAGATAAGCCCACTAATAAGCTGAATTGGGCAAATAAGCAGTTTGAATAAGCACTAGAAATAAGCAATAAGCTATCCAAAAACTACCATAAGCTACTACAGCCTAAATCTAACCTAAAATGAGCTAATGCAACTGATTGGGACCTAAAAAGCACAAGCTAGAGAAAAAAAAGCTCGAGACCAGATTTCAACTCTCAAAATGCCAAACGGCCCTTAATCACCTACTTTAAGCATTATTTAAGCTAGCTAGAAAAAATCACAAAAATTAACTAAAATCACCATGAAACTAACAACCTACCAAAGTGTCTAAATCCAGAATTTCAGCTGAAATGGACTTAAGATGAATTTGTGAAAATTCCACAAAGTTTTGTGAAAAACCACTTTTTGCACTTTTGACTATTGACCAGATTTTGCAAATTTTGACCAAAATGAGTTTTGAGATCAATTTGTCAACTGATTATGCTAAATTATGATGAAATGAAACTAAGTTAAGCTAGAACATAAGCAAATAGCTAAACAAAGAGGGGGAAAAGCAGTTGGCTAGAATTTAAACTAGGGAATCCTTAAGACTAGAAAAAGTGGAAATAAGCAATAAAGGGGTACAAGAAGCACTTAACAAGCTAATCTATGCTAAAGTTATTCTAAATCTACTAATAAGCAATAAAAGGCACTAAATAAGCTAAAGGGATGTCTAATAAGCACAAAAAAAATAAAAGAAAGAAAGGGGCTGCTGTTGTGGTTTGCAGCTGAACAGGCCAAAGGGCTTACTTCGGAGCTTATTATGGATAAGCTAGAGAGTGAATCAGTTCCTGAGCTTCTGGGTAGTTGAAGTCCACCAACCCAACTTAATATTGCCCCACTATCTGGTCACTGAAGAGCTCAATATAGCTTATAAATAAGCTTAGTCAACCTTGGGATTTGACTGAGTGACCTGTGCACAGAACAATAAACTGGCCAACCCACCCACTTTCAACCCACTGCAGCCCTAGTAAAACATTTTTGTGAATTTTTTCCTTTTGACAGTGATTACACAAGCTAGTGAACTCTCTATTTTTATTTTTTAAAATTTTTTTATCCCAACTAAACTTGACTAAACTGCTTAATTAAAAGCTGACAGAAGGCAACTTTTTGAAACCAAAGAAAACTTTAAACTTGTTGTAATCTTGTAAAAACCTTTTCCAACTCTTAGAACTTGACTCAGATGCAAAAATATTGTTTGACTTCACTGGTCAAAGTGGGTAAAACCACTTTGACCCATTTAAAAAAAACTTTAACCAAACACTCCTTTACTGAGATTTTAGCTTACAAAACAGGTTTTCAAAACAGAAACTTAGATATTTTTTTTTTGAAAACTGAGTTAACTAATTCAATAGACCTGATAATGTAACAGAATTGAGTAATCAAGAACACTTTTGAAATAAGCACTAAAGTGCTTATTTTATCAAAATAAAACAGATTCTGGGGAAAGAAACTTGCATTCAAATAAAAAGTCGGTACATTTGAAACATGAAAAACTACAAATTAAATTTTTGAAAAATAAAAACTAGACTAAAACTAGAAACTAAATTAAAACTAAAAACTAACTGCCTTATAAATTCTTGGCTACAATGTATTTATACTACAACTAAGATAGGGGTCTTCTTCTTCTTTGTGCTTCTGCTGATCAATCTCACCCATCCATCGGTTAGGTACACACCTTGAGCAACTGAGCCATTCGTTTTGGTTTTGGCGCCAAATTCTTACCTGCTTAATCTTTGATTAGAGTGTTAGGTTGACTAAGCATTAAATGCTTCTTGGAGGTAGTGGAGGATGAAGGGACATGGTGGGAGGATTGGGTTTATTTTGGGTTATGAATTAAAAGGGTCCGGTTTGGTTTGTTGTTAACAAAAGGACCATTCTTGCAATTTTAGCAAAATCAAAGGATGAATTGCCATTTTCCAAAATTTATCAAAAGGACCAATTTTGACAAGTTTAAATTACCAAAGGACCAAAAAGGTTAATTTTTTCAATTTAAAATGTCCGTGGGTAAATTCGTCAATCTTTGAAACTTCAAGGACTAAAGTTGCCATTTTGCAAAACTGAGCTTTATAAGGCTAATTTTGACAACTTAAAAATTCCTGAGGGCCTTTTATGGAAAATTACATGTTTTGAATAACCAGGGACTAGATTTTTACAATTATTGAATAAAACACGCTCTAAATATTTTTCTCATCTTTTTGAGACTTTTCAAAGTGTTTTTGACTGTTTTTGCAGTGCAGAAGGAACAAAAATGATGAGTATTTACACACTCATCACTTTACGTCTTCAGTCTTCATAGTTGGTGAGGAGTCTGGGGATTCAGTGAGCTATTGTCATTACTCACTGAATCCATCATCTTCTTCTTTGGCTCGGGTATCATTCACTAAGTCCCACCTCACTGAATGGAAGACCTTTCTTCTTAGGCTTGTCATGAGCTTCTTAAAGATGACTCACTAAACAACTGTTCATTTAGTGACTTGTGTATGTTTAAGGTCACTAAATACTTAGGTTATTTTATCTTCAAATCCTTGTTTCAAGAAGTTTAGGAATTCACTGAACCAACGGTCTCCCCCTATTTGGATATAAACATAGCCTAAGTATTTCTAAGTTCAGTGTGAGTGAGCAAAGGTCTTCTTCTTATCGAAGATTCTACAAAGCAACTAAGGGACACTGAATAACATAAAAACATCATTGTTCATTAAAAATATATTACATGGTCCTAAGTTACAATGTGAAAATAAAAGATAGTGGTGGTGCATTAGATGTTGTTCTAATCCAACTGGTATCCAAGGGCTTCAAGCTTGGTTTCTTGGACTTCAGCTTCTCCTGATCAGGGTGTGCACTAATCTTGATCCTTAGGTCATGACTGAACCTTTTATTATTTGGAATTTGAATCTGGGTGGCCATCACCAAGAAGCCAACCATTGCTTCAATTCTTGCTTTGTCTATGTCGCTCCACCTTTGGAAGGCAGGTTCGCCAAATTCATCAGTGAAGAATAGACCTCTCTCAGGCTGTTCAATGGCTAAGTAGTTCATAAATCTAACTCCTTTAGGTAGGGCTTTGTTGCAGTCTAAGCCATGAATCTTGACCTCTGGTTCACGCTCCAGGTTCTTCCTCTTTCTTCTAAAGGGCTAAGAGGGAGCAGGTTGATCTACTAGGGCTGGAAGAAGGGATTGAATGCCAAGATCTTCAAGCATTTTCTTCAGTCTATCATATCTCTTGCCCAGTGAGTCCATCAGATCTTTAACAATTATATTCTTTTTCTTCTATGTGATGGGACCCAGTTCATCCAGTTCAAAGGATTCCAAAGTTAGAAGATTAAAATGGATCATGAACCTCAAAGGTTCTTTTGTCACTTACTCTACAGACACTGAGGACTGCATATTTGGTGTTGGGGTGAATCCTGATATCAGAAATAGTTTCAGGCCTTTTTCTGCTTGTCATTAACCAATTGTAATGATCAATCCTTTTCTGTCTCCGTTCAGCCATCCTCTTTTCTCTTTCATCATTTTTCTTCCTGAGGGCAAGTAGTTCAACATCCTGAGCTTTTTTTTACCTTTTCACCAGCTTGTCCACCTGCCAGTGTCTTAGGATCAATACCAAGCTTTCCAGCTTCTTCATGAACAACCTTGATCAGGGCAGCTTTACTCATCCTTTCTTCCTCAACTACTTTCTTTATTAGTTCTTCCTTTGCAAGATAGGCATTCATCTCTTTCGCAGTCAGGTGATATAGTATATTGTTGATCACATAAGGTATCCTGATAGGTGCATCAGGATCCTGGCTGACTATTCTGGAAGCAGGCACCAGTTGAGTTTGTTGCTCAGGCTTAAGTGTTGGGAGGATACCTTTGCCTTTGTCTTGAGGAGGAACTGATGATGATGGTGTTGTTGTAGTGGTTGGACTTATGAGATTGGAACAACTGAGGTTGGCTCCACCTCAGTGTGAGAAGGAGTTGGTTCACTTGTAGTAGCTTCAGTGACTTTCTCCCCTTCAGCTGTTGCTTGGAACTCAGTGAGAGCAAGAGTTGGCTCGGGCACTGAAGTTAAGGGAGCATATTTTAGATATCATGGACTTGATATCCAAAGTGTCCTGCTGAAGACCAGTGAACTTTTCCTCAAGTTTGGCCTGAGAGGTCTCAAGAGCTATCATTCTAGGCCCAAGATTCCAGGCCATAAAATTTGAAGACTTAGCCAGATTTGCCACATTCGTTTCCAACAAAATGAGAGAGCACTGGATCGCTTCTACTGATGAACTTAGACCTTGAACGTTGGAGTTGTTGAGCAGTGTGATGAGTTCAATGAGGCTTGATGGGTTCTTAACCTATGTTTCAGTAGCCTCTACAACCTTCTTATTCAGTACAGGGTCATCTTTAACAGCTTCTTTGATGGTGTCAAGTTTGGTGTAAGCATCCTGAAAGGCCTTGAGAAACTTTTTCAAGTGCTCATCCAAGGTGTGAAGAGCATGGTACATATGTTCCCTATGTTCACCATTATCTTCAAAATTTTCAACCACAGAAGCTTTGAGATCAGCATAGCTAGCAACAGCTTCCACATGCTGATCCCATAGTTCATCAGTAACACCATCAAACAGTTTATGAATCGCCTTCTTTAGGAACTTAACCAGTTGTATTTCAGTGAGAGGAAGAACATTATCATATTTTCTTAGTTCTTCAGGGCATGAAGATGCTGCAGAGTCAGAAGAGTCATCATTAGGCTAGAAGGGTGACTCTTCAACCTCTTTTGGATCAGACTGATGTTCTTATTCAGTGGGTTGAACATCAGTGTCCATATCATCGCCAGCAGCAAGAACTTCCTCTTCACTTTCAATATTAAGCTCCTTATCAAATTAGAGAAAAGCCTGAACATATGCCACAGATAGAAAGCCAGTGGGGGTTATGGGTTCCGTATCAGTGGGTGGTTTTTGTCCCCAAAGGACCCTTCAGACACTGATGGGTGTTTCCAAGTGTCATCACGGGGATCAGTTTGTTTGGTTGTGAGTTCCATAGCAGCGGGGGGTATAGTTCCCTCTGAGTCTTTGTCCCTTCAAGCACTGATGGGAGTTTCCCAGTTCCATCACTAGGGACGATAGAAGTGAGATCCCTATCAATGGGTTTTTTATTTCCCCTTAGGTCTTTGGGATCAGTTTTTGTACTCTAAAACAAAAGCTTTGATTTGCGAATGTCCTTGATAAGGATTTAAAAGGTACACTTTTGAGGGGTCATTTAAGCCCTTAATCGACTACTTTTATATCCGTTACTGCTTAATTTTGTTCCTTTTCACTTTTTAGGTCTCTTGAAGGCAAAATGTTGGAATGACGCTTATTTGGACGAAAAGGCGTGAATATATGAAGAAAATGGCTAAAGTCAAGATCAAGACATTCAAGCTGCTGGAAGTGCACCCGACGGCATCACAAACAAAGAGCGATGCCGTCCCTATAATTGTGACGGCTCAGGAGTGAAATTGCTATTTTTCACCTGACGGCGTCAGGCTTTGAAGAGTAGGGCGTCACGAAGACCTTTTCCCTCAGACAGCCTAGATCCAGATTCAGACGGTGTCAGGAGTTGAAGCTGACGGCGTCACAGCCACAACGTGACGCCGTCCCAAAGTTTCCTTGGTCAAGAAGAAACCCTAATAGCGGCGATCTGACGGCGTCACAATTAAAGGTGCCGCGCTTGTAACTCTATATATAGAATTGATTTTCAGACTTTTAGAAGAGGTAGATTTGGGTAAAACCTAAAACGATTTTTGTCCGGTTTGGACAGTATCTTAGGGTTCTCATACCCTATTTTACATCAAGATAAGTTATTTACTTCATTGATTTCATTATGTCTTCGATTGTATGTGTATGCTTGCATGTTTACCATGTCCGGCTAATTTACTTGTGTGTTTGCCTAGATCCATGAAACCTAGTTATTAATTATTGATTGGTTGTCTCTTATCTTAATTGTAATTGGCTTAGGATTGCAATAGGCCATCATTGTGTTTTTAATGCTTGAGTAATCTTTGTGAACCTTAGTTTATGATCACATAGAGTAATTGTAGGCTAAAAATCCAAAGATAACCTTAGAGTTAGTTTATGAATCCTAGAGATTTTGTAGGAAATAACCTTAAGGTATTCTCAAAGAGTTAGGGAGAAAAGCATACCTTACGACCTTAGAAGACACAACGCGTTAAGAATAAGGACGTGACAATTAAACCATCAATAAAAGATAACTAGGGAGTAATAGTATCTAGGTAGACACATTTTAATCATCATCGAGCACACACATCAATGGACATAGACTACCCCTTAGTTAGTTAATTAGATAATTAGATAGTAGAGTAATCGGTAGAAGTACCAACCCCCAAATCCAAACCCGAGATCGTACTTTCAATTTTCTAAAAATATAAAAAGATAAAAAATAATCTTCCTTAACCCCAACCTTAGCGTAGTAATTTCTCACTAGCATTCATATTCCCCTGAATACGATATCAATCGAGGCTTACCCTAATACTACACTACAACAATTAGGTTCCTTTGCCTAGGTGGTTGAAAAACTTGCTCGAAGAAAAGGAAGTTTCCTTTGACCCCGAGCAGCGTTATGCAGTATCAAGTTTTGCACCCGTAGGAATAGAATAGCTAGTTAGGAGTCTATCTCATTTAGGTTCCCTTGCTTGATTCCTATCAAGTAAGTTTTTTTTTCTCATTTTTAGCCTCCTCGTAGTCTATCCCCCTTCTTCGTGACCTTTGTTTGTAATCTTATCACTTTTCATCGTGGAAGGTGATAATCAACCACCACTCATCAATCCACCACCAAATAACCCGCCAAGAGGCCGCACTCTTGGTGAATACTCTAGACCAAGCAACCTAGGCTATAGGAACACCATTGAGCTCCCCAATCAACCTTAAACTACAGCCCTACGATCCGACACCATCCTGTTGGTGCAAAATGGATGTGCATTCCATGGAATTCGTTCCGAAGATCCTAATCAGCATCTTAAGGATTTCCTTAAAATCTTCGATTCCATCGAACTCGATGCTACTACTGGAGACCACGCAGCTTGTGTCTCTTCCAATTCTCTCTACGGGACCAAGCAAGTAATTGGCTTGAGCGACTTCCCGCCCATCTCTCAAGTTGGGATGATCTCACTACTCGTTTCCTTGCCCAATTTTTCCCACACGGAGAACTACTAAGCTTAGGAATGAAATCTTGATGTTCCAACAACGTCAAGGTAAAATTCTCTACGAAGCATGGACTCGATTCAAGGACTTGCTCCATAAAGTCCCTCATCACGGCATCGATCTTTGGCTTCAAGTCCAAATCTTTTATGATCATGTCAGTCCCTCCATCCGACAAACCATTGATTACGCCGCTGGTGGAATGCTAAGTAGCCTCAATGTTGAAGCATGTTGGGAAGTCATCGAAGACTTAGCACAATATGAAGAAGAAGGATGGGAAATCCCAATAATCCATGAAAATGGGTTAGATTCCCGCGCATAAATGTTTATGAGTATGGAGGCATAAGTGAATGAGTTGATGGAAGTAACCACCCGTGATTATGAGCATGTGAACGCGGTCAAGGAATTTTTGCTCCCAAGAAAATACCAGCAAGATGTATTCGAGGACATAATGTTGACATTTGTCAACAAGCAAGAAAAGGAAATAAAACGCCGAGCTCAAATGAGGAAAACTCACAACACTTTCTTAGAGTTGGTGACAACTTCATCTTTGAAACTCCATGAAGAAATCGCAAAGAATAATGTACCTAAAAATATAGAAAAGTTATATGCGATACCGGAGCTCGTTAGAATGATTCCCGGACCCTCTCCAATTCCATTAAGCAGTGCAACCCCCCTCAAGGAATCGCATCCTTGTTTGAATTCTTGCCTCAATGCTCTCTGCATGTTTCCTAGGGACATATTTATTGGAAGGGTGCACATATCACTTCTCGACTTTCCTAACATAAGGAAACGTTCTTTTGGTTTTAAACCAGGATCGAAGAGTCCTCATCCCCGATATTTCGATTTTTCTAGAATCCCAGTTGAAAGACAATTTGACATGTGCGTTGCTCACCTTTGTGGAGATTGCAAGTGGATTGACAAAATGAATTTTAAAATAAAAACCAAAATCTTTGTCAAAAATAGTAACAAGTTTTTTGATCCGGGTAGATTAATAGAAACAGCCTCTTTTGCAAAAATTTGGGTGTGACGCCATCACACGCAAAGGGTGACGCCGACACTAAGCTAGATCAGTCGAATAAAAACACCAACCATCTCTTTCATTCTCTACCCTACACATTCTATCTGCCCCACACCACACTACCACGTTTTCTCCACATAAAATTCACCATTTTGCTGCGTCAATCTCCACAAGAAAATGAGCAAGAGAACAAGAAGAACAAAGGGAAAATCTTCTGGTACCCAGGAGAACATTCGACCTTGTTCTTTGGATGGGAGTGTTTATTGAGGAAGAGTGCCAAACTCGTTACAATGATTTGCTTCATCAATCCATTGACTCAGGGGCCGTTGTGGATTGGGGATTTCTTGGCGACATGATCACGGCTGGAATTTTGGAACAATTTAGGAAATATAAGTTCGAGATCCCGATGGGAAAGGTTTTTTCGGATACATGAGCCCGTGTATGGTGAGTTGGTGCGTGAGTTTCACGCATCTTATTCGATGGATGTTATTTCGTGTCGGAACAATATTGGGTTTCAGGGGATTCGGTTTAGGCTGGGTGGAGAATGGAGGGCTATGTATGTACTGGAGTTTGGTTGGAGAGTGAGGTTATATTCAGCGAGGGATCTGAGTGATAGAGCTAACTTGGGAGCTGGGTTTGTCAATAGGGAGGACATATGGGGATTGATTTGGAACACAATAGCCTGAGTATATTCTTGGGAGTACCCTTGCCTCACGGATCCGGGATCCGAATAAAACTCATTACACCATTTCCTTACCTTCATACATAACGTGGGCATGGCTCATCGTGTCACTTTACGGATCTATTCTATCTCTCGCATGTTGGCGAGGTGTACCGTAACATCCCATTCGGCGGCCGACACTTGAGGACTAAGCTAGGTGTGAGGTATGAGGATAGGTGTATGGTGGGTATGTTTATCACCCGGCTGGCTCATCCTTTGGCATCCGGTCGGGAGGTACCCACGCACCTCAATGTTGTAGCAGAGCCGGGTCGCCGAGCTAACTCCTAAAGGCTATGGAGGTCATCATGGATTATGGTAGGGCTACGCAGGGTTCGCTCATCCTACGTTTAGGATGATGATGGTGACGCAGCCGTACCATGCCGCATACCCGCAGGGATGGATCAGAGGCTCGACGCTTCTACAGCACATGTCCGTGGAGGACTGGCAGCCCACCAGGGAGCGTGGATGGGCCGTATGGACACGTGGATGGCGCAAAGAGATCGAGGGCCACTGGACATATGATCATACAGTGCACGATGCAACATTTGTCCATGCGCGATCATCTTGACCCACACCTGCAGATTGACCCATTCCCCGGGCGGGAGGAGGATTACCCGCCTTATGGATACCTAGGCCACCTCCCCCTGGTTATGACTACCGTTATGGACCCCCTCCCCAGTGATTCATGAGTTTATGTGTGGATTGTTTATGGATAATTATGGTTGGTTGTTGATTGAAACAATTTTATTTGGGCATGTAATAATTTAGACTATCTTGACTTGGTGATGATGTAGTGATCCTGGAACAATTTGATGTGTATATATTTGTTTGTGGTGTGGTTTATCCAATACTTGTTTTGTTGGATTATTTATTTGTGTGTCATATCTTTTCATTGATTGTTTATTCTCATGTTTGAATTTGCGAAAATGCTTTATTTTGCCTTTAACCTCGTCTTAATTAAATATAAAGGTATTTTACAAAAAGGATAAGTGTAGGGAAGATTACACACGTTTTTAAAAGAACGTGAACATGAGAATTATGATTATTGAAAAAGATATATATGTGTGTTTTTTAGAGTCAAATGCTTGTATCGAGTCATAATGGATGTTTTGCAGGATTTTTTCCAGGTTTTAAAGATGTAATTTTCCGAAAAACGCAGCGACCAGCTTCTCTCAGATAACTTGACGGCGCCAGACAACACCGACCGCCGAGGAGCATAAACAACTTATCTAACTTTCTCTCGTTTTTCGTGCTACTTATAAATTTTGGAATTCTCATGTCTTAATTTTCTAGAAAATCTGCAAACATCCATTCCACAAGCATTATATCCTAGTATAGTAGAGTCATATATAGTTTTAACGCCGATTTTACGCGAAGGGTTCTTCTGTTTTCTTAAGTGTGCAGGTTTTATTTATCAAGAAGAAGAATTTAACCACTACTTAACACGGATCCTACCGAGCTAATCAGGGGAGTATTAGTTTCTTTCTCTTTTAATTACCTTCAATTATCATAACTTTGATACTTTCGGGAAACATTGGGGACAATGTTCAGCTTTAAGGTAGGAGGGAGAATAAAACGGGAACTTTGAAACTATGCTTATCCTTGATTATTTGTCTTGTCCAATTTCATTTGTGTAATAAACCATGAGAAATATCGGTTAGGTAATTTTGGCACCAAATTTAAATTTTTTCATGAAATGTGAGGCCATTAGTCTTAATAAAGCGTCTCATGGATAGGAAGTTATATGACTAGCACAAAAATCCTTTACCACTCAAATTCCACCCCAAAAATGTGAGGTTCGCCCTAGATTTGTAGGAATTAAAGCATTCATCTTTAATGCTTCGAGAGTGTACCGTAGTATAATAGATTCTAGAACTTGTTTTGTGATGCATCCCGAGATCGCTAGTGAGACTACACTTGTGTAGTTAGGAATAACTAAATGATAAGAGGCATTAGGATAACCTTGTTTGATACCCGTATTATAATTACTTCTTCCACATCGTTTGAGTAATTTCCCACACCCTTGCGTTGTACTCATCTTTAATACACACTATACCCCTTAGTTAACCCCTCTCGAGCCTATCCTTTTCGCGTTCTCGATGTTTCGGGTTTTCCCTAATATCAATGAAGAGCCTATCCTTAGCCTACCTTGTATGCACTCACTTTTAGTGCATTATTGTTATCATACTAAACCCTTAGTTCAATTATCTAGTTACTTGCATAACTTGCTAAGTCGAGTCATATCATTTGTATACGTTTTGGATGTATTGGGACTCATGGCAGTTAAATTTTATGGAGGACGGAAAGGAACTAAATTCAAATTCCCTATCTACGTAATAATGTACTTAAAGTGTTTTTGATCTTTTTCTACTCAAGTCAAATTAGTGTTAGAG